>JANFOE010001687.1:0-443311 GCA_025667525.1 Glebionis coronaria | reverse complement strand
TATATATATATATATATATATATATATATATATATACTTTTGTCATTCCAGATTTACTAACTTTAAACTTACAAAAAGTTTGTTACTATTAGAGGGTCTTACCCTAAACCACAACCTTATCCCAAGTGCAGATACTTACTACAATATATAAACCATCTCTCATGTTTGTGAGAAGATCCCAATGCAACCCTAAGTACCCCAAACAACCCAAAACTTAAAAAGAAAATAGGCTGACTTCAAAACTGTTTTGACCTCCGACTGTTGTAACCTGTTTTTGACCCACTTCCCGACCTAGAATTTAACTCTAGTTTCTTGCATTGGAAAGCCACTTCAAATAGCTTTCCAGGGATATGTGGATCGCAAAATAAGAGTTTGTAGAACTCCCAATATGATCAAAATAATTGACTCAAAATTCTGCCTAGTTTTTAAAAACGGGTTTAACAAAATCAACCTCATTAATTAACCCTAATCCCTCTAATTACAAGCCCTAATTTATGTAATAATCATATTATAATTAATACAACATTAATTTACTGTTTTTAAATTAAACCCTAACATAAATCCATCATAAGATGATTAAAGAAATCATAAAAACAATTTAATTGAAAAGGGTTTGAAGATTTTACCTTAGATTTTTTTGGAAAACAAGATTTTTGATGAAGAACCCTAATTTTCTCCATGGATGTCGACCCATACTTGATCTCCAGGGATTTTATGAAGTGTTTTGATAAAAATAAGGCTTTCTATACTTTCCTAACAAGTCCTTGGCCCATATACAAAAGCCCGGTTCCCTTTATCCTTTTCCCCTTTTCTTTTCTTTGGTGCGTCTAAACCGACCCAAACACCCCTAATTTCGTTTTTTTTATTATTATTCAATATTATGTTATTAACATACCTTAATTTACCTTAATTTATTTCAGCTCCCAAAGCTTCAAAAACCTCAAAACCGTCAAACTAGTCAAATTTACGCGTTTTACCGTAAAAGACGTAAAATATACACTTTTAATAAAAATCTCAAATTTTGAAATAAACTTTATAACTAAGTCCTAAATGACTTAAAACCATCCTGAAAAATATTCATATGACTAATTACCTCATCCGAGACCTCTAAATGCTAAACCGTAAATCTTAAAAATACGATTTTCTATAATACATATACGTATACGTAAAACCACTAAATAACACCATCTCACTTTATAGTCACCACCATGTGAACTCATGAACATGAAATCATCACACATCGTTTCACTCACAAGGTACCCCGTACCGGAAACGATATCCAAACCACAATCTATTCACACCAATTAGCACATAAACACGTAAAGACACGTAAATAGCACAAAACAAAACTAAGTGACGAACCTCAAAACCAGGGTTGTCACAATACACATCTTGTTGTGTAACACACGAATTTTGCATTAACCACTTATTTCTTATAGGTTCATCATCATAGATTTATATGGAAAATTCATACAAGGATGGAGTTTATATCAATTATCTAAGGATATGACATGTTTATCTAAGGATAAAACTTTTGCACTCAGTTTTTTGTTTTATAGGTTCATTTTGGCACCCTATATCAAGGGATGCATCTGTCATGCATTGATAGAGTTCAAGGATGAACACTGTTTTGCATTATTTATTTTCAATTATCACTTGAAACCTCGAACAAGGGCGAGAAACCGTTAATGAGGAGCAAGTACTAATTCATCATCATTTTTACTCTTGAACACTTCTTTGTGTTTCTACATCTATTTCTTTCTCATCTAACCTTGGTGCATGTCAAGCACACTTCTTTGTGTTTCTACATCTATTTTCTTTCTCATCTAACCTTGATGCAGGTTAAGCCTCTTAATTTTGTCCATGGTTTTGTGATCAACATAGATCAATATGGAGCACTTGCAATTGTTCAACTTATTACATTTGCGATCGTTTTGATCACTTAAATTTCACTCGTTGAACATCTTGCAAGCACCTCTTCGCCCTTTTTATTTCGACAAAAAGGGGAGAAGAGTGTAAACGAAAGGTATTCTTAAACGAATAAGGTATTCTTAAACGAAGAAGGTATTGTTAAATAGGTAAGGATACAAGTGTCTTGAACACTTTACTATCTATCTCGTTAACATATTTTGTCATCATCCAAAAAGGGGAGATTGTTAGTAAAAATATTACGATATTTAATCTATACATTCTTGTTTCTTTTGTTGATGACAAACATGTAACTTGTAATACATAACGTAAAATGCACAAGTTACCTGTAATCTTATTTTTTCTCAACATACTTTGATCAACATCATTCCTACTTAAACCTTTCTTCTTAAACTAGTATGTACATATACACATTTGCATCTTTGTAAAAATAAAAGGAAGATTATTTTACACATTTAGTAACATGTCTTGTAAAATCTATACATATCTTTTAAAATCTGATCTCATAGATTTGATTGTAGGAGTTGACTTAACAAGACTTGCAAATTAATTGATTGTTTTCTTTCAGACCCAAAGGACCCTTTTTTATAAACGACGGACCACTTTGAAGGGGTCTGTGGGTTCCTTGGGTGTTTGTGATTTTTGGCTATAAAGTGATGTCACTTGTTCACTCATTTTTTCACCCCTTTCTATCATATTCTCTTTGTCTCTCTCTCTCTACTCTATATGATCCTCCCTCACACACTTCTTATCTCTAACATGTATATCTTAGATCTATACTTGTTCTTATCTTTGTTTAGTGTTTCTCTCTGTAGATATGGAGATCACATTAGTTGTATGCAAGATATTCCAGATCAAGCAAAGATGATCTCATTTGAGAAGTTCAAGCACAAGCCATACACCGAGTCATTGTGTCACATATATCTAGACTAGCTTCTTTGTACTTTTCATCTCATGGTATGATGTCTAAGATCTACGATCTTTACATCTCGTGTACTTCTCAACCGAGATCCGTGACTTATCATCATGGATCTATACATCTTAGGAGCGTAAAACCAATAAGCTAAGTACGTGTAATCTTTGTGTATATATCCATATTTCTCTTGTATGATATCTATGAATGTGATGCTTCATGACTCGATTTGATAAGAATTAAGAATATGTTAAGCCATGTTCTTCAAGATGTAATCCATGATCTAGGTAAGATCATGTCATAGAGCTATCTCTCTCTAGCTATCCCCCTCTCTATCTATCATAAACTCTCACAAACTTCATGTATGTCGTGTCGGTTCTACTTGTGTGTAAGAACTCAGGTGTTGGTCCTATCCATTGTGCAAATGACCTAGTGTTTAACTTGTAAATAGATAAAGTGTAAGCGATGCGGAAGGAAATTTTTGTAGTCGTGTGAAAGAACACGACATCCTAGCTTACATGTCGGTAAATAGTGATGCGTTCGATACACTAGGTATATTTAAAAAGAATTGCAAATACAAATCCTAGACAAGAAGCCAAAAACTTGATATGCGATCTTTCCACACATTGGGTTTTAAATTTATAAACAAGAATTACCGATATTAATTAGGAGCACAAATTCGAGCAAGTATACTCTAGTCATGCTGCAATTAGGTTGGTAAGTCAAGGTCGTCCCATGGGACTTGGTTATACTCAAGTGTAGTTGTTTGTAACAATGGTAAGTATGGATTGTCACGATCACACCACCATGAGAACCGTTAAAGGCACTAGCACACAAAGAACATACATGTATGGTCAAATGATCATATAGACATATGGATGCATAGTTTAGAAAACATATTAAAGGTAATCCTTTCGACCTATAGAACCAATAATAAGACACTAGTGCTTTATAAGTCAAATATACATAAGTCTCAACCAAGTGGTCACTCATGAGCCTTATGCCTAAACCAATAACAACAAGAGTCCTTCCGGCCCATAGACATGGTGTTATCAATTTGATAAGTTCCATTTACTTGAAAGATGATTAGAACAATATATTCAAAAGACTCCTTTCGACCTATAATCTAGATTAAACCACTACTTGTTATGTTTATTAAGTCTCTTGCACAATCTTCACAAGCACAAGACCAAATCATTTATCGATTAATGAATTGACATCAACCATGTTGAGAATAATTTCGACATATAGACTCAACAATGATTAACCAAATTGACAAACAAGAACAAGTTCTAATTCAACAAAATAAAATGTTATCACCAGAATCCAATGACAAGCACTAATAAAATTCAAACATCCATTTATCACAAGTTATCATATAAACAATACAAGTATCCCAACATTCACAATATCACAAACACAAGAATCCCCATGAACATGAACATAAACTACATTGAATAATAAAGAAGAAGTTACCTAACATTAGAATCCATAGTTACAAAGTATCCAAATGATTCTAACCAATAGAACAACCAATATACAATTCGTCCTACCCATAACCTTCTTGCACATCAACCTCTTGGGGCGAGAATAGAGCCCTTTGGGAGTGTTTGGCAATGAGGATTGTTGGGGATTGAATTGTTTATGGTGTATGATTTTCTTCTCTATATTACCAATAGTTTATTACATTTACATGGCTACCAAATCCACCCCTCGCCACTTGGTTGAGAGGTGATATCAAAATCACAGAAATATGTGAATGGTTTGAGGCTACAAAAGATGAGATGATTATAAACACTACCCCATGGGTCTTATTTATAATTGAATTATGCTTGGCCACTAAGCACTTTTCTTGGAGCCAAAAGTGAGTAATGTTCCAGGGAATGGAGTAATGAAGAGAAAATGGTCGGTATTTTGATGTTATGGACTTTAATTGGAGTGTTTAAGGTAACTTGGAGAAGTGGAAGATATGTTTAATGTGACTTTTCCTAAATCTGTCTGGGCAACTTGCTGGCGGCAGCAGAAGTGTTGTCGGTGCCAACTGGGCCAACTTTCCCACTTTTCCCTTCTAGTCCTTCTTCTTTGTTTCTTCCACCTTTCTTTCTTCCAAACTTTCCAAGACTCTTTATCATTGTATTATTTATCATAGGAGAGCTACACTTTCAATGTCTCGTTCATCTTTTCACCTCCAATTCACATCTTTTCTTCGTTTATCGTGATGTAACCATTGATGAACCTACAATAGCAAATAAGCTTGAAGTATCATATGTTCATAATAATCATACAAATATATGCATAAACACCACGAATATGCTCATATAAATATGTTAGATTTGAGCGTTATCAAATAGTAAGCAATGTGTAAAGGTTTTCTCTGCCGATTAATGCAGGTTGTTGAGTAGTGAAAGTTGAACTCTCGAGTAGGTGACTCGGGGAGTGGATGTATGGCAAGGAAGGTGTCCTTGTAGCTGAACCACTATAACTATCATGTCGGTTCGCATTTCCTTTTACCTTATTACTTTATCTTTATACTTGTATCTAATCATTGCGTGCATGTGTATTGTAATAATTTAACGTGCTACTCGATTTATATAGTCTTTGACTATAATCGACCATTATCATACTATGTCCTTCTTGATCGGAAATTTAATACAAAGATTTTGAAATATTAATGAAAATGTGTTCACCCCCTCTATACGATTCCACATGTTGGAAACATTAAAATTATAAAACCCACTGATCATGTTTCTAATTCGAGGACGAATTGTTCTTTTAGAGGGGAAGAGTTGTAAAACCCGCTTTAAAATCCACGAAAATTAATTACACACAGTCACATATTTAATTAAAACGTTACGTAATTATTTATTCAGAATAATAAATAATATTATATATCCAAGTATTTAGTATGTATTATGTATTTAGTAAAATAAATAACACATGTCAGAATAATTTGAGAAGTTAAAACATGAAATCAGGAGACAATAATAACACATGGGTTTATTTTTTATAGCAAAAACGAAATAGTACTTGGGTGTTGTCTGGGTCGCAACATCAAGCAAAAGAAAACAAGAAACAAAGGCCTTAAGCCCGACCCGTAATCACATTAAAACATTAGGGATCCCATTTGTTTTCCTCATTATCACATTTTTCAAGAAACACAAAGAAAACCCTAGCCCCTCTCCAAGGCCGCTGGTTTTACACAAGAAAAACAAAGAGGAAAATAAAGTTTTGATTTATAAAACATTCGGATAATGATTCACATTGATCAATCCTAAACCCATACGTATTCGGTATCCTTTAATCCTTTTCTTTTAATTTTGTCCCTTATGTAAATCAATTGGTGTTAAGCATGTTTAAAAACAAGTATAATTGATAGCTAATCGGGGATTGGTTGGTTTCACGAATACCAAGACACAAAGGGGTGTCTCGGCATGGTGGTTTTGGACCACACGCACCCCACCAAGGGGTTGTGGTGGTGGTTGGTTGTTGTCGGCAGCAAAACATGGACAGCAGGGGTTTTAGTGTTGTCGCAGGGGTGTTTAGATACAAGCAGTGGGAACCGAGAGCTTTAAAGGTCTCGGTGGATTTTTTATTCACAACAGGGGGTATCCGGATGGGTCGGTGGGGAATATTAGCACAACAGTGGGAACCGAGAGTCTAAGGACTCTTGATGGGAAGTCTGGTGGCGATGGTGGCAACCAGTATAGACCGGTGGCTGCTGTTGGCAAACGATAGCAAGACCACAGCCTTGCGGCTGTGGTGGAATTATGGTTCAAGGTTGACCCGAGACAAGAGATGTCATGGTTTGGACTCAACTCGGGATTCGGGGTTACACGAGATTTATTACTCGGGATGTTTGGGTTAACGTTTTAAAAACCAATTTATTAATTTAATTATTTATATTTAATTAATCTAGTAAATCATTTTGAATTAATTAAATTAATTTTATAATCAAGTTATGTTAGTTTTATTTAATAATACATAGAATTTAGTTAAATGATTTATTATTCATGAAACCATTTACGGAAATCTTAATATTTTGGGAACTTTCTATTTTAGGAAACTTTCTATTTTTAGCAGGTTGCTTATAATAGTATAATAATACGATATATACATGATATACACTAATCAGAAATACCAGATAACAGTCGAGTTACCAGATTATACACGAAACAAGAAAACAATACAAGAACATTTAAAACAAGTTGAGAACAATAAGAACCAGTAAAGGTATACATTAATCAGACAACTCATTTACGTCCTTTATTCAGGTAGCTCACATGAAGTCTGAGTAGGAGTTACATTTGTTTCTCTTTAGTTATTTACTAGACACAAGGTACGGATTTCCCGTCCTTCAGTATGGACTTTCCATGCTATGCATGATTATGATTCTCCATCTGCTTCCATATGTTTTCCCCAGTTATATGTTATAAAAGTTTACATGATTTGCCATGATAACTATGTTAATTGCCTGAGCTTTATATACATGCATGACCAGTTTCATCTAGTTACGGAGGTACCGTAACCATGACACTTGAGGCACCGGTGTCATGACTCCTCTGCAAGGGAGTGATTTCTCGTAGCGTCCGTTTTATTTGAGTTGTCCATTTATCAGTATATTATCAGTGGGGCGTATGGGTGTATCCTAGTTTATTAGTTTACAGTTTATCAGATGAGTGTGGTATGTGCTCTACATCCTTCACATTGGAGCTGATCCCTCCACCCTGATTATCAGTTAGAGGTCACCCCTCTATAGCACGACGATGTCACCCCTCTATGTATTCATGCACACGTTGTTATATTACATGGCATATATAAGCTCTTGGCACTTTAAATACAGTATATACAACTGTACAGCTTTATCAGTTATCAGTTCATTTTTAAAAACTATAAACTAGCTTTTCTAGGACATACACAATTCCAATGCATTTTACTTATCAGTCTTTCAGCTTCTACACTTTTATCTGTTCAACTTAGTATTCCAGATCTTTATTTTATATTCCAGATATTCTTATCATGTCATTATATCCGTTCACTGAGCGTATTGCTCAGCCGTATTTTCTTACCATGACTCGTACGACAGGTACCCAAGGACGGACTTGAGCATTTAGCGGACGTGCATAGGATGGGAGCTGCCTTATACTTCTATTCCTTTTGAATTTCATTTACTTTATGCATATTGTTGAGTTTATGTTTGGGATCTGATGTTTGATTCTGGTTTTCCTTTATGGTCATGTATGTTTTATTACATATTACCTTGCTTTCTTTGATGACACGCTATAAATACACGTAATGGTCCACTTATCAAAGTGGGTTGTTACAATTGTTGTATCAGAGCCCAAGGTTTCGACCTATAGGCTCAATAATTGACCTGCGACAAGTGGGTAGTCACCAGGAACTTCCTAAATTTTTGCGTTGTTGTCTTCCATGTTTCTCATGCATTATATCAGTCAGTTTTTCCAAGTTTTGACTAGGTAAATGATTGGTACATGACTGGCCATGCTTAGTCGCATGTGTTTGTCTGTGAATTTTGTTTTGGTGAACCGACCCATAGGCGTTCACCCATTCTCATGTTAAATTTCATGTTTTTAGTTGAATGTTGTTTTGTGAACCGACCCATAGGCTTTCACCTTTGCTCATATCACGATGTTTCATTAAAGTTCTCACAAGTACGGATTGGACTACAACCATCCACATTTAGTCCCAGGTTATTAATTTCAATACATGACAGTTTTCGTAAAAATTTGACAAGTATGGATCGAACCAGAATCGGCCATACTTAATCACATGTCTTCTGCTTTGAATTTTTGGATTGAACCTTATCCATCCACACCAGTTGGTGTTAAACCTCAGTTGTTTATACTGTTATGTTCTTTGTAACAACCAAGTTTTCATACTCTCACGTTGATGTTGTTTCATGCTGATTATATTTCATGTCTCCTTATGTGGATTATGTTTTCAGTAGGGTGATGATGTGTTCATGCTAAGTCACGGAAGGATTACAACAAAATCCTGTTTTTATGATAAATCATGGTTGGTTTTCATCAATCATGTCTTCATGCTGACTATTGTTAAAATTTCGTTTAAATCATACTTTGAGCCTCTCTATACAAACAGCATTGGGTCTACGCAGGAATTGCTAGGTTATCATGTTATTCGTTTCAGTTCCGTTTGCTAATCGTTAAATATATTAATTTCTTTTGATCATGTCAGACGATTGACACCAGTACCGATCATCTCATGTGTATTTCATATGTACTCCATGTACAGTATTCCATGTGTACTTCAGGTATTCCATGTGTACTCCATGTAAAGTATTCCATGTGTACTTCAAGTACGACATTACGGATGTACCCAATGTACTGTACTCTAGGTGTATTGTTAACTGATCCTCAATCATCTCAAACGTATTCTACTTGCCGATATTCTACCAGATGTTGATGCCGCTCATAAGTTGGAAATTATATAAAATACAGATGCTGCTCAAACTTCGGAGACTTTACGAATACTGATGCTGCTGATACCTTGGAGATTCATAAGATGCTGATGTTGTTCATAATATGAAGATTCTATAGAGCAAGGACGAAGACTACAGATTTGAAATTCCAGACAAGAATATACTTCACCCATCAGACGCTACCATCCCTTTCCATGCCTTTACCTCCTCAGTTAAAAAGCACACGTCACTCAACTGTTTCTTTCAGCCAGAAGAGTGGGAATCGGTACCCAGCCGGCCACTCGGCAGAATAATTAAATGAATCACGGTCATGATAATGGCCGTCATAAAACTAACAGACAAGACAACAGTGACCGCTATCAAGACAATACGAACCGATTAGCCAATTCTAATTTTATGATCAAAATTTTTAATCTTATTCAGCTTCATATCTGGAGACACATGTTAAGACATTAGTCAAGACGCATGTCCCAAGTACATTTCTGAAGACACATGTCAAGACACCAGTCAAGACACATGTCATATGAATCTCTTTTCAAGGCACGAGTCAAGACTCATAACTCATGTGTATCTCCTTCTAAAACCCCCAATTTACCATGCGTAGCGGAATATCACAATTGAGTGCTAGTCAAAGAATCATTACACATAATCCTTGTTGAACGACTCAAAAGAGACGTTTAAAGCATAAGTAAGTTTAAACCATGTTAAATTATAACAAGAACATTCTCTAATTGTTTCCAACCCTAAAAGTTATAACTAGAGTAGCGTTAGGTCCCCACAAATCTCAACCCGTAAAAACCAATCCAAATCGTTTTACAAGACAGCATGAAATATAATTTGTCATTGATAAAAAGGGAGGAAAACAAGTTAGACCGCCCACAAGCCCCAACAACATCCATAGCATTCTACTTTACAATCATCCTCGATTACCTGAAGCACATGCTTAAAACCCTCAACAAATAATGTTGAGCGAGATCTATAGGTTTACAAAATCACAATTGAACATAAGTATAAAAATCATTCACGATTATTCAATTGTATGCAGATCATTACAAACTATTATTGGGTATTACTCGTTATAGCATAAACTATTTAATTATGTTTAAGCTCATGACACCGACCCCATAAACTAATCAACCGCGCCGAATGCCGGCATGATTTAAATAAAGTCATTGCCCCTCTTAGGTATTCTTTGCCAATTATACCTTTTTCTCGACATAAGTTATCCGTACGCAGAGGGTACTCAACGTACTAGCTCTCGTCGAGGATAGGGTCATCAACCCAATAGTACTATCAATTGTTCAAGTGGATATTTCCAATCCACACAAGGATCAAACAATAGTTAACGGTTCATGAATTAGGGTCTTTGGCAACTAGCTACTTAACATAATTCAAGACATCATTCGGGCCCAATAATCATTCACGACTTATGTTCCTTTTCATTTAAATAGCATGTATCCCCCTCGCGGGTAAAAATCACTTAAAATACAGTAGAAAGAGAGGCTATAGACTCACATAAAGTAGTATTGGTAGTATTAGCAAAGACGTAGACGAAATACAATCACCGACGATGAGGACGCCCCAAGAAATCAATTACAACACCTAACAAACAAAACGCGTAATGAATCAAAACCTTCAGGTACCTTCGAGTAATGTATGTACATTATTAAGAACACTCAAAGTTCATATAAACTCACGCCAAAAACCCAAACAAGTGATAGTTACTTGACGCGTTCATTGTTATACGTTATTAAAACTATTACTCAAATTACAATTTTGCCGGTACATACCTAATGTACGGACTGAATTCCCATACTTAAACATCACGAATTTTTACGAAACCCACTGTAGACTTCACTTAAATTATGTAAGAAGCTCACAAAAATTTTCATCAAAAGATATTACTTTTAAGTCACGCTGCCGAACACATTTTCAACCTTGAAAATCCGGGCAGATTTGTACCCTTACGTCATCAAATTATTTTGACTCACTTAACCCATTCCGTTTGTAAAACCAATTCCTAAGTTTGAAAGTAGACTCATAACTCCAGGTTTTGAGCTAAAGAACAGCCCTCAACCATTTTTGAAACTCTACTTATAGTCCCCGAGATTTGACCTAATATCCAACACAAATTCGGATTGTATCGATACTTGCCTCCCGACACACGAACTTTCAAACTTACATAACTTTTGACTCGTTTGAAGTTAAAAGCTCTATCTTATACCAAAACGAAGGTAGAAAGAATATCTACAACTAAATTCAATAATATAAACCTGGACATAAACTTAAAACCACGAAAAATAGCCTTAAACAATCTGATTAAAAACGACACATTAAAATCATATCTCTACTTGTTTTCAGTCCATTCCATCAACTCTTATAGCCCTAACATCATCTTTTAACTATCCTAACACATTCACAACATCCTAAATCACTTGTATAATCAATATTCATAAAAACCCATTTCATATAATCAACATGTAATCAAATCAAAAAAACTAAAAACGATAAGAACATGTTTTTAAACATAACCACACAACAAAAACCATCAAACACCAAGATCAAACCAAACCCCCTTTTGGCCGTGGGTATTGGTGATCAAAAACACCAAGAAAAATGTTTTTCCAACTTGTTTTATTGATGATTTATCATCACATACAGTTAATTAAAACATGCATATAGTTTAATTAGATCAAAACACCCTTTTTAAAAATCATAATTTTTTGTAAAAATCAAAGCCTTACATGTTTGTTTTTAGTGGATTAAAATACTTACAATGATTAAATAATAGGTAGTCTTGTGTTAGTTTCTTCAAAAACTAAAAAAAATGGTGGTGGTGTGGTGGTGGCCAGCGGTAAAGAGAGAAGGAGAAGAGAGGGTGAAAAATTTTTAAAGTGTAAAATGGTTGTGTGTGTTTGTTTAGTCCCTTTTGTAAGTTAGGAGGGACCAAACTTGCAATTCTAGCTATCTTTTGGCCTTAATATCAAAAAAATATATAAAGAGCGGGAATATGGCCTAGTAGTCGGTTTTGAATTTTTGCGGGAGTCGGGGTTCGTCTCGGCTACTCCAAAATAATTTTAAATGGTTCAAACGCACACAAAATGGAATAAAAGCTGTTCCGACTTGACTTAACACGCACTAAAAATAAAAACTTCGAAAAATCCAAATATCGATCAATCGATAATAAAAGATAAATTTTTGGGCATCCGTCGGTATCGTAGTCATCATCGGTTCTTCATAAATCGTCAAACGTTAAAATTAAGACCTCCAACATTGGTTTCAACTTAAACCGTCAAACATGTGACCTGCAAAATTTATAAAAGTTTCAGAAATATACGTAAAATAGGATTAAATAATGACCTCGGTTTTTGGGGTGTTACATCATCCCCTCCTTAAAAGAACGACGTCCTGGCGTTCGCCTCTTCTTATACTCACATTTTGTACTACTAGAACAAATGAGGATACTTTTCCTTAAAGAAGTCCTCACGTTCCCACGTAAATTCCACTCCACGCCTAGAATTCCATCGTACCTTCACAATGGGAATTCTACTATGCTTTCATCTCTTGACTTCTCGGTCCATAATCTCCACCGGTTCCTCCACAAAATGCCATTTATCGTCGAGCTGAATCTCATCCAAAGGAATGACCAAATCCTTATCCGCTTAAACACTTCTTCAGTTTTGACACGTGAAACGTGTTATGAATAGCACTAAGCTCATTCGGAAAATCTAACTTATAAGCTACTTGTCCAATATACCTCGAACTCAACTTTCCTCTCTTTCCAAAACGAATTACAAAACACAAATTCCTAACCTCATGGAAAGGTGTAATTCTTCTATCGACTTTTCGCAGCACGCAAACAGTTCTTGATTTGCATAATCTTCTCAATAGTCTCTAAAATCATCTCAGGTCCAGTCAATTGACTTTATCCTACTTCATTCCAACATACCGGTGATCTACATTTTCGTCCATACAAAGCTTCAACCAAAATCAATAACACACGCTCGAAGCATATCTTCCAACGTCTGAATAGTCCTTTCGTTCTGGCCATCGGTCTCAGGATGATAGGCTGTACTCAAACTTCAACTCAGCCTCTAACGCACGCTGAAGAGATCTCCAAAACTCAGAAGTAAATCTACTGTCGTGATCCTAAATAACCGATAAAGGTACTCCATGCACTCCTTCCTTAGGCGCACATAACGGTAACCAAATTTGATTCTCGAAATACCTCAGTCCATCCGACTTCACTACAAAAAGCGGTTTCATCATCTTTCCCAAATTCTCTGCCTTGACATTCTCCTTCTTCAACCCATTCGCTAAAGCCTTCAAAATCAGTCCAATCAAATCCACACTCTCCTTCATCACCAAAGCTCAAACTCTAAGAGGCTTTTCCCTTTCCTTCCTACTAAGTGCATCAGCTACTACATTCGCTTTTCCAGGATGGTAGCAAACCTCGCAGTCATAATCACTCACAGCCAGTCACTTATCATTCGGTTGAATTACTGAGTGATTCCATACCTATATCTCGATTCTTCTTAGTAAGCTTGGTCAATGGCTTTTCGATCAACAAAAATCCTTCGATGAATCACCGATAATAACCAGCTAAACCAAGAAATTGCCTAACTTCAGTCGGCGATGTTGGTACCGACCAGTCCTGAATTACTCCAATCTTGTCAGGATCTCCATGAACACCTTTGTTGTCAATCATATGCCCAAGAAATTGTATCGATTCCAACAAAAATTCACACTTAGAGAATTTTGCGTATAGCTTCTCTTTCTTCAACAATTTTGGAATTGTTCTCAAATGCTTCTAATGTTCTTCCTTTCTCTTGGAATAAATAAGGATATCATCAATAAATATAATGAGGAATTTATCCAAATACGACTTGCACACACGGTTCATCAAATCCATAAACACAGTTGGCGCATTAGTCAACCAAATGGCATCACCTTAAAACTCAAAATGCCAATACCGGGTACGGAAAGAAGTTATAGGAATATCTTCCTCTCTAACTCGCAGTTGGTGATAACCCGATCTCAAGTCGATCTTCGAGTACACACTTGACCAGATCAGTCACAAGGACCAAATAAGTTAATACACCAGGATTCATGACTTATTTGTTAAGCTCCCTATAGTCGATACACCTTATGAATGATCTGTCCTTCTTCCTGACAAACAACACAGGCGCATCCCACGGTGATGAACTTGGTCTAATAAACCCCTTATCCATCAATTCCTTCAATTGATCAGACAACTCCATCAATTCAGATGGTGCCAATCGATAAGGCGCATGAGCAACTAGTGCAGCTGCAGGCACCAAATCGATCTGAAATTCAACTTCACGAGATAGCGGCAATCCCTGCAACTCTTCAAGCAAAACTTCATGATACTCATGAATCACTGGGACATCCTCCAACTTTGTCTCTACATCACCGTCACTAGAAATTCGAGCCAAAAACACATCACACCCTTCCTCCATGTACCTCATAACTTTCAAGCAAGATATTACTCTCAAATGAGAAGTACATTCGTCACCTTTCGCCGTCAACACCTTGTCTCTTAACGAAATCTAAACTAACCTTTCTCCACAAAAAATCACCCGAACCATGTGAAACTAACTAATCCATCCTAATAATTACATCAAACGATTCTAGATCTATAGGCATCAAATATATATCAAACACGTAATTCCCTAACTTCAAGGAACACCCTTTTAGTGTAGAATTAGTGCTAACAGTCTTTCCATCGACTAATTCCACATTATACTTAGTTGCTAACTCTATTGGTTCTTTATCGATAAGGCGACTGAATTGTCTATCTACAAAACTCCTATCTGAACCAGAATCAAACAGTACACTAGCATAACGAGCATTAAGTAAGAACATACCGTTCACCATGTTTGGAACTTGAGGCTTGTCCACGTTCCCTACAACATAAGCTGGAGCAGCAGCTGTAAAACCCGCATGCTTTTACCATGAATAGCACCCTTAAGATCGTACGTACTAGATTAAAACTTTCCTATTATAGCATGATTACGATTACGTGTTAGGATTTTACGTATTACGTACGTGTTAGAACACGATAAGTATTTACTACGCACGAGCACGCAATAATTATTTGACAATAATTAATCACGAACATGCGATCATGAAATCATGAACGTAATTAAATCACAAACTATTATTAATTACGTATATATATTTATTGCGAGCGTATATAAATATATTAGGTCATGGTAATTAGTTAACGAGAACACATTAAACGCGAACACAAATAATCACGAACGAGTAATTAAACAACAAGACACGGAAAACAGTACGGGTACCCCATGTGGGGCCCCTACCCGCGGCAACAAGGGAGAGATGGGCCAAGCCCATCTAAAAATTTACAAAGAAGGGTAAAAGGAAAAGATCACTACTCATTTTCACTTTTACAGAAGATTTTTACAAAACTAAAAAAGTTCTTCCTTCTCCTTTTCTTTTCTTTTTGGCCGCCACCCATAAACACAACAAAGGGGTGTTTATTTGATCTTTGATCTTGGATTTGGTGCTAGTGTTCGTGTTTGTTCATCCTTGTTTAGATCCACGCATTCGGTAATTCTTTTAACCCTTTTCTTTTGATTTGATCTTTTAAATAATTAAGAACATGATGTGTTTTTTTTAAAACCTAATCAAATCATAGATCTAACATGTGGAATAAATCAAAAAGGGTGTTTTAGGGGTGTTTGTTTTTGGCCGGCGCCTAAACCGAACCCGAGGGGGTATCGGTTTGGCTACTCGACCACCACCGAGACCATATGGTCCCGGTTGGTTGATGTGGGTCCCACGGCAGCAACAAGACAAGGGGAACCCCTAAGTGGTTCGGGGTATGGTGTTGATTTCATGTCCGGTTCATGGTTCTTAGTCAAGATCCGGTTCATGGTGTATGTCAAGATTATTATTTTTTTATAATCTTATGTTAAAATTAAATTAATAAACATGATATAATTAATTTAATAACATGACTTAGGTTATTTTAATTATTAAAATCATGAAATTATTAACCTAATTATTTTATATTTTTAGACTTATAATTAATTAATTATTTAAAAATCATGGTTATAATTAATTAATTAACATGACTTAGGTTATATTATTAACAAATAATAATACATGTATTAACCTAAGTATTTAACTTTATTTAATTAAAAACATGATATACTTTAATTAAATATTTTAACCTATAGTTTATTTTTAGTTACATGAAATAATTAATAAACTATACATTATATCATATGACTTAGAAAATAAGCATGAAAACACTTAGGCTTATATACTTAACTTATTTAACCAGCTTATATCTAATTATGGAAACGTTCTATTTTTAGGAACTTATTTAAATAAGGCAGCTAATCTATTTATGGAAACTTTCTATTTTTAGAAACTTATTTATTTCAAGCAGCTAATCTATTTATTGAAACTTATTTAAATAAGGAAGCTAATCTGTTTATGGAAACTTTCTATTTTTAGAAACTTATCTATTTTAAGCAATAATTCTATTTTTGGAAACTTTCTATTTTTGGAAACTTTCTATTTTTGGAAACTTTCTCTTTTTGGAAACTTTCTATTTTTGGTAACTTTTTATTTTTGGAAACTTTCTATTTTTGGAAACTTTCTATTTTAGGTAACTTGCTATTTTTGGAAAGTTACTTATTATTACACAGTAAGTATAATGATACATGAAATACCAGAAATACTTAATCAGAGTAAACAGAATATAAGGTAAACACAGTTTAAGGCTTTAAATAGTAGAAAATGATAAGAACATATAAAATAAGCTAAGACATGACATAAAATCAGTTACGTATTAGTAAGCAGATACTCATTCATGTATGTATTTATGTAGCATTAGTGATACGGAAGTAGGATTCCTCTCAGTTCATCTTCTTCGTTCATTGGACATAAGGTACGGATTCTCGTCCTTTCAGTATGGACATTCTTTCCTTATTAGGATTTCCCCGTATGGAGCCAAATGTTTTCCCGTAGTATAAGTTATGTGTTTGAATTGCTTATGTTTAAATTAGAATACCTATAGCCATATACATGCATGACCAGTTTCACCTAGTTATGGAGGTACCATAACCATAACACTAGAGGCACTGGTGTTATGACTTCACCATGGCGGAGTGATTGCTCGTGGCGTCCCTTCAGCTTTTGGCCACTTATATTATATTTATCATGTAGGGCGTATGGGTGCATCCTAGTTACATGTTTTCAGTCAGGATTTCATGGTGAATGTGGTGTGTGCCTTGCATCCTTCACAAGGAGTTGATCCCTCCTACCCAAAAACCAGTAAATTAAATTTGACAGCCCCTCTAATTTGCATGATGAGGTCACCCCTCCAAGTATTCATGCACGGTGGATTTTCATGACCTATATTGGCTAATGGTAAAATATGATAAACAGTTTTTACAAGATAAACATAAGGCTTTTCAAACTATAAAACCAATTTTATCAAGACTTAACCAGATTACTCGGGACATAGTTTCTTCCGCTGTTATAAGTTATATGCTTATCCTATTCATTCTTTATTGTACATCCGTGCACTGAGCGTATTGCTCAGCCGTTTTCCTTTTCTATGTTCCCAAAACGGCAGGTACTCAGGGACGCTCGTAGACTTTAAGCGTACGTGCATATGGACTGGAAGCTTTCTAGCCTTTCTTTACTTTATGCATTACTTTTCTTTTGATACATTTGCTATTTACATTGTTTGGTCCTTTCCTTTACTATACTATGTTTGTGTGTGATGAGCTTTACTTTTGGACTACCGATGTTTGATTTCGGTATTTTCCTTTTATGGTCATGTAATGTTTAGACATTTTTCCTTGTATGCTTTGATGACACGCCATAATTACGTGTGACATTTCCATTATCAAAATGGGGTGTTACATTTATGGTATCAGAGCCAAGGCTTCGACCTGTAGGCTCTCAAATATGACCTGTGATTAGTGGGTAGTCACTACGATCTTCCTAGAACTGACAGTTGTTTTCATGAATTCAAAATTTTTACGCATACATATATATGTCATTGTCGTAGATTTATGACTAAGTAACGGTTGGTACAGGACTGGCCCTATTTAGTCGCATGTGTTTTATCCAAACTTTTAAATTTGGGACAGACCCATAGGCGTCCCCTCGCCATGTCTTTTGTTTTGGGTGAACTGACCATAGGCGTTCACTCTCGAGCATACAAAAGTTACCATAAAACTGCATCATGCATTCATACACAAAATTTTCTTGCATAAAATTTTCTCTTGAATTTTGGTATAAATTTTTTTTTTCATGTATATATAGATATTTTATTTTTTGATCTGTTTAATCATATGTTTTATGTTATACTGTCAGATGGCAAACACAGACAATCTCTGGGTAATGTTTGCAACTGCTGATGAGGAAATGCAAGACATCCTTCATCATAATGACGGCTATGAGGGAATACTATACCATTAGACAGCGACCTGACGAAGACAGTAATGACTTCATGCAGCGCTTTCTTCGTTACGCTGGTGTCTTGAGAACAGCTGCAGGCACCACTGAAGAGCAAGCACTACATTTTCGTTGGGCTCTTAATTCAAGAATCGCCAATAACTTATCAGGTGCTCCGTTGGATACGGTAGCACAAGTGGCCGATGCAGCACGTAGACTGGAGATGCTGTAGGAGAGAGATGAGTTCGGGGAAGCTGAGAGACCCGACAAGAGGTAGACAATCGCATTCAAGCGGTAATCAATCCGTATTGTTTTTCCATATATGTCAATTATTCATCTCTTTAAATGTATCTTCCAGGCAGAAAACTAGGGACCCGTCTCAGCCGGCTACTCAGCAGCAGCCTCATCAGCCCAAGGGAAACGGTCAGACTAACGACCGTTCTGCTACAGATAGGCGTGGCGGTAATGATAATTACCGTAACAACGCTGGATACTCCAACAGCAGCAGGACCTAATACTTACGCATTTTCCTTATGATTTCATGTTATGACTCATATTCTGACACTTTAGCAAAACTTCTACCAGGAACTAGGGAAACGTTAGGGACCAGAACCAGAGAGGTTCACAGCCTAGCCGTCCAGCTATCACTAGTATTCAATATTACGATATTCCGCATTGTTCTTTGTACCCTATTATCATGTCTTATGTAAAATGTTTTATCAGGTTCCCAGCCAGCCAGAGCACCTGCTGGAGGATTTACTCATCCTCTTTGCTCTACTTGCCACCGTAGGCACCCAGTGCCATGTCGCCGTAACACTTACGCATGCTTCAAGTGTGGTCTTCCTGGCCATATCATGAAGGATTGCCGTAAGGGCGAGATGGAGGGTACATCAGGACATGCTGATTCCAAGCCGCCTCCTACCACCGGGCGTGTCTACACGTCATCTCGAGACAAGGCCAACAAGTCTACAGATACCATCACTGGAATCTTGTATATGTATGGTCAAGCTGCATGTGTTCTTTTCGATACGGGTGCTACGCACTCGGTTATTTCTACTACTTATGCTAAGAACATTAGGATGCTCCCCATGCCACTAGAAAATAGGCTTACTATTTCCACGCGTTTGAGGGACTCTGTATTAATCACCCATGTATACAAGAGTCTTCCCCTAGAATTTGACGATAAGGTTCGACCTGTTGACGCACTTCCGCTGGACATGAAAGACTTCGACATGATTTTGGGCATGGATTGGCTATCCAAGCATCATGCTACCATAGATTGCCATTCATATCAAGTTATCTTCGGTGATTTTAATGCACCAGAGTACATTCATAACGGGTTCATACCCGGACGGTCTGTACATGTCATATCTACCTTACAAGCGCGTGCACTACTGTCACATGGCTGCGAGGGTTATCTAGCTACGGTTCACGACATGGATGCTGAATCCCCATCAATTCAGGATCAACCTATAGTGTCGGAATTCCAAGATGTTTTTCCAACAGAACTTCCGGGCATACCACCTGCACGAGAAGTGGAATTCAGTATCGAGCTTATTCCAGGAGCTGAACCAATCTCCAAGGCTCCTTATCGCATGGCTCCCATAGAGCTGAAGGAGCTGAAGGATCAACTGCAAGAACTTCTTGAACGAGGTTTCATTCGACCGAGCGGATCTCCATGGGGCGCACCGGTCTTGTTTGTTAAGAAAAAGGACGGCTGTATGCGTCTTTGCATAGACTATCGCGAGCTCAACAAGATTACTATCTGGAATAGATATCCACTACCACGTATAGACGATCTGTTTGACCAACTCCAAGGGGCCAAACACTTCTCCAAGATTGATCTTAGGTCAGGCTATCATCAGCTACGGTTCAAGGAGCAGGACATCGCTAAGACTGCCTTTCGTACCCGCTATGGCCACTACGAGTTTGTAGTTATGCCATTTGGCCTGACAAATGCTCCAACAGTGTTCATGGATTTGATGAACAGAATTTTCCATGACTTTCTGGACAAGTTCTTCATTGTCTTCATCAATGACATCCTGATTTTCTCAAAGTCCAAGGAGGAACACGAAGACCATCTTCGTACAGTACTACAGATTCTTCGCCAGAAGCAGCTGTATGCTAAATTATCCAAGTGTGAGTTCTGGTTAGACAAGGTGGCATTCTTAGGTCACATTGTATCAGCAGAAGGAATCACTATGGATCCAGCGAAGGTTAAGGCCATTACTAAGTGGCCAAGGCCGACATCAGCGACGGAAGTCCGCAGTTTCTTAGGCTTAGCTGGTTATTACCGTAGGTTCGTGGAGAACTTTTCCCGCTTAGCACTACCATTGACCAAACTGATGCGGAAAGGGGAGAAATTCGTCTTGACTGAAGAATGAGAGAAGAGCTTTGAAGACCTGAAGCAGAAGCTAGTATCTGCACCTATTATTACTCTCCCATCTGGTACGAGTGGATTTCAAATCTACATCGATTCATCGGGGAAGGGACTTGGCTGTGTTCTCATGCAACATGGGAAAGTGATCGCGTACGCTTCACGGCAGCTTAAGCCTTATGAAGAAAATTACCCCACGCATGACTTGGAACTTGCTGCAGTCGTGTTTGCATTGAAGATATGGAGGCACTACTTATATGGAGAGTCATGTGACATTTTCACGGACCACAAGAGCTTGAAGTATATCTTCACTCAACGTGAATTGAACATGAGGCAGAGGAGATGGTTAGAGCTGTTGAAAGATTATGACATTAATCTACAGTATCATCCCGGAAAGGCAAATGTAGTAGCAGATGCTCTTAGAAGGAAGTACCGAATGATCAACGACATTAAATCGAAGAGGAAATCATAAGAGACTTGGAGGGGCTTGACATCGAGATCATGGTACGTGGACAACACGGTTACTAGGCTAATCTTAGAGTAGAACCCGAGTTACTCTCTAAGATCAAAGAAGCTCAGAAGGATGACGGAGAAATCTGGGCGATAGTACAGAATTTAGAGAAACAGACAGAATTCAGAGTAGACGCAGATGGTATCGTATGGCAGGGCACGAGACTTTGTGTTCTTGATAACCAAGAACTCAAGCAAGCCTTGTTAGCTGAAGCTCATAGCTCCCATTCTCTATACATCCTGGTTCGACTAAGATGTACCATGACATCAAGCAGTACTTTTGGTGGAGTGGTATGAAACAGGATGTGGCCACTTACGTCTCCAAATGTCTTACCTGCCATCAGGTTAAGATCGAGCATCAGCGATCTGGCGGTCTCCTTCAACCGT
This sequence comes from Glebionis coronaria, assembly GCA_025667525.1. Classification (NCBI taxonomy): domain Eukaryota; kingdom Viridiplantae; phylum Streptophyta; class Magnoliopsida; order Asterales; family Asteraceae; genus Glebionis; species Glebionis coronaria. Next base: position 421,273 of record JANFOE010001687.1, on the reverse strand, counting down.
TAGATATTCCAGAGTGGAAGTGGGACAAAATCACCATGGATTTTGTTACGGATCTTCCGCCTACCAAGAGGAAACACGATGCAATTTAGGTTATCATTGATCGGCTTACCAGATCAGCTCATTTCTTACCGATCCGCAAGGAAGATCCGGTAAGTAAACTTACCGATACGTACAGAAGAGAGATCATGAGACTCCACGGTGCACCATCCAGCATCGTCTCAGATATAGATCCTCGATTCACTTCGCGCTTTTGGAATAGTCTGTAGAAAGCTTGGGGTACACAACTTAAGCTTAGCACGGCTTTTCATCCTCAAACGGATGGACAGTCGGAGTGAAACATTCAGACATTGGAAGATATGTTAAGGTCATGTGCGTTGGAATGGACGGGTGATTGGGACGATTATATCTTTTTGGTGGAGTTTGCATACAACAACTGTTGGCACGCAAGTATCGAGTGTGCTCCTTTCGAGATGTTATATGGCAGAAAGTGTCGCGCCCCAATCTGCTGGGATCAGGTTGGCGAGCGAACACTTGAAGGACCAGAAATCATAGAGATGACCAATGAGAAGATCGCAGTAGCTAAGCAGAAACTTTAGGAAGCACGGTCACGTCAGAAGAGTTACGCCGATAAGCATCGTAGGGACATACATTTTAATGTAGGAGATCATGTCTTCCTTAAGGTTTCGCCAGCACGTGGTGTTAGACGCTTCGGGATTAAAGGGAAGCTCAATCCTCGTTTCATCGGACCGTTTGATATCATTGAACGAGTCGGTGAAGTATCTTACCGATTGGCGTTACCTCCGCAGGTTTCGCATGTGCACAATGTGTTTCATGTGTCCTTACTCAGAGGGTACCAGTATCATCCCCTTCACATGGTTCAGTATCCACTGGAACAGATACGTGAAGATCTCACTTTCATAGAAGAACCCGAACGAGTTCTTGAAAGACAAGAACGAGTCATGAGAAGGAAGACGATCCCATTCGTCAAAATCCTATGGAGGGATCATACCGAGCGGGAAGCCACTTGGGAAACAGAGGAGTCTATCCGGGCTTCTTACCCTCATTTCATATTTTGAATTCGGGTATGTTCTTCTTTTCCAGTTTACTTTATCTATAATTCGGGGACGAATTATTCTTTTTAGGGGGGAAGAGTTGTAAAACCCGCATGCTTTTACCATGAATAGTACCCTTAAGATCGTACGTACTAGATTAAAACTTTCCTATTATAGCATGATTACGATTACGTGTTACGATTTTACGTATTACGTACGTGTTAGAACACGATAAGTATTTACAACGCACGAGCACACAATAATTATTTGACAATAATTAATGACGAACATGCGATCATGAAATCATGAACGTAATTAAATCACGAACTATTATTAATTACGTATATATTTATTACGAGCGTATATAAATATATTAGGTCATGGTAATTAGTTAACGATAACATATTAAACGCGAACAAAAATAATCACGAACGAGTAATTAAAAAACGAGACACGGAAAACGGTACGGGTACCCCATGTGGGGCCCCTACCCGCGGCAACTAGGGAGAGATGCGCCAAGCCCATCTCAAAATTTACTAAGAAGGGTAAAAGGAAAAGATCACTACTCATTTTCACTTTTACAAAAGATTTTTACAAAACCTAAAAAAGTTCTTCCTTCTCCTTTTCTTTTCTTTTTGGCCGCCACCCATAAACACACAAAAGGGGTGTTTATTTGATCTTTGATCTTGGATTTGGTGCTAGTGTTCGTGTTTGTTCATCCTTGTTAGATCCACGCATTCAGTAATTCTTTTAACCTTTTTCTTTTGATTTGATCTTTTAAATAATTAAGAACATGATGTGTTTTTTTAAAACCTAATCAAATCATAGATCTAACATGAAATTGGATTTGGAATAAATCAAAAAGGGTGTTTTAGGGGTGTTTGTTTTTGGCCGGCGCCTAAATCGAACCCGAGGGAGTCTCGGTTTGGCTACTCGACCACCACCGAGACCATATGGTACCGGTTGGTTGGTGTGGGTCCCACGGCAGCAACAAGACAAGGGGAACCCCGAAGTGGTTTGGGGTATGGTGTTGATTTCATGTCTGGTTCATGGTTCTTAGTCAAGATCCGGTTCATGGTGTATGTCAAGATTATTATTTTTTTATAATCTTATGTTAAAATTAAATTAATAAACAGGACATGATTAATTTAATAACATGACTTAGGTTATTTTAATTATTAAAATCATGAAATTATTAACCTAAGTATTTTATATTTTTAGACTTATAATTAATTAATTATTTAAAAACCATGGTTATAATAAATTAATTAACATGACTTAGGTTATATTATTAACAAATAATAATACATGTATTAACCTAAGTATTTAACTTTATTTAATTAAAAGCATGAGATACTTTAATTAAATATTCCTATAGTTTATTTTTAATTACATGAAATAATTAATAAACTATATATTATATCATATGACTTAGAAAATAATCATGAAAACACTTAGGCTTATATACTTAGCTTATTTAACCAGCTTATATCTAATTATGGAAACGTTCTATTTTTAGGAACGTATTTAAATAAGGCAGCTAATCTATTTATGGAAACTTTCTATTTTTAGAAACTTATTTATTTCAGGCAGCTAATCTATTTATTGAAACTTATTTAAATAAGGCAACTAATCTATTTATGGAAACTTTCTATTTTTAGAAACTTATCTATTTTAAGCAGTAATTCTATTTTTGGAAACTTTCTATTTTTGGAAACTTTCTATTTTTGGAAACTTTCTATTTTTAGAAACTTTCTATTTTTGAAAACTTTCTATTTTTGAAAACTTTCTATTTTTGGTAACTTTCTATTTTTGGAAACTTTCTATTTTTGGAAACTTTCTATTTTAGGAAACCTGCTATTTTTAGAAAGTTACTTATTATTACACAGTAAGTATAATGATACATGAAATACCAGAAATACTTAATCAGAATAAACAGAATATAAGGTAAACACAGTTTAAGGCTTTAAACAGTAAAACATGATAAGAACATATAAAATAAGCTAAGACATGACATAAAATCAGTTACGTATTAGTAAGCAGATACTCATTAATGTATGTATTTATGTAGCATTAGTGATACGGAAGTAGGATTCCTCTCAGTTCATCTTCTTCGTTCACTGGACATAAGGTACGGATTCCTGTCCTTTCAGTATGGACATTCTTTCCTTATTAGGATTTCTCCGTATGCAGCCAAATGTTTTCCCGTAGTATAAGTTATGTGTTTGAATTGCTTATGTTTAAATTAGAATACCTATAGCCATATACATGCATGACCAGTTTCACCTAGTTATGGAGGTACCATAACCATAACACTAGAGGCACTGGTGTTATGACTTCACCACGGCGGAGTGATTGCTCGTGGCGTCCCTTCAGCTTTTGGCCATTTATATTATATTTATCATGTGGGGCATATGTGTGCATCCTAGTTACATGTTTTTAGTCAGGATTTCATGGTGAATGTGGTGTGTGCCTTGCATCCTTCACAAGGAGCTGATCCCTCCTACCCAAAAACCAGTATATTAAATTAGAGGCAGCCCCTCTAATTTGCATGATGAGGTCACCCCTCCAAGTATTCATGCACGGTGGATTTTCATGACCTATATTGGCTAATGGTAAAATATGATAAACAGTTTTTACAAGATAAACATAAGGCTTTTCAAACTATAAAACTAGTTTTATCAAGACTTAACCAAATTACTCGGGACTTAGTTTCTTTCGCTGTTATATGTTATATGCTTATCATATTCATGCTTTATTTTACATCCGTGCACTGAGCGTATTGCTCAGCCGTTTTCCTTTTCTATGTTCCCAAAACGGCAGGTACTCAGGGACGCTCGTAGACTTTAAGCGTACGTGCATATGGACTGGAAGCTTTCTAGCCTTTCTTTACTTTATGCATTACCTTTCTTTTGATAAATTTACTATGGACATTGTTTAGTTCTTTCCTTTACTATACTATGTTTGGGTGTGATGAACTTTACTTTTGGACTACCGATGTTTGATTCTGGTATTTTCCTTTTATGGTCATGTAATGTTTAGACATTTTTCCTTGTATGCTTTGATGACACGCCATAATTACGTGTGACATTTCCATTATCAAAATGGGGTGTTAGAGCAGCGTTTCCTCCTCGTCGATTCCCAGCCTTAAGACAGTTTCCCTGTTTGTGTCCCTTATCACCACATCCAAAACATACCATCACTCTTGTGGCATTTGCACCCGTCGCCACGCCTCTTGATCGACATTCCACAGCCTTATGCCCTGCCCTTCCATACTTGTTACACGCAGGAGGGAAATTCCCCACGTGATACAAACTACAACGGTCACATTTCAGCTTGACCTTTTTTCCTCTTGGCATTGTGGCAGCTCTCGTTCCATCATTCCTCCTCTGCTTAAATTGCTGATTTCGGTTAGCCCCGTGGGTGTTATTATGGTAACCCCCACGATTCGGACCCTGTGATTGACTTCCTTGAGCCGTCTCCCACTTCCTCTTGTTACCTTCAGCCACACTATCTTTCTTATCTTGCACCTTCACATCCATTAGAGCATGAGCCATTTAGACAGCTTCATCAAAAGATCTCGGCTTTAAGGAAGTAGTCTCACCCTTTATGTTGCTTGACAATCCTTTGATGTATTGCTTCATCTTCTTGCGGTCATCCGCAAAAGTATCGGGGCACAGCAAGCTCAACTCATTAAACCTCCTTGTATAAGCAGTGATGTCATTGTTTCTCAACACTAGATGCCTCAGTTCCTCCTCTAACTGACCCAATTCCTCTTCGGGATAAAACTTCTTGGTCAAAAGTTCCTTTGTAGCAACCTAAGTCCTCCCATTGGCCACTACCAGCCCAATAGTAGCCACTTGGTTGTTCCACCAACTCAAAGCATCATCAAGAAAAGTAGCAGTCGCAAACTTCACTTTATTAGCCTTAGAGCACCCACTGATTTCAAACGTGCTTTCAATCTTCTCCACCCAACGACAAAGTTCTAAAGCTCCTCCAGTCCCACGAAATTGCATAGGTCCGCGCTTCATAAAACTGGCATAAGAACACTCCCTTGGGACTTGTTGTCCTCCAGCATTTCCACCTTGGCCTTGGACTCTAGCTGCACGATCCGCTTCAAGAGCATTGACAATCGCCTCTTGAATCATAGTGTTCACACGATCAGTTGTCAACTTTGGAGGCATGGTGGAAAATTAGTCACACAATGGTTAACTAATGTCAGAATCAATGCCTCCCTAACTTCTTCCCTTACACCTCACTGCAATGATAGGGAAAGAAAACAAAGTAAGTATACTTATCAAGATCAAGAAGGATTCCTTTTTCAATACATAATATAAATACAACAAGCTCAATCAACAAATGCTACAAATATTCATCAACCAAATCACAAAAGAGCTAGTAAAGACACATCATAGATCATGAGAGGTAAACATCGATTGCATTGATATCAACAAAATTGTGACAAGATTTGCCACTACAATCATTCATCGAATAAAACTTAAAGTTATCAAGTTCTACCATAATACCATAATACAGAAGTCTGAAATAGTTCAATTACAACGAGGAAATAGAAATGAAATACAAGTAACTAATCACGTGGTGATCCACATGATCTCTTTGATTGCCGCTCGTCCTTGTCATCATCGTCCTCTTCTTCTGGCTCTTCATCACTATCTTCCATCTTTTCCATACCCTTCGAAGAAGTTCCCTAATCTACCTTCTTTTTTCCTTTCAAAGTAGAGCCTTCACCTGATGGAACCATACGCTGAGCAAAATACAACTTATCCTCGAAAGTATAGTACTCGCCAACTTCCGGTGGTTCGGCCATGAAATACGTGTTCGCATACTTTGGGTCACATCGAAATTTCCATGCATTCATCGAGAAAGGTCGTACACGAGCCTCCCAACATAAAAGACGATCATACTTGACACGATCTCCCTTGATTCCTTCAAACTCAGCACACAGATTCTTCATAATCATTTTCAACTTTTCCATCTCTACCCTTTCACGATCCCTAGTATTGTTAGCTCTCAACACACCCGAATAAAATCTCTGAAAAGCCTTCGCATTTTTCTGAAAGCTCTTAATCACCCTTGTCTCTACCACATACCTTTCTTACAACAGTCGATCAACTTTTTCAAACAATGCTCCGTGTTACTGTAAATCCTCGGTCCAGGACAGTTAACCCTTGCAATGTTCTCGTGGAGAGAACGCGCATTAACCACAGCACTAGAATCAGCTTGATCATCATCACTACTATCACGAGCAACTTCTATCAAACCCTTCCAATAAGCATCGCATATGGGTGTAGCAGAACGAGAACGAACATGTTGCTGCTCAGTCCGTCCAACCGCAGCCGTAGGAACTTCATCCTCCACAGGATCCTCTTCCGGGTCCTCATCGCTATCAATCTCATTCTTTTCAACCTCATTCCTTTCAACCTCATCTGGTTCAATCCATCCATTTTCTCCTTGCGGGTTAGGGGGATTAGGTCCACCCTCAGCTCCTATAACATACTTGTCTCCATTACCGTTCGGTGGTAATTCTGCCATTTCTACAAAATACAGAAAGTTCGAGGGTGTATAAGGTCATTATCCAAAAATTATATATACATACATGCACATGCAATGCAAATGTAGTACGTATGACAATATGCAACAACATGATAGCCATGCAAATGTAATGCAAAAATTACGATGTTAAGTACTCCGCGTACGTTTACAATACCTCCATATAATACCATAGTATTTACTTAATAAATAATCAGGAAATCATTTTAGTTTCAAAGGGATACATCTAATAATAAAACAATGCTAAAAGAAATCTTACCAGAGCCATGCGGGATAGTTGTGTGCTTTGGGAACAAAATATTTACCACACCAAAAGTTATAGTTTAGGAACTTTTTCAAAAACGACCTAGTTCTCTATAACTTGTGGCTCTGATACCAATCTCTAACACCCGCAATTTACCTTGCACAGCGGAATATCACAATTGGGTGCTAGTCAAAGAATCATTACACACAAGCCATGTTGAACGACTCAAAAGAGACGTTTAAAGAATAAGTAAATTTAAACCATGCTAAATTACAATAACAACATTGTCTAATTGTTTCCAACACCAAAAGTTATAAACAGAGTAGCGTTAGGTCCCCATAAATCTCCACCCATAAAAACCAATCCAAATCTCCTTACAAGACAGCATGAAATATAAATTGTCTTTGATAAAAAGGGAGAAAAACAAGTTAGACCGCCCACAAGCGACAACAACATCCATAGCATACTCCGCTAAAATCATCCTCGATTACCTGAAACACATGCGTAAAATCGTCAACAAATAATGTAGGTCCTTAGATTCTTAGGATTGTGCAAGTGTTTGTATTGATCTAAAAGAGAGAAAGAGATGAAGAACTAGAGAGGGAGAGTTAGAGTGAGAAAGGAAGAATGCGAGAAAAGATGAAATGTGAAAGTGAATAACTAAGTGCTCAACCCCTCCTAACATGCTAGGAGGGGGTATATATAGCCCACCCTACATGTGGGCTATATGGGCTATATGTTTATATATTGGATCACGAGCCCAATACTTGAATATATCGTTGGAGTGACTGATCCTTCCTAAATACGTAAAAACGTATTTCCAACAATCTCCCCCTAAGGGAGGTCACTAGAAGTTACAATGTCCTAAATAGTCTATAGCTTGTGATCCATGCTAACAATGATGTGACCAAGACTTTCTTTGAATAAACGTATTTCCAACAATCTCCCTCTAAGGGACGTCACACCACTTTACAAAATCTTAAACCTAGCATACTATGATTGAGTCTTCGATCTTGTTCTTGTGAATATGAAAATGAGATCTTTGACTTTAGTCTTGAGCATGTTTCCTGTCATTGACCTTGTGCATTCATCACTTGTGAAATTTGCCTCCTCGTGACTTCATGTTCCACATACTTACACCTTTATAAATTCTTGAAAGCTTCAGAGTTTGATACAACGGAAAACTTGACTTTTAGGCTTTCTTGGATTCGTTGAAGTATTAAGTGCATACAGTATAAGCATGTGTTGACGACTTCTTCTGAATTGTAGACCGCAATGCCACCTTCTTGTTACTCTGCATAAGACAGTTAGCAACAAAGCATATACACGAATGAAATGGCCTTGAACATTTCATTCTAATTCGGTAGCATTTTACCTCCGGTCAGTGGAGCCCGTTGGACGATATAAAATATCGTACTTGTGGCAGTTAGTTTCAATTAAGAACCTCCTTGACAAGATTTCGCAGGTTAACCCGTTCTCTTTATTCGACCGTCCAAATCTGACTGCGAACATAGAGAGTGAATCATTTGGATAATATTATCCGCATGATTTGAAGCCGTCAAATCCGATTCCTGGAACAAGTTTGATTCATTAAAGAATCGCACCATCGTTGCTTTCCAGTTGTCACGAACTTGATTCATATAGAATCTTGCAAGTTACCTACCAAGTGCTGTTTGAGGTTAACAGTAGAAGGATTTCCACTCGTCACTGTGAACACTAAGGTATCACTCTGAGTGTTCTGGCAAGATCACTAAGATATTGCGTAGAGGCCTAGAACGTGTTTAAATTCAGTTAACACAAGCTTGATTCATAAAGAATCGCACAAGTCGCGTAGAGGCCTAAATCACTGTTGCTTTCCAGTTATCACAAGCTTGATTCATAAAGAATCACACAAGTCACCAACCATGAGCTTTTTGATATTCGCTCAAGATGGATTTCCATCTTCGTTTTAAATACTTTCGTATTATTCGGACGTTCAGGCAAGATCATGAAGATTTTGCGTAGGACTCTTAAGATCTTTCTTACTTTTCACAGTGTGTGAATAATACCTGGTTTTATCCAAGTATATAAAAAGTTATCGTCCGATCTATTCGAATTGATTACTAGTTAAGAGTGCGACTCAGTCGTTCTTGGTGGAAAAATAAATGGTATGGTTATCTATTTTAAACTAAAAGTAAATATGAAAATGTCGTTGAGTAAAATAAAAGCTTTAAAAATTAAACTAAAAATTACTAGAAAAACACTTGGTAAAAACAGAGTTTTTGGTAAGCGTGCAATTTTTGGAAATTAAAACGTAATGAATTTAAAACTTGATCGTAGCCTACGGATCGCACTATTGGATCGTGACCACTGATAGGTGTGTAAACACCCATCATTTTTACCATTTAATTACAATAATAACCGAGCCAAAACGTGTATTTTATGTCTTTTATGTCGGAATTATGCGTGGTTTGTGTTTTTGTTGTGATTTAGGACGAAATTGTGAAAAGTGGAGAAAACACGGCATTCACGGGCTTTTATTGAAGAAAAAGATGAAAGATGAAGTCGAGAAGTCAAGAGTGCAAAAAGAACGGAAGTCCAAGACCAATTCTGAAGATTTATCGAAGAAAAAGTCGAAATACGGAAGTTTACTTAAAGCCGAAGAACTCAAGTCTACTTTATTGAAGAATTAAAAGACGAGTTCGAAGAAATTCTGAGCCAAAAGTCATTAAAGTCCAAGATTAAAGAAGATTTAAAGGATTAAGGACTAATGGTGCAATTAACAAAGAGATTAAGAAGGAAGGGCCTAATGATGCAATTAAGAGAAAATGAAGGAGGGGAGGAAGCTTCCTAATCCTCCCCTATATATAGATTAGTTCTTAATCGTTTTCATTTTGTTGGCTAATAGTTACAATTAGTTCTTCCACTTTTAATTACCTTGTCATTTAATTACTTGTCAAATTTAATTACCTTGTCTTGCACCTTAAATTCCTTTAATTTCAAGTAAGTTTCCATTTAATTCTTGTCAAATCTTTACTTTATCTTGTTAATCTCCTATCTACCATTCTTAATCTTTGATTTGTATGTTTATGTTTATGTTCATGTTCTTATTTTGATCAAAGTGGGTTTTAATTATTGTGGTTAGTTTTGTTAGTTTTATTGATTTGCATAGTTTGTTTAGGATTATTGGATGTTTTGTTATTAGTTTGGTTTAATCTTGTGTTTGATTTTGCTTAAGTTGGATTAGATTCGTGTGTATATTGTGTTCCCTGTTCTTCGGTTTGTTTCTGTTACTGTGATTCCCAGGTAAGTTATGAACCAAGCTTTCTCACTCGGAACATTGGAAGTTCCGAGCCAGAAACTTCCGAACCAAGAAGTTCCGAACCAACTTCCGAACTAATACTTCCGAATCAAAAGTTCCGGACCAAAGAGGAAGTGCTTTATTCGGAACATTCAAAGTTCCGAACCAGTAAGTTCCGAACCAAGAAGTTCCGAACCAAGGCTAAAAGTTCCGACTCAAGGATTTGGCTTAGGAAGGTTCCGAACCAGAAACTTCCGAACCAGGGAAGTTCCAAACAAAGAACTTCCGAACCAGAAGTTCCGAACCAAGGCTTTGTTTGAAAAGTTCCGAACCAATTGAGTTCCGAATCAGTTAAGTTCCGAACAAAGGATTGTTCTGGATAAGTGACATGTTCAAAATAGAAAATTTGTTCCGGATCAAGGATTTTGGTAATATTCCGAGCGAAGAAGAATCATTCCGAACGAAGGTGACATTCCGGATGAGTGATTGTTCCGGACGAAGGATTGTTCCGAATGAGCTGTTTTCAGGTTCTTTTTAGTTTCTGTTTTTAATTTTTAATTTCAAGCTTTATTTTTTCCGACTTTTTCCTTAGTCGCACTTTAAGTTCATTTTGCCTTAGATTTATTTTAGCCTTGCCGTAGTTTAAGTTTTAGTTGCGTTTTAAGTTTGCCTTAGATAGATTTAAGTTTGCGTCATTTACTTTAGTGCCTTTTAATTTCTTGTCACGATTTAAATACTCGCCTTTTACTTTAAATTAGATTTATTTTACGTGCACATTTACTTTAAAGTTTTGCATTTTTAATACTACAACGACACAACTTTTGTTTCACCAAAGAACAGTAGAGTCGCACATAGAACCTAGATCAATTCGAAGAGATTGGTACTACGATAATTTTCTTACTAGGCAAAACCTAGTTATTATATGGCGCCGCTGCCGGCTCTTTTCGTAAAGATTAACGGTTTTCTGTGAGAGACGCGTTGCTTTTTGGGATCCGTTCACTTGTGAGCGTTATTTTCTTGCCTTAAAAAATTTAAAAAAATCATAAAAATAAAAAATTGATAAAAATACATAAAAATTAAAATTTTCAAAAATCCAAAAAGATTTTATCTTTATTGTGTATATATATTGTCTTTGTGTTTGGTTTCTTTCTCTTTTGCATTTTCAGGTGTATGCGTACTAGATCTTCTAATTATCAAGAGCCCGAGACTCAAGAAGATTTAAGTATGTCAGGTGTTAACAACAATAATAATCCACCGCACCTCAACAATAACAACAATGTTCTTCCACAGCCCGATCTTCGGACAATGGAGGAGCTTTGTCAACCTACCATGTTTGGACGAGGAGGACCGATTGCGCCGATGCAAATCACGGATCCAGAGTTTTCGTTGAAGCACCACATGATTCAGCAAGTGCAAACTAACCCATTTCATGGATTGCCTCATGATGATGCCAACAAACACCTCGACAAGTTCATTACAATCACCCAAAGCATGAAGTTGCCTGGTGCCACAATGGATGTTCATCGCCTACAACTCTTCCCACATACTTTATCGCATCATGCCGAGAAATGGTTTGATCGTCTGCCGAAGAATTCTATTCATACTTGGGATGACATGACTCAACGCTTTTTGTCGCGCTACTTTCCACCATCCATGGTCACAAGCCTTCGCAATCAAATCAGCGGTTTCATGCAAGAACCCGATGAATCTCTCTTTGATGCTTAGGAGAGATATAATGTCTTGATTGATCGTTGTCCAAACCACAACATGCTCCCTGTCACATTGATTGATACTTTCTACAACGGTTTGACTTTTCGAGATCGTGATACGATTAATGCAGCCGCCGGTGGCACATTCATGAAAAGGAGAGCCAAGGAGTGTAGAGAGCTAATTGAGAACATGACTACTCACCACAAAAACTGGGATTCCTCTGCTTCTTGAAGGAACAATCCGAGAGTCAATGTCTCTTCCACTTCAGCAAACCCTGATATGATCGAACTCACCCGCATGATGACTAAAATGAGAAAAAGTATCACGCTTCTCGCTTCAAACCAACAACAACAACAAGTTAGAGCGGTTGCTAATCCTTGTGAAACATGCGGCGGTCCTCACTCATACACTGATTGTCCTTCTACACAAGGAAATCCGGAAAATGTGTATGCGGCTTATGGTAATTATTCACCGGAAAATTACCAAGCTCGACCTCAAGGGGATAGAAATTTGCTCAATTACCGATCTAACAACTACCTTTCACCCGGTTTTTCTCCTCAAAACCAAAACCCCGCCAACAACTACAATAGAAGCAACCAAATCCCACCAAGAGCTTCTAATCCTTATCACCCACCCGCTAAACAAACCCCACCCATTAATCCGGATGTTGAAGCCATAATGAGAACCCAAGGTGAGCAAATGAAGAATCTACAGAGCCAAATTATCAATCTGAAAGGAGATATCATAAAGCAAGGAAATGAGATTAGATCCGAGCTTAGAGATAATATCCAATCCTCCTTCATCAATCAAACCAATGATTTGAAGAATATGCTTGCTAGTTTCTTGCCCACAGCTCAACCTTCTAATTCGAGTTCTCTACCTTCAAACACCGTCACCAATCCGCGAGCAAATGTGAGTGCTATTACTACTCGTAGTGGAATTACCATTGTCGATCCACCTATCCCACCCCCATCATCTACACCTCCTCCACCACCATTTATCCCTACTCCTCCTACACCTAGTATTAGTGCACCTGTACCGTCTCCGCCTCGTCATGACGATGTTCCTAGGAAGGACCCTTCAACATCTCAACCTTTACCTGCTACACCTGCACCTTCACCACCCAAACCCAATATCCCTTATCCCTCTCGTTTAGGCAAGACCAAAATGCTAACCAAGGATGACTCTGAAGTGTCACGCTATGTGAAGATGATCTCTCAAATGAACTTCAACATTAGCTTTCTTGAAGCACTTGTCCACATGCCCAAATTTGTTAAAGCATTTAAGGATTTGCTTAACAAGAAGGAGAAGCTGATTGAGCTCGCCAACACGCGCTTAAATGAAAACTACTCTACAGTTATTCTTAAAGAACTTCCGGAAAAACTTGGAGATCCCGGTCGTTTTGTGTTGCCTTGCATTTTTAACAAAACCGAAGAATTTACTGCCCTTGCTGATCTCGGGGCCAGTATTAATCTTATGCCTTTGAGTGTTTGGAAAACACTATCATTACCCGACCTCACTCCAACAAAGATGACTCTTGAACTTGCAAATCGTACTCTCGCTTACCCCGTTGGTATTGCCGAAGACGTGTTCATTAAATGGACCCTCGTATTCCTTTAATACTTGGTCAGCCATTCTTGTGAATCGGACGAGCTTTAGTTGATGTGGCCGAAGGTGAGTTAATCTTAAGAGTCGGGAATGATTCACAAATTTTTAAAATGGGGAAGCTTACAGGCAAATCCTTTGGCCGAGAATCAGTGAATATGATTAATGTGCATGATGACTTTGTTTTCTACAACAATCCAATATTCGATTCTTCCATTGATAATCCACTTGTTCAAGATGATGTGGATGATTCTGGGTCCAATTTGGAACCTTCTCCCATTTATGATTCTCCACCGGTCTTTGATGCTTATGATGATGAGTCTAGCTCAGATTCGGATGATTATGATGAGTTTACTTCTGAGTATCCCGAGATGCCCACTTTTGATGATTTCGATGAGACCGATACTCTTTCGAGTGATTCTTCACATGATGAAGACCCTTCTACATCACTCGATCCTACTTTGGACGATTACTCATTTGAGGAAGACTTCTCTACGTTTCTTAACACTTACTTCCCTCATGAGAGTGCTGCTCCTCCTTATGATTTTGAAGATTATCATCTTGATCCTACTTTGGATTTAAAGAACATTCTTTCAAAGGAGAAAAAACCGGTCGACACCAATATCCGCAACACATATGATTTAACACCTCTTTGTCCCCCTTCTGAGGACGAGGTTGTGCTTCTACGCGGATCCTCTTCACACTCTACTGAGCCTGAGTGCTATTTTCCCCTAGAGGAAAAGGTGTTCGACCCTGTGACAACCGTGGTTTTGAGGTTCGTCACTTGGTCTTATTTTTAGGTTATTTTATGTGTGATAACTTGATTTGTGTGTTTACGTGTTTATTTTGTGTGAACGAGGTTGGTGTGGTTATTGTTTATGAGTATAGAGTACTCATAAGTAAATCGAGGAACGGTTATTTCATGTTCATGAGCTCACATTTAGTGACTATGGAATGAAATGGTGATATTTTAAATGTTTACGTATACGTATAAGTATTATAGTAATAGTAATTTTTTTTAGGATTTACGGTTTAGCATTTAGAGGTCTCGGGTGAGGTAATTATTCATATGAATATTTTTTTGGGATGGTTTTAAGTCATTTAGGACTTAGTTATAAAGTTTATTTCAAAATTTGAGATTTTTTTTAAAAGTGTATATTTTACGTCTTTTACGGTAAAACGCGTAAATTTGACTAGTTTTACGGTTTTGAGGTTTTGGAGGCTTTAGGAGCTGAAATAAATTAAGGAAAATTAAGGTAATATTATTAATACATATATTAATAATAAATAGAAAAAAAAACGAATTTAAATGGGGTTTAGGTCGGTTTGGAAAAAAAGAAAAGAAGGAAAAAAGGAAAACAAGAGGAAAAAGGAAAGTTGGGTTTTATAGTTGGACTAGGATTCTTGTTACATTATATAAGGATTATAAAGAGAAAAAAAAATCCCTGGAGAAAAAGAATGGTCGATGGTTTATGGAGAACCTTTAGGGTTCTTCATCAATATTTAGGGTTTTCATAAATCAAAGGTAAACTTTCGTAATCCCTTTTTAATTTAATTGTTTTTAATGTTTACATAATCATCTTATGATGGATTTAGGTTAGGGTTAATTTAAAAACAGTAAATTAATGTTGTAATAATCATATTAGGATAATTACATGAATTAGGGCTTGTAATTAGAGGAATTAGGGTTAATTAATGTGGTTGATTTTGTTAAACCCGTTTTTAAAAACTGGGCAGATTTTTGAGTCAATTGTTTTGATCATATTGGGAGTTCTACAAACTCTTATCTTACGATCCACATACTCCTGGAAAGGTATTTTAAGTGGCTTTCTAATGCAAGAAGCTAGAACTAAATTGGAGGTCTGGAAGTGGGTCAAAAACAGGTTACAACAGTCGGAGGTCAAAGCAGTTTTGAATTCATCCTGTTTTCTTTTTAAGTTTTGGGTTGTTTGGGGTACTTAGGGTTGCATTGGGATCTTCTCACTAACATGAGAGATGGTTTATATATTTTATTAAGTTTCTGCACTTGGGATAAGATTGTGGTTTAGGGTAAGACCCTCTAATGGTAATGAACTTTTCATACATTTAAAATCAGTGAATTCTGGATAGGTAGCAATATATACACATATATCGGGGCCTTAACAGTGTCTTTAAGGTTAGGGAAAGTGGGAGGTTTTAGCTAACATATATAAAAGTATGAATATTCCTTTTATAGAAACCATGGGTATGTTTAAGTGGACGTTTGACTTAAAGTTTTGAGACCTAAAAACTGGGACTGTTTTTTGTAAAATATGAACGGGATAGTTATTAAATTTAACCAAGTTAAGGACTTGTTAAGGAAGGGTAATGGGGTGATTAGAGATTATCAATGAGGTATTTATATGGGAATAGGCTAGATGTCCATCATAGGTTGATGAGCCATCTTAGTGATTTGGTTCATGTATTGATTGCGTGTTTTCGGTTTGTTAGCTTGTTGCTAGTGCGAGGACTTGTGAAGAAGCTATCAGGTGAGTTTCATAGTCCCATGTTTATTATTGATTTTGACTTCCAGATGGGATGGAAGAGACACTGTGTTGAATTATTTTCTAAATTGATGCTGTGAATGTTTTTGTGATTTGAGATGGACTTGTGTGTACATTATGTGATTAACTGCTATGTGATTCTTGATTGTGTATGATTTAAATCGAGGGACACGTGTCGTCTCAGTTATTGTGGTTTGACAAGGTAGGGGCCTTGGGATAGGTACATAGCGTGATCGTCTATGGGACCAATGGATAATGACAAGGTAGTGGCCTTGGGATAGGTACATAGTGTGATCATCTATGGTACCATGGTGTTTGGTAAGGCTGAGGGCCTTGGATTTTGGTTTGGATTGATTGATCTTGAATGTTAGCTGTTAATACATATTTGTAACACATTGTCCATATGTTATTGTGTTGATGGTTGTTATCCACAGCTTATAACTGATTTGGCGTTGGAGTCTAAACCTATGACTCTCGCCAACTTAATGTTGACGTGTTTTAGTGTCTCTTTCAGGTGTGAATGTGTTTAAGCTTGAGGATAGAAGTGGCTAGACTTGGATGCCTTAGGATTGCATATAGAAGGAGATCCCCGTTCCTTCTTAGTTTCTTTTGTTTGTTTAATAAGTGATACTGTTGACACCTATATGTTTGCTTTGTTTATGTATTGTTTGTCTTTGGTAAGAGGTAGGACTGTTACCTACTTGCCTAGACTCCTGCTTTGTATAGATATTGTCATGACATTTGTGTCACCATTTTATGACATTTCTTATTTCATATAGTTATCTCTATAGACACGCCATGTTGTGATGATATCCATACGTTGCGCCCCATATTCCGCCATGGTAGGGTGTGACAGAATGGTATCAGAGACAATGGTTATAGAGAATTAGGTTGCCTAGTCGTGTAGCCTAGTCTATAGCTTAAGGGTCCCTGCATATAGGCGTCATAGGAGTATGTGTGCCTTTTATAATAATTGATGTGTTTGGATGTTATTTATTGCGATGTTTTGACTAGTATGAATTGGACCGTAGTATGTTCATACTTAGTCACATGTTATTTTCTTTTCGGGTTTGTGACTAGTGCGGGTTGAACCATAATCGTCCATGCTAGTCACTGTTGTATTTTTCTTAAATTGTACATTATAGTACATAATTTAGTACAAGGTAGTTTCTATCTTTTATCGAGTTATTTTACGTACCTGAGGTATGTTATTTTTCTTTTGATGTTTAAGTCATGTTCCCTAAGAATCATGTGGTGGTTCGAGTTACTAGGAGTAGGTGGATAGGAAGGATTTTAAGCTGTTTCCACTCTTACGGAGGACATGACTTATAACCGATTTTGTTCTCGTTTTGGATTTAGTCTATGCCGTTTTAGCTAGACTATGGATTTCGGTATTCCAACTGTTTTATTATGTTATTTTATAGATGGAGTTTTGGACCTATTTTGTTATGTGGTTATGAGCTTATGTGAGTAGATGGATTTATGTGTTATATGTTGTATTGATTCTTATAAGTGTCATCATAGGAGGGAGTGCATTGGGGAAAGGGTAATTGTATAAGTATGGTGGCCAACATAGTTAAACAAGTACCACAACTTCAATGGGTTCTCAAGTATGATTACATGAAAGAGGATTAGTACATGCTTGTATATGATGAGAGGTGGATTTTGGGTATATTTATAATATATGGGTTTATGTAATGGCTGCCTATGATATGGCTATGGTTCTTTTGTGTTATATGTTTTGGGTTATGGTTGTGTTGTGTGATTTTGTGGTCACACGATATGGTTTGGTTTTGGAGGTGGGCTTTATGCCTTGTTGTGGCACGGTGAGATGGTGATTCCTCGTATGGAAAAAACGAGCGTATAAAGCGATTGATTTACTTACGTGTATGATAACGAGTATGTTTGGGGGATTCAATAGGTATACATATGCGGATGTATATATACTGATAGATGTTATGTTATGATTTATGGTCGTTCAGTAGTTATTATAACTTGAACGTACCTAGTGCTCTCTTGTGTTTAAACGATTTATTAGTGCTCGAGTTTGGTGGAGTTTCAACGACGTTTTGAATCTTTTGAAGTGTGTCTTGTAGCATATTCTTTGAGTTTCATATTTCACGTGTACGTTTTAAAATGGTGTTCTTGGTTTTAAGTCTATTGAAATAACTTGGGATTTCTTTTGAGATAATGAAATCTTTTGTGTTGGGTCTTACATTTATTTTGGTCGGAATATATTGAGAAAAGGGGGACTGGGAAATCTATTATAGGGTTAGATAATTGGTTGTATTCGGTAAAATAAGGGTAAGGTGTTGGAGTCGTGTTTGAAACAAGATGTACATAATATTTCTTTTAAATCAACACTTATTTATTTTAAATTCTAAAAGACTTTCTTTAAAATAAAGCGAAGTAAAATTTCTTTCTACTTACATAGTTTATATAATTGGGTTTAACCGATTCACGTCTTTTATAATTATTAGTACAAGGTTAAATTGAGCTTATGAATATTTCACATACAATTTTATCTTTCATTAATAAAAAAACTGTTTTTGTCATAACTTGTTCGTTTTTTTAAAGCTTTTTGGGTGATTCAAAAGCCTAAAATTATGTACTCGGAACGTACTTTTCAAATACTCAGAATGTATAGTCATGGGAGGTCAGTGGACTGGTCGGAATTGTTGTACAAGTGTCGGGTTCAAGGTTGAGTTGTGAATAGTAGTTTATTTTATTTGGGGTGCACGAGATACCTAGTGATGAGACTGCTTTTATACATAGTCTCATCGTCCAAAACGAGCTTAAAATGCATTAAATATCATCAAAATACCCAAATATATGCTTGTGTTTGTTGCTTGTGTATTTTAGGTACGGATATTGAGAAAATGACAAAAGATCACAAGAATCATGCAAAAACGAACACGAGAAACGAAGCCGTACGATGAACCAAGCCCTAATGAAGAATTTTCCAAAGTCAACCCTTGAAGATTTGAAGAATTATGAAGATTGGTCCTCCAAGTTTGAAGAATTGACACTTTATACCCTTGTATCTTCATAATTACAAGTTTGGTCCCTAAAGTTTGTCAAAATTACAAAAAGGACCCTTAACTTTGAAGAATTGGCAAATTTAGTCCCTCAACAAAACTAAATTGTCAATAATGGTCCTCCAAAAAGTCAACAAACAAGTCAAAGCCTTAAAGTATGAAGACATGTCAAGAACAGTCCTTGAAGAATGAAGAAATTGCATGTTTAGTCCTTGTTTGAAGTTTGGAAACAATATGTGCCAAAAATGACAAATTGCCAAAGATAAATACAAAGGGAAAGAAGTTTAGAGCTATTATTGGCAAAGTGAAATAAACAAAAGACTTGGGGGGCTTTTTCTGGCAGACATACAAACCCAAACAACCAACTAAAACTCGCCACCTCACCCTCCACTCACTCCTCCACCAATCAAATTCTCCTCACCCTCCACGTCACTTTTCCACCTTATATTTTTTAACTGATTAATTTAATCAGTTAATTAAGCGTGGGAAACACTTAATTTAAACTTGCCAAAAGATTAAACCCATATATGAACCCTAATTTCTCCAGGTATGATTAATCTTAAGACAAAGGGTTAATCCCTTATAGTTTCCAGAACCCTAATTCCCTATGTTGACATCCCTTCCGACACCAAAAATGTGACCCCAACCATCCCATGTGCCATACCCCACTCCCCTGCTCACGTCTCTTTCCCTCAACTTCAAAAAGGAGACAAGATGAATGGCCAAGATGATAGTCCTTGGTCCCCAAGCTCAATAAACGTCCAAGATCAACAAAGGCAGCTGGCAACTTCACATGTATCCACCTTGACCAAGATTTCAGTCAAAACCAAGGGGCATTCCTGGAATTTCCCCCATTAGGGTTTAGGGCTTTGATTTATTGTATTATTTTATTCCAGGCTTCTAGTGAGTTCTATAGAGTAGTATATAATGAGACGTATGTGTCTCATTATGCTTGTTCCTGATTTTTTTCCTTAGGTCAAAAACTTGTAAATCCCATTTTATCTATGAATGAAAATTTGGTTGAGTTTTGTGATGAAAAGAATCCAAGACCCCCTTTACTTTTCTGCTATTGATTGTGTCCATTTAGTGTTTGTTTACCTTTTAAGTTTTTTAAAATTCAGTTTTGTTTGCAAGTTTCTGAAAAGTTGGTTTTTGGTGAAATATTGTTTCCAAAGTTTGTTTTTAGTTGGCAAGTGATTTCTTTAAGTGTTTTTGAAAGAAATATCACTTAAGGAAGTTGTGAGAAAAGGTTTTTAAAAGGTGTGATAAAAATCAGATTTTGAATATACTTGTGTTCTTCATTTTTCTCTTAGCAGGTTCTTGGAGATTTGTTGTTCAAGTGTCAGCATAGGCCCGGGCCTATTGGAGGTGACCTTTCTGTCACTAAGGGACCTGGATGTAGGTCCCTTATGGTAAAAATCCTATTTCATTTTTCATTTTTTTCAGTTTAAGGGTGATTTGCATGAAAAGGTGTTCAAGTGTGTTTATCTGGTTTTATTTGAGTTTAATTGGTATGATATGCATGTTAAAAGCTATTAAAATCAGTTTGGATGAGATTTAGATAGCATTGCTTTGAAAATTTTCAATTTCAGTTTTTTTAAGGAGTGTTTGGATTTGAGTTTTAAGCCAGGGATAGTGAAAGCTTGTGGTTTAATAATCATCTAGACACACTTATTAGGTTGATAATATATGATATGAGTATTTTAGTTTCAGTTTGTTGATGTTTTAGGCAAGTTTGTATGATAAAAAGTTGAAAATAGCACAAAAATTCAGTGAACCCCTTTTGCTACCAGTTTTATGTGATTTGTGCCATCATACTTTGATCTTTGCTAGATTAGAGGTTTGTTTAGGATTGTTTATGGTTTGTATGTCAATGGGTAACCTTGTGTGCAAGATTTGAAGGTTTGAAAGTTGATTTTGTGCCAACTGCATCAGATAAACACCCCCAAACCTGCTTAAGTCATAACAGCAACTTGATTTTGGCATTGTGTGCTTGATTTTGTGTTGTAACCTGCCTGTTTTTGAGTTTATTTTGACTCCTTATACTCCAAAGAGTATAAGGGTGCCTGATTGTCCATCAATACATCACCAAAATCAAGAATCAAGCTCCTCTTGGTTAAACTGCATCAGTGAAGATATAACTTTTTGCTTATGTTCATAAAAAGCATCTGAGCACGTTTTTGGATTTGTAGGTTTTGATCTTTGTTATTTTTGAATTGTATTTGTGTTTTTAGTTAAGTAAGAGTATCTGCTTTGTGTTTTTAAAGTGAAAAAAAAATAGCAAAAACTCACCTGGCCTGGGCTCGAACACGCGACCTCCCGTTTGGAGGAGTAACGTGTTTACCAGTGATCCGAATGGTTTTTTACGTTTAAGTTTCATTTCATTACTTACTTAAGGGATATTTGTTTTATAGCTTATTTGACCATCAACTTTTAAATAAGCTATTTCTAGCTTATTTCTTTTAGCTTTTTCCTGTTTAGCATTTTTCCTAGGATTATATTAGGGTTTTTGACATTTCTGAGCAAAAAGTATATTTTTCCCTTTATTAATTAATTTATTAGGATTATTTTAAGTTTTTATTTTAGAAAGTCATTAAAAAATAGTAAAAGGTATATTAAAAATCTAAAAAATAGTTTTTAGGTTTTTAATCACATTTTTGAGGTTTACAGCTTTTTAAGTTTTCAATTTAGCTTATTTTTTATTTTATAGGATTTTAGGGTTTTTAGCTAACTTTAAAATTCAATATAAAATTATTAAATAAGTTTTAGAAAATTTGGATTGCATTTTTGTTTTAGTTACATTATTCTAGATTTTTGGTAATTTTTTAGAATTTATTTATAAACATTTTATTTTTTTGAATATTTTAATATTATTTTATTATTAAAAATTGAAGTTTGATTTTTTTTAGTTTTTACATTTTTCCTAGGTTAAGAACAGTTAATTAGGAGTTTTGTCACTTTCCAAATATTTTTAAGACTTTTCAATTAATTTCTAGAATTAATTTAAGATTTAATAGATTTTAATAGTTTTTAAGTGTTTAAAAATAGTTTAATTTGGTTTTAAAATTTTTAAAAATAGTTTTTAGCTTAATTAGGTCATTTTTGAGGTTTACAAACTATTAGATCTTGTTTAGGGTTTTTTAATATTTAATTGTGATTTTTATGGCTTTAATTAGCATTAAAAAGTCATTATTGAATTAATTAAAAGGTTTTAGCAAGTTTGGATTTTTTGTAAACTCTTAGAATATTATTGGGGATTTTTAGTAATTTTTAGGAATTTTTAGGTTAAAATTTTAATTTTGGCACTATTTACGATTTTACGTGTTCGCCTTTTTCGTCATAGTTTAATTCGTCGTTGTAACCGTCTTTCTCTTCTAATCCCATTTCTTTCTCAATCATATAATCACAAATCAATATCAATTCAATACACAACGCACTTGCCTCCTCGAGAACGAACTCACTTTTAGGGTCTTACACACACGGTTTTCCTAAATCGTCGTGCACACTTGCCCTATTTATTGCTCTTTTCCTAAAGAGTGGTAAAAACTCCAACATCATTTTGGCGCCGCTGCCGGGGAGGCGTGTTGTGTTTTGGTTGAACAATTGTTGTTTTTATATAGCCATAAATAGCTAATTGTATTAGTAGCACTCTACTAATACGTATTATCGGTTTTTCGTTTTTTATGAATACTATTACTATATTGTATACGTAGAACAATAAATTTACAAGTACTCCAAATACGTGAGAAATCACAACCTTGACTTGGGAGGTCATTACCCAATCATTGTATTTGAATCTCAAACCAAAGAAAAAGGCAAAAATAGATAAATACTTTCGTGAAGCTCGATTTTGAGAAATACAAACTATAAGGTGGGTATAAGGCGGTTGTATTTCACGACCTAAAGGAAAAAGGCTCTTAAGTGCTTCGCGCCGCCTCGTTTCCTCCGCTTGCTTGTGCGTATTTTGATTTTGAAAGCTAATCGAGGGTTTTGCCGCCCAAAGTATTACTAAGTATCATATATATTTTCT
This sequence comes from Glebionis coronaria, assembly GCA_025667525.1. Classification (NCBI taxonomy): domain Eukaryota; kingdom Viridiplantae; phylum Streptophyta; class Magnoliopsida; order Asterales; family Asteraceae; genus Glebionis; species Glebionis coronaria. The sequence goes on along the minus strand of JANFOE010001687.1, from coordinate 398,221 downwards.
TGGTTTCTATTGATTAAACCCTCTTGAACGATTTGGTGTTCCACCATCGTTCTAAAGTCATCGAAGGCGTTCACTTCACATGATCGTTTTCATTCCTTGAGGCTTCTTTAATCGAGAGATTTGATTAAGGAGGAGATTTGTAGATTTGTGTCTACTAATACATTCCAAAAATCCAAAAAAAAGTAAAAACAATCAAAAACAACAAAAAAAATTGAAAAAGTTAAAACACCAAAAAGAATCTTCTTTGCTCGCCTTCTCGTTGTACGTGACGTTTATGCAAACTCGCTCTAAAGCAAGACGTGCTCGTAAACGAAGAAACAAATCAATCACTCCTTCCAGTGAGGAGTCTCCTATTGACGAACCCATTATAGTGAAAGAAGCACCCATGGCTAATAGAACTATGATGGAGTTGCTTCAAGCACCCACCGAGGGTTATGGAGAAACGATTGTGATTCCCGTTATCCTTGCGGAAAATTTTGAGGTTAAGACGGGTTTGTTGTCCATGATTCAAAACAACAAGTTTCGAGGTGACGAAAAGGACAACCCTCATAACCACATTCGCCAATTTAATCGTCTCACCGCCACATGCAAGTTTAAGGACGTCTCAAACGACTCGATTAAGATGATGCTTTTTCCGTATTCCTTAGCGGGGCCCGCAAAAATTTGGTTAGAGAAAGAGCCGCCCAATTCTATATTGACGTGGAAGGATCTCGTTTCAAAATTCGTGAACCAATTTTTTCCGCCCTCTAAGACTACGCACTTGAAAAACGAGATTTCAAAGTTTTCACAAGAGTATAATGAGAGTTTTTCAACGGCTTGGAATAGGTTTAAGGATATGTTGCACGAATGTCCTCATCATGGTTTTTCCGACTTGCATCAAATTCACACGTTTTACAATGGCTTGAACGATCATGAGCGTGATTATCTTAATGCCGCCGCGGGTGGTAATTTTTTGTGTAAGACGGTCGAGGAAGCATTGTTAATCATTGAAAATAGGTCTAAGGTGTATAGTCCTCGTAGCACGTCGAGTGTTCGTAAGACTTCGTCTTCGTCTTCGCCTTCATTGTCACACACCGTTGATGCTTGCCAAATCGAGGCTAATTTGGAGAACAAAATTTTTGATAAGTTGAAAGGATTGTTAATTGAGTTTAAAGTTGGTGAACAACCCGCTCCCTCTACGATTAAAGCGGTTGAGGTTTCTTGTATGTATTGTGGTGGAGCTCACGATTATTCCGAGTGCATTACCAACGGTGGTAACACTTCGAGTGCCTTCGCGGCCGCGGGAATTTATAACCAAAACGGTCAAGTTCCTCGCACTAATCAATTGACTCCACCGGGTTTTCCACCAAATCAAAATGCTAACAATTATCTAAACAATCAATTTGGTTACCAAAGCAATCAAAGGAACAATTTTAAGGGTAATAACAACTATGGGAATCAAGGAACTAGTAGCCAATTGCAAAATCAAAATCAAAACCGTAATTTTCAAAACACGAGTCAAGGTCTTCAAAATGTTTACACTAAAGAACTTCCAATGGACTTTTTGAATTACGCCACGGCAAATGATAAGATTTTGGAAAACATACAAGAGCAATTGGCTAGTCAAGCTAGGGACACGGCTAAAAACACTAAGGAGTCGGCTAACTTTGTGAAAGAAAATCTTAACATGAGAAATGATTTGAAAAATGATTTTGCTAATCAAATTCAAGGTCAAAACAACAAGATTGAACAAATTCATGCTAGGCTTGAACAAAGAATTGACCAAAAAGCCGCTAGTCAAGATTTGAAGTTTAATAGTCAAGATGCTAAGCTTAATGCCATTTTAGAAGCCGTCATGGGGAACAAAGCCTCTACTTCGAGTGGTCTACCTAGTAACACCGTTTCAAATCCGAAGGGAGAGATGAAAGTGATTACCACACGTAGTGGTAAGACACTTAAAGAACCGACTCCTCAACCAATTACTCCAACGGTGGAGGAAATTGAGGAAGAACCCGAGGTGGTGGTCGAAAAGGAGCATATTTCAATCCCACAAAGTACCGCTCATGCCACACCTACGGTCGACCCTTTACCAACATTGGAACCCGAGATTCCAAAGGCTATGCCTATGCCCCAACCCACACCACCCTTGCCTTACCCATCGAGACTTAGGAAGGAGAAACGACAAGAGCGCGACAACTACCAATTTGAGCTTTTTATGAAAATGTTTCGTGAGTTGCACCTTAATGTGAGTTTCGCCGATGCTTTGGTCATGATGCCTCGATTTGTCGCTAACTTTAAGAGTATGTTGAACAACAAGGAGAAATTGCACCAAATGTCTAGTTGTTCGTCAGTTTATCTTAATCGCATACCTCAAAAAGTCGGTGATCCCGGTAAATTTTTGATCCCTTGTGCAATTCAAGATATGGAAGAATGCTATGCCTTGGCCGATCTTGGTGCTAGCATTAACTTGATGCCAGTTGCAATCTTCAATTCGCTCAATCTTTCTAATCTTACTCCTTCACGAATGTCTATTGAGTTGGCCGACCATTCCACGATTCTCGCATGTTGTTTGGCGGAAGACGTTTTTGTGAAAGTGGGGAAGTTCTACTATCCCGTAGACTTCATTGTTGTTGATATCCCCACGGATCCTCAAGTTCCTCTTATTTTAGGTCGTTCGTTTTTAGATACGTCTATGGCTTTAATTGATGTGCATGCTAGAAAGATCACCTTACGTTTCAACGACGAGGAACTTGTTATAAACGCAACTCAAAATTATCAACTTTCTCATGTTTATTCCGTTGCTACCATAAACCTCGTTGATATGATCGACGTGGTTTGCGAGGAATTTTCACAAGAAGTTTTAGGGTTTGGTGATGAAGAAACTAGTGGCAATCCGACTATGTTAGATCCAATTCTTGATAATTCGACACCAACCTTCACTCCTTTCGAAGGTGGTGGTTTTACGTTGGAATAATGCAATGTTCCACGTACTTGTGACGAAGACCTCAACAACGATGAGGACTTCTCGATTATTAAGGATTTTCTTAACGATTTACCATTTCCTCCACCCGAGGAGGTTATGAGTATCGAGCCTAAATCTTCACTTGAGGAACCACCTATCCTTGAGTTGAAAGATTTAACTTCTCACCTCGAATATGTCTATTTGGAGGAGGACGACAAGTTGCCGGTTATTATTGCGAAGGATCTTTCGAATGATGAAAAAACCGCACTTGTCGATGTTCTTAAGGATCACAAAGGGGCGATTGCGTGGAAGTTATCCGACATTAAGGGAATCGATCCCAAGTTTTGTACCAACAAAATTTTAATGGAGGAGGATTTCAAGCCCACAATCCAAAGTCAAAGAAGGGTGAACCCCAAAATTCACGACGTCATCAAAAAGGAGGTCCTTAAACTCCTTGACGCGGGAATGATTTACCCTATTTCCGATAGCCCTTGGGTGAGTCCTATTCATTGTGTCCCTAAAAAGGGAGGGATGACCGTTGTGCCAAACGATGCCAACGAGTTGATTCCCACTAGACTCGTGACCGGATGGAGAGTGTGCATTGACTATCGAAAGTTAAATGAAGCTACTCGAAAAGACCATTTTCCCTTGCCCTTCATGGACCAAATGTTGGAGCGTCTTGCGGGAAACGATTTCTATTGCTTTTTATATGGTTTTTCCGGTTACTTCCAAATTCCCATCGATCCTCGTGATCAAGAAAAAACTACGTTTACGTGTCCATATGGAACGTTTGCCTATCGTAGAATGCCATTCGGACTTTGTAATGCACCGGGAACTTTTCAACGATGCATGATGGCTATTTTTCATGATATGATCGAGAAGACGATGGAAGTCTTCATGGATGACTTTTCCGTGTTTGGTGATTCTTTCACTTCGTGTTTGTCGAACCTAGAGAGAATGTTAAAATGTTGTGAGGAAACCAACCTTGTGCACAATTGGGAAAAGTGTCATTTTATGGTTAAGAGTGGAATCGTCTTAGGGCACAAGGTCTCGAAAGCGGGGATTGAGGTAGATCAAGCTAAGGTAGACGTCATCGCCAAATTACCTCATCCCAAAACCGTCAAGGGAGTTAGGAGTTTCCTAGGCCACGCGGGCTTTTATCGTCGAATCATCAAGGATTTTTCAAAGATTTCTCGACCCATTACACATCTTCTTGAAAAAGAGGCACGTTTTGTCTTTGACGAAGATTGTGTACGAGCCTTTGAGATCCTTAAAAGGAAACTTACCGAAGCTCCCATTCTTGTTGCGCCCAATTGGAACCTCCCCTTTGAACTCATGTGTGATGCTAGTGATTACGCCATTGGGGCCGTTTTGGGGCAACGTCATGATAAGCACTTCTTGCCTATTCACTATGCTAGAAAGACGATGACCGAGGCTCAACTTAAATACACTACAACGGAAAAGGAATTCCTTGCCGTAGTGTATGCATTTGAGAAATTCCGACCTTACCTCGTCATGACAAAATGCATAGTGTATACGGACCTTTCGGCTATTAAGTATCTCATGGCAAAGCAAGATGCTAAGCCGAGATTACTTCGTTGGATTCTCCTCCTTCAAGAATTTGATCACAAAATCGTTGATAAAAAAGGAGCCGAGAATCTAGCGGCCGATCATCTTTCTCGTTTGGAAGATCCTCACCAAAGTGTTTACGAGCCCAAGGAAATCACCGAAACATTTCCGCTCGAGACACTTGGTGTAGTGACTTCTAAGCTTGATTCTTCCACCCCATGGTTTGCGGATTTTGCAAATTACCATGCCGGTAACTTCATCATTAAGGGTATGACGACTCAAGAAAAACGAAAATTCTTTCGTGACGTCAAGTTCTACTTTTGGAACGACCCTTACTTGTTTCGAACTTGTGCAGATCAAATCATCCGACGTTGTGTATTTGGCACTGAAGCTTCTAACATCCTTAGAGCTTGCCATGAGGGACCCACGGGTGGTCACCACGGTGCTAATCTCACGGCTAAGAAGGTGTTTGATGCCGGGTTCTTTTGGCCTACTATTTACCGAGATGCACAAATTCTTGTGAAGTCTTGTGATGCATGCCAACGACGAGGAAAAGCCTCACAAAAAGATGAAATGCCACAAAATATCATTCAAGTATGTGAAATCTTTGACGTTTGGGGTATAGACTTTATGGGGCCGTTCCCATCATCTCGTGGTAATAAGTACATTCTCGTTGCGGTTGACTACCTTTCTAAGTGGGTGGAGGCAAAGGCCTTGCCCACCAATGATGCTCGTGTGGTAGTCAAGTTTTTGAAGCAATTGTTTTCTCGGTTTGGAACCCCTCGTGCTATCATAAGCGATCGTGGAACCCATTTTTGTAACGACCAATTTGAAAGGGTTCTAAGGAAATATGGGGTTACACATAAGCTTTCTACGGCTTATCACCCACAAACGAGTGGGCAAGTCGAGGTTTCAAACCGAGCGTTGAAGAGGATCTTGGAGAGATCCGTTGGGGAAAACCGACAATCTTGGTCGGATGAGTTTGACGATGCTTTATGGGCCTTTAGGACCGCTCATAAGATGCCCATTGGGTGCACTCCCTATAAGCTTGTGTATGGAAAGAATTTTCATTTGCCTATCGAATTAGAACACAAGGCTTATTGGCCCCTAAAGCATTGTAATGATGATATGGAGACCACGGGAAAACACCAGAAAATGCAATTAAATGAATTGGATGAATTGAGGGACATTGCTTATGAAAATTCATTGATTTTTAAAGAGAAAACTAAAAAGTTGGATGATTCTAAAATTAAAAACCGGGTTTTTAACATTGGGGATCAAGTTTTGCTTTTTAATTCAAGATTGAAATTTTTTTCCGGTAAATAATCCCGTTGGTCCGGTCCAATCACCGTGACTCAAGTATTTCCGTATGGGACCATCGAGCTAGCTCAAGATGATGGTCCTAACTTCAAGGTGAATAGACATAGGTTGAAGCACTACTTTGGCGGGGAAGTTCCATCCTTAAACTACCTCGACCAAGTCACCTTCCCCAATGATAATTAGTATTGAGGGGATCGAGTCGAGCTCATGACTCGGTAATCAAAAACGAGGTGCCTCGTGGGGGAGTCCCATGCTTATCCTATGTACATATTATCGCTTTCTAATGTAGCTTACGTGTGGGGATTTGTGCCCTTCCAACCTTTGTTCCGTGGTTGTTTGTGAATTGTGAACTTTAGATGATCATGATCTTCACGATTGGAGCCTCTCGTGTTCGTTTTATGGGAGCACTCGATCGTTTGCTTTGAAGACTTTCTCAATATCCAAATGATATATCCTTTTATGTTATAACCTTAGGTTTTTAGCACACTTCATAAACGGCTTAAATTTAACGGTTACACCCTTTCCATGGTAGATTAGGCATTTGACTACGTCTCTAGTAGGGGGTGTTTGCACCCCTAGACTCGAAACATTGAGGACAATGTTTAACTTTAGTATGGGGGAGAATAGATACTTGCCTTGCCAAACCTTCATGCTTTCCAAAGTTTATCTTTTTGTTTATCGTTTTCTTGCAAAATAAGGCTAAAAATGGCCAAATTTTAAAAATTTTCTCATGTTTTATAAGTGTTTGAAGACATGAATGTAGATTTTCCGATGGCGAGAATAAGAGTAATTTTTGACTCGACCGTGCGTGTTGAGCACTTAGCTTTGATTCCTTAACTACACATTAGGCTAAGTCTCTTAAATGAGGACGAGAAATGATAGAGTTAATTATAAGTTACTATGCTAAACGTAGAGTACTCGTATTCTTTCAAAAACTCATGTGTTCTCGTTGTTTGCTTATTCTCCCTTCGCTTGTAAATATTTTTTGCTTAATAAATATTGACTTAGCGGTTTAGTTAGGATTGTTGGGTTTCTAGTCTTTTCTAGTAGCTTCCGTGTAATTAAATTAGGAAGACATTAAGGTATCGCCAGCGTCACGGTTTTGAAGTATTGGCACCCTAATAATCGAGAGCTTCACCCAATAATAAGATTTCAAGTGCTCACCTAAATCTAGCAAACAATTTGAAGCCCCACAAGGCCTAAAACCTATGCAAAAATTGAAAGTGAATCAAGCCTTAATCTTCGAAGCTTTAAAGATCCAAAATTCGCCTTAGCGTGAGGATATACGTCTTTGGCTAATAAAACCACCGATGAGGCGGATAATAAAAGGCAAGGCAAGACCGAAGTCATAATAAAAGCTTCATGGTGAAGTTGAATAAAAGATGGAGGTAAACCAAAGATAATAAGGCCCTTCCGTTAGGGGGCGTATAAAAGTCTTGGTAATAAGTCTCATGTTCAAAACCGTTATAAAACCGTGTTTATCGATTCTTCTTGTCAACTTAATTTTTTAACATCGTTGTCTATTAGGAGGGGTTATTGATTTGATGGTTTTAGTTACACCGTTAGGACTCTATTTTTAGACCTAAATCTCTATTATCGCATAAGTCAACAATGTATCCTCGTGAAACATTCAAGACAAAATAAAATATAAGAGATACAACTTAGGAATAATGGGAGGATAAGTACGTGATTAGGGCATATGAGTAGTGTTAGCATTACTAACTTATAATGACAATGATCTCGTTGCACGCTTAGCATGGAATTGGAGTGAAAATCGAGGACGATGAAATTATTTCTAACGAAGCATTCACATGTTCTTATTCTATGAACCTAAACGTCCCATTTTGCGATGAAAATCATACATTATGTCTAAAACACAAGTAGTAGTAATAGTAGTAGTGTAGCTAGTTTATCATTTCAATAAAGTGAATAAAAATGAATATTGGAGGTGCTACGATACTTTATTCTAGCATTGCGTGAGGGAACGGTAATGGTTTAGTATGGGGGAGTGATGATACTGCTTTTATACATAGTCTCATCGTCCAAAACGAGCTTAAAATGCATTAAATATCATCAAAATACCCAAATATATGCTTGTGTTTGTTGCTTGTGTATTTTAGGTACGGATATTGAGAAAATAACAAAAGATCACAAGAATCATGCAAAAACGAACACGGGAAACGAAGCCGCACGATGAACCAAGCGCTAATGAAGAATTTTCCAAAGTCAACCCTTGAAGATTTGAAGAATTATGAAGATTGGTCCTCCAAGTTTGAAGAATTGACACTTTATACCCTTGTATCTTCATAATTACAAGTTTGGTCCCTAAAGTTTGTCAAAATTACAAAAAGGACCCTTAACTTTGAAGAATTGGCAAATTTAGTCCCTCAACAAAACTAAATTGTCAATGATGGTCCTCCAAAAAGTCAACAAACAAGTCAAAGCCTTAAAGTATGAATACATGTCAAGAACAGTCCTTGAAGAATGAAGAAATTGCATGTTTAGTCCTTGTTTGAAGTTTGGAAACAATATGTGCCAAAAATGACAAATTGCCAAAGATAAATACAAAGGGAAAGAAGTTTAGAGCTATTATTTGCAAAGTGAAATAAACAAAAGATTTGGGGGGCTTTTTCTGGCAGACATACAAACCCAAACAACCAACCAAAACTCGCCACCTCACCCTCCACTCACTCCTCCACCAATCAAATTCAGCTCACCCTCCACGTCACTTTTCCACCTTATATTTTTTAACTGATTAATTTAATCAGTTAATTAAGCGTGGGAAACACTTAATTTAAACTTGCCAAAAGATTAAACCCATATATGAACCCTAATTTCTCCATGTATGATTAATCTTAAGACAAAGGGTTAATCCCTTATACTTTCCGGAACCCTAATTCCCTATGTTGACATCCCTTCCCACATCAAAAATGTGACCCCAACCATCCCATGTGCCATACCCCACTCCCCTGCTCGCGTCTCTTTCCCTCAACTTCAAAAAGGAGACAAGATGAATGGCCAAGATGATAGTCCTTGGTCCCCAAGCTCAATAAACGTCCAAGATCAACAAAGGCAGCTGGCAACTTCACACATCCACCTTGACCAAGATTTCAGTCAAAACCAAGGGGCATTCCTGGAATTTCCCCCATTAGGGTTTAGGGCTATGATTTATTGTATTATTTTATTACAGGCTTCTAGTGAGTTCTATAGAGTAGTATATAATGAGACGTATGTGTCTCATTATGCTTGTTCCTGATTTTTTTCCTTAGGTCAAAAACTTGTAAATCCCATTTTATCTATGAATGAAAAATTGGTTGAGTTTTGTGATGAAAAGAATCCAGGATCCCTCTTTACTTTTCTGCTATTGATTGTGTCCATTTAGTGTTTGTTTACCTTTTAAGTTTTTTAAAATTCAGTTTTGTTTGCAAGTTTCTGAAAAGTTGGTTTTTGGTGAAATATTGTTTCCAAAGTTTGTTTTTAGTTGGCAAGTGATTTCTTTAAGTGTTTTTGAAAGAAATATCACTTAAGGAAGTTGTGAGAAAAGGTTTTTAAAAAGTGTGATAAAAATCAGATTTTGAATATACTTGTGTTCTTCATTTTTCTCTTAGCAGGTTCTTGGAGATTTGTTGTTCAAGTGTCAGCATAGGCCCGGGCCTATTGGAGGTGACCTTGCTGTCACTAAGGGACCTGGATGTAGGTCCCTTGTGGTAAAAATCCTATTTCATTTTTCATTTTTCAGTTTAAGGGTGATTTGCATGAAAAGGTGTTCAAGTGTGTTTATGTGGTTTTATTTGAGTTTAATTGGTATGATATGCATGTTAAAAGCTATTAAAATCAGTTTGGATGAGATTTAGATAGCATTGCTTTGAAAATTTTCAATTTCAGTTTTTTTACGGAGTGTTTGGATTTGAGTTTTTAGCCAGGGATAGTGAAAGCTTGTGGTTTAATAATCATCTAGACACACTTATTAGGTTGATAATATATGATATGAGTATTTTAGTTTCAGTTTGTTGAAGTTTTAGGCAAGTTTGTATGATAAAAAGTTGAAAATAGCACAAAAATTCAATGAACCCCTTTTGCTACCAGTTTTATGTGATTTGTGCCATCATACTTTAATCTTTGCTAGATTAGAGGTTTGTTTAGGATTGTTTATGGTTTGTATGTCAATGGGTAACCTTGTGTGCCAGATTTGAAGGTTTGAAAGTTGATTTTGTGCCAACTGCATCAGATAAACACCCCAAACCTGCTTAAGTCATAACAGCAACTTGATTTTGGCATTGTGTGCTTGATTTTGTGTTGTAACCTGCCTGTTTTTGAGTTTATTTTGACTCCTTATACTCCAAAGAGTATAAGGGTGCCTGATTGTCCATCAATACATCACCAAAATCAAGAATCAAGCTCCTCTTGGTTAAACTGCATCAGTGAAGATATAACTTTTTGCTTATGTTCATAAAAAGCATCTGAGCACGTTTTTGGATTTGTAGGTTTTGATCTTTGTTATTTTTGAATTGTATTTGTGTTTTTAGTTAAGTAAGAGTATCTGCTTTGTGTTTTCAAAGTGAAAAAAAAATAGCAAAAACTCACTTGGCCTGGGCTCGAACACGCGACCTCCCGTTTGGAGGAGTAACGTGTTTACCAGTGATCCGGATGGTTTTTTACGTTTAAGTTTCATTTCATTACTTACTTAAGGGTTATTTGTTTTATAGCTTATTTGACCATCAGCTTTTAAATAAGCTATTTCTAGCTTATTTCTTTTAACTTTTTCCTGTTTAGCATTTTTCCTAGGATTATATTAGGGTTTTTGACTTTTCTGAGCAAAAAGTATATTTTTCCCTTTATTAATTAATTTATTAGGATTATTTTAAGTTTTTATTTTAGAAAGTCATTAAAAAATAGTAAAAGGTATATTAAAAATCTAAAAAATAGTTTTTAGGTTCTTAATCACATTTTTGAGGTTTACAGCTTTTTAAGTTTTCAATTTAGCTTATTTTTGATTTTATAGGATTTTAGGGTTTTTAGCTAACTTTAAAATTCAATATAAAATTCTTAAATAAGTTTAAGAAAATTTGGATTGCGTTTTTGTTTTAGTTACATTATTCTAGATTTTTGGTAATTTTTTAGAATTTATTTATAAACTTTTTATTTTTTTGAATATTTTAATATTATTTTATTATTAAAAATTGAAGTTTGATTTTTTTTAGTTTTTACATTTTTCCTAGGTTAAGAACACTTAATTAGGAGTTTTGTCACTTTCCAAATATTTTTAAGACTTTTCAATTAATTTCTAGATTTAATTTAAGATTTAATAGATTTTAATAGTTTTTAAGTGTTTAAAAATAGTTTAATTTGGTTTTCAAAATTTTTAAAAATAGTTTTTAGCTTAATTAGGTCATTTTTGAGGTTTACAAACTATTAGATCTTGTTTAAGGCTTTTTAATATTTAATTGTGATTTTTAGGGCTTTAATTAGCATTAAAAAGTCATTATTCAATTAATTAAAAGGTTTTAGCAAGTTTGGATTTTTTGTAAACTCTTAGAATATTATTGGGGATTTTTAGTAATTCTTAGGAATTTTTAGGTTAAAATTTTAATTTTGGCACTATTTACGATTTTACGTGTTCGCCTTTTTCGTCATAGTTTAATTCGTCTTTGTTACCGTCTTTCTCTTCTAATCCCATTTCTTTCTCAATCATATAATCACAAATCAATATCAATTCAATACACAACGCACTTGCCTCCTCGAGAACGAACTCACTTTTAGGGTCTTACACACACAGTTTTCCTAAATCGTCGTGCACACTTGCCCTATTTATTGCTCTTTTCCTAAAGAGTGGTAAAAACTCCAACATCATTTTGGCGCCGCTGCCGGGGAGGCGTGTTGTGTTTTGGTTGAACAATTGTTGTTTTTATATAGCCATAAATAGCTAATTGTATTAGTAGCACTCTACTAATACGTATTATCGGTTTTTCGTTTTTTGTGAATACTATTACTATATTGTATACGTAGAAACAATAAATTTACAAGTACTCCAAATACGTGAGAAATCACAACCTTGACTTGGGAGGTCATTACCCAATCATTGTATTCGAATCTCAAACCAAAGAAAAAGGCAAAAATAGATTAATACTTTCGTGAAGCTCGATTTTGAGAAATACAAACTATAAGGTGGGTATAAGGCGGTTGTATTTCATGACCTAAAGGAAAAAGGCTCTTAAGTGCTTCGCGCCGCCTCGTTTCCTCCGCTTGCTTGTGCGTATTTTGATTTTGAAAGCTAATCGAGGGTTTTGCCGCCCAAAGTATTACTAAGTATCATATATATTTTCTTGGTTTCTATTGATTAAACTCTCTTGAACGATTTGGTGTTCCACCATCGTTCTAAAGTCATCGAAGGCGTTCACTTCACGTGATCGTTTTCATTCCTCGAGGCTTCTTTAATCGAGAGATTTGATTAAGGAGGAGATTTGTAGATTTGTGTCTACTAATACAATCCAAAAATCCAAAAAAAAGTAAAAACAATCAAAAACAACAAAAAAAATTGAAAAAGTAAAAACACCAAAAAGAATCTTCTTTGCTCGCCTCCTCGTTGTACGTGACGTTTATGCAAACTCGCTCTAAAGCAAGACGTGCTCGTAAACGAAGAAACAAATCAATCACTCCTTCTAGTGAGGAGTCTCCTATTGACGAACCCATTATAGTGAAAGAAGCACCCATGGCTAATAGAACTATGATGGAGTTGCTTCAAGCACCCACCGAGGGTTATGGAGAAGCGATTGTGATTCCCGCTATCCTTGCGGAAAATTTTGAGGTTAAGACGGGTTTGTTGTCCATGATTCAAAACAACAAGTTTCGAGGTGACGAAAAGGACAACCCTCATAACCACATTCGCCAATTTAATCGTCTCACCGCCACATGCAAGTTTAAGGACGTCTCAAACGACTCGATTAAGATGATGCTTCTTCCGTATTCCTTAGCGGGGCCCGCAAAAATTTTGTTAGAGAAAGAGCCGCCCAATTCTATATTGACGTGGAAGGATATCGTTTCAAAATTCGTGAACCAATTTTTTCCGCCCTCTAAGACTACGCACTTGAAAAACGAGATTTCAAAGTTTTCACAAGAGTATAATGAGAGTTTTTCAACGGCTTGGAATAGGTTTAAGGAAATGTTGCACGAATGTCCTCATCATGGTTTTTCCGACTTGCATCAAATTGACACGTTTTACAATGGCTTGAACGATCATGAGCGTGATTATCTTAATGCCGCCGCGGGTGGTAATTTTTTGTGTAAGACGGTCGAGGAAGCATTGTTAATCATTGAAAATAGGTCTAAGGTGTATATTCCTCGTAGCACGTCGAGTGTTCGTAAGACTTCGTCTTCGTCTTCGCCTTCATTGTCACACACCGTTGATGCTTGCCAAATCAAGGCTAATTTGGAGAACAAAATTTTTGATAAGTTGAATGGATTGTTAATTGAGTTTAAAGTTGGTGAACAACCCGCTCCCGCTACGATTAAAGCGGTTGAGGTTTCTTGTATGTAATGTGGTGGAGCTCACGATTATTCCGAGTGCATTACCAACGGTGGTAACACTTCGAGTGCCTTCGCGGCCGCGGGAACTTATATCCAAAACGGTCAAGTTCCTCGCACTAATCAATTGACTCCACCGGGTTTTCCACCAAATCAAAATGCTAACAATTATCGAAACAATCAAGTTGGTTACCAAAGCAATCAAAGGAACAATTTTAAGGGTAATAACAACTATGGGAATCAAGGAACTAGTAGCCAATTGCAAAATCAAAATCAAAACCGTAATTTTCAAAACACGAGTCAAGGTCTTCAAAATGTTTACACTAAAGAACTTCCAATGGACTTTTTGAATTACGCCACGGCAAATGATAAGATTTTGGAAAACATACAAGAGCAATTGGCTAGTCAAGCTAGGGACACGGCTAAAAACACTAAGGAGTTGGCTAACTTTGTGAAAGAAAATCTTAACATGAGAAATGAATTGAAAAATGATTTTGCTAATCAAATTCGAGGTCAAAACAACAAGATTGAACAAAGTCATGCTAGGCTTGAACAAAGAATTGACCAAAAAGCCGCTAGTCAAGATTTGAAGTTTAATAGTCAAGATGCTAAGCTTAATGCCATTTTAGAAGCCGTCATGGGGAACAAAGCCTCTACTTCGAGTGGTCTACCTAGTAACACCGTTTCAAATCCGAAGGGAGAGATGAAAGTGATTACCACACGTAGTGGTAAGACACTTAAAGAACGACTCCTCAACCAATTACTCCAACGGTGGAGGAAATTGAGGAAGAACCCGAGGTGGTGGTCGAAAAGGAGCATATTTCAATCCCACAAAGTACCGCTCATGCCACACCTACGGTCGACCCTTTACCAACATTGGAACCCGAGATTCCAAAATGCATAGTGTATACGGACCATTCGGCTATTAAGTATCTCATGGCAAAGCAAGATGCTAAGCCGAGATTACTTCGTTGGATTCTCCTCCTTCAAGAATTTGATCACACCATTGTTGACAAAAAAGGAGCCGAGAATCTAGCGGCCGATCATATTTCTCGTTTGGAAGATCCTCACCAAAGTGTTTACGAGCCCAAGGAAATCACCGAAACATTTCCGCTCGAGACACTTGGTGTAGTGAATTCTAAGCTTGATTCTTCCACCTCATGGTTTGCGGATTTTGCAAATTACCATGCGGGTAACTTCATCATTAAGGGTATGACAACTCAAGAAAAACGAAAATTCTTTCGTGATGTCAAGTTCTACTTTTGGAACGACCCTTACTTGTTTCGAACTTGTGCGGATCAAATCATCCGATGTTGTGTATTTGGCACCGAAGCTTCTAACATCCTTAGAGCTTGCCATGAGGGACCCACGGGTGGTCACCACGGTGCTAATCTAACGGCTAAGAAGGTGTTTGATGCCGGCTTCTTTTGGCCTACTATTTACCGAGATGCACAAGATCTTGTGAAGTCGTGTGATGTATCCCAACGACAAGGAAAAGCCTCACAAAAAGATGAAATGCCACAAAATATCATTCAAGTATGTGAAATCTTTGACGTTTGGGGTATAGACTTTATGGGGCCGTTCCCATCATCTCGTGGTAATAAGTACATTCTCGTTGCGGTTGACTACCTTTCTAAGTGGGTGGAGGCAAAGGCCTTGCCCACCAATGATGCTCGTGTGTTAGTCAAGTTTTTGAAGCAATTGTTTTCTCGGTTTGGAACCCCTCGTGCTATCATAAGCGATCGTGGAACCCATTTTTGTAACGACCAATTTGAAAGGGTTCTAAGGAAATATGGGGTTACACATCGGCTTTCTACGGCTTATCACCCACAAACGAGTGGGCAAGTCGAGGTTTCAAACCGAGCGTTGAATAGGATCTTGGAGAGATCCGTTGGGGAAAACCGACAATCTTGGTCGGATAAGTTGGACGATGCTTTATGGGCCTTTAGGACCGCTCATAAGATGCCCATTGGGTGCACTCCCTATAAGCTTGTGTATGGAAAGAATTGTCATTTACCTATCGAATTAGAACACAAGGCTTATTGGCCCCTAAAGCATTGTAATGATGATATGGAGACCACGGGAAAACACCAGAAAATGCAATTAAATGAATTGGATGAATTGAGGGACATTGCTTATGAAAATTCATTGATTTATAAAGAGAAAACTAAAAAGTTGCATGATTCTAAAATTAAAAACCGGGTTTTTAACATTGGGGATCAAGTTTTGCTTTTTAATTCAAGATTGAAAATTTTTTCCGGTAAATTGAAATCCCGTTGGTCCGGTCCATTCACCGTGACTCAAGTATTTCCGTATGGGACCATCGAGCTAGCTCAAGATGATGGTCCTAACTTCAAGGTGAATGGACATAGGTTGAAGCACTACTTTGGCGGGGAAGTTCCATCCTTAAACTACCACGACCAAGTCACCTTCCCTAATGATAATTAGTATTGAGGGGATCGAGTCGAGCTCATGACTCGATAATCAAAAACGAGGTGCCTCGTGGGGGAGTCCCATGATTATCCTATGTACATATTATCGCTTTCTAATGTAGCTTACGTGTAGGGATTTGTGCCCTTCCAACCTTTGTTCCGTGGTTGTTTGTGAATTGTGAACCTTAGATGATCATGATCTTCACGATTGGAGCCTCTCGTGTTCGTTTTATGGGAGCACTCGATCGTTTGCTTTGAAGACTTTCTCAATATCCAAATGATATATCCTTTGATGTTCTAACCTTAGGTTTTTAGCACACTTCATAAACGTCTTTAAATTTAACGGTTACACCCTTTCCATGCTAGATTAGGCATTTGACTACGTCTCTAGTATGGAGGTGTTTTCACCCCTAGACTCGAAACATTGAGGACAATGTTTAACTTTAGTATGGGGGGGTGAATAGATACTTGCCTTGCCAAACCTTCACGCTTTCCAAAGTTTATCTTTTTGTTTATCGTTTTGTTGCAAAATAAGGCTAAAAATGGCCTAATTTTAAAAATTTTCTCATGTTTTATAAGTGTTTGAAGATACGAATGTAGATTTTCCGATGGCGAGAATAAGAGTAATTTTTGACTCGACCGTGCGTGTTGAGCACTTAGCTTTGTTTCCTTAACTACACATTAGGCTAAGTCTCTTAAATGAGGACGAGAAATGATAGAGTTAATTATAAGTTACTATGCTAAACGTAGAGTACTCGTATTCTTTCAAAAACTCATGTGTTCTCGTTGTTTGCTTATTCTCCCTTCGCTTGTAAATATTTTTTGCTTAATAAATATTGACTTAGCGATTTAGTTAGGATTGTTGGGTTTCTAGTCTTTTCTAGTAGCTTCTGTGTAATTAAATTGGGAAGACATTAAGGTATCGCCAGCGTCACGGTTTTGAAGTATTGGCACCCTAATAATCGAAAGCTTCACCCAATAATAAGATTTCAAGTGCTCACCTAAATCTAGCAAACAATTTGAAGCCCCACAAGGCCTAAAATCTATGCAAAAATTGAAAGTGAATCAAGCCTTAATCTTCGAAGCTTTAAAGATCCAAAATTCGCCTTAGCGTGAGGATATACGTCTTTGGCTAATAAAACCACCGATGAGGCGGATAATAAAAGGCAAGGCAAGACCGAAGTCATAATAAAAGCTTCATGGTGAAGTTGAATAAAAGTTGTAGGTAAACCAAAGATAATACGGCCCTTCCGTTAGGGGGCGTATAAAAGTCTTGGTAATAAGTCTCATGTTAAAAACCGTTATAAAACCGTGTTTATCGATTCTTCTTGTCAACTTAATTTTTTAACATCGTTGTCTATTAGGAGGGATTATTGATTTGATGGTTTTAGTTACACCGTTAGGACTCTATTTTTAGACCTAAATCTCTATTATCGCATAAGTCAACAATGTATCCTCGTGAAACATTCAAGACAAAATAAAATATAAGAGATACAACTTAGGAATAATGGGAGGATAAGTACGTGATTAGGGCATATGAGTAGTGTTAGCATTACTAACTTATAATGACAATGATCTCGTTGCACGCTTAGCATGGAATTGGAGTGAAAATCGAGGACGATGAAATTATTTCTAACGAAGCATTCACATGTTCTTATTCTATGAACCTAAACGTCCCATTTTGCGATGAAAATCATACATTATGTCTAAAACACAAGTAGTAGTAATAGTAGTAGTGTAGCTAGTTTATCATTTCAATAAAGTGAATAAAAATGAATATTGGAGGTGCTACGATACTTTATTCTAGCATTGCGTGAGGGCACGGCAATGGTTTAGTATGGGGGAGTGATGAGACTGCTTTTATACATAGTCTCATCGTCCAAAACGAGCTTAAAATGCATTAAATATCATCAAAATACCCAAATATATGCTTGTGTTTGTTGCTTGTGTATTTTAGGTACGGATATTGAGAAAATGACAAAAGATCACAAGAATCATGCAAAAACGAACACGGGAAACGAAGCCACACGATGAACCAAGCCCTAATGAAGAATTTTCCAAAGTCAACCCTTGAAGATTTGAAGAATTATGAAGATTGGTCCTCCTAGTTTGAAGAATTGACACTTTATACCCTTGTATCTTCATAATTACAAGTTTGGTCCCTAAAGTTTGTCAAAATTACAAAAGGACCCTTAACTATGAACAATTGGCAAATTTAGTCCCTCAACAAAACTAAATTGTCAATAATGGTCCTCCAAAAAGTCAACAAACAAGTCAAAGCCTTAAAGTATGAAGACATGTCAAGAACAGTCCTTGAAGAATGAAGAAATTGCATGTTTAGTCCTTGTTTGAAGTTTGGAAACAATATGTGCCAAAAATGACAAATTGCCAAAGATAAATACAAAGGGAAAGAAGTTTAGAGCTATTATTTGCAAATTGAAATAAACAAAAGACTTGGGGGGCTTTTTCTGGCAGACATACAAACCCAAACAACCAACCAAAACTCGCTACCTCACCCTCCACTCACTCCTCCACCAATCAAATTCACCTCACCCTCCACGTCACTTTTCCACCTTATATTTTTTAACTGATTAATTTAATCACTTAATTAAGCGTGGGAAACACTTAATTTAAACTTGCCAAAAGATTAAACCCATATATGAACCCTAATTTCTCCAGGTATGATTAATCTTAAGACAAAGGGTTAATCCCTTATACTTTCCAGAACCCTAATTCCCTATGTTGACATCCCTTCCCACACCAAAAATGTGACCCCAACCATCCCATGTGCCATACCCCACTCCCCTGCTCACGTCTCTTTCCCTCAACTTCAAAAAGGAGACAAGATGAATGGCCAAGATGATAGTCCTTGGTCCCCAAGCTTAATAAACGTCCAAGATCAACAAAGGCAGCTGGCAACTTCACATGTATCCACCTTGACCAAGATTTCAGTCAAAACCAAGGGGCATTCCTGGAATTTCCCCCATTAGGGTTTAGGGCTTTGATTTATTGTATTATTTTATTACAGGCTTCTAGTGAGTTCTATAGAGTAGTATATAATGAGACGTATGTGTCTCATTATGCTTGTTCCTGATTTTTTTCCTTACGTCAAAAACTTGTAAATCCCATTTTATCTATGAATGAAAAATTGGTTGAGTTTTGTGATGAAAAGAATCCAGGATCCCTCTTTACTTTTCTGCTATTGATTGTGTCCATTTAGTGTTTGTTTACCTTTTAAGTTTTTTAAAATTCAGTTTTGTTTGCAAGTTTCTGAAAAGTTGGTTTTTGGTGAAATATTGTTTCCAAAGTTTGTTTTTAGTTGGCAAGTGATTTCTTTAAGTGTTTTTGAAAGAAATATCACTTAAGGAAGTTGTGAGAAAAGGTTTTTAAAAGGTGTGATAAAAATCAGATTTTGAATATACTTGTGTTCTTCATTTTTCTCTTAGCAGGTTCTTGGAGATTTGTTGTTCAAGTGTCAGCATAGGCCCGGGCCTATAGGAGGTGACCTTGCTGTCACTAAGGGACCTGGATGTAGGTCCCTTGTGGTAAAAATCCTATTTCATTTTTCATTTTTTCAGTTTAAGGGTGATTTGCATGAAAAGGTGTTCAAGTGTGTTTATGTGGTTTTATTTGAGTTTAATTGGTATGATATGCATGTTAAAAGCTATTAAAATCAGTTTGGATGAGATTTAGATAGCATTGCTTTGAAAATTTTCAATTTCAGTTTTTTTAAGGAGTGTTTGGATTTGAGTTTTAAGCCAGGGATAGTGAAAGCTTGTGGTTTAATAATCATCTAGACACACTTATTAGGTTGATAATATATGATATGAGTATTTTAGTTTCAGTTTGTTGAAGTTTTAGGCAAGTTTGTATGATAAAAAGTTGAAAATAGCACAAACATTCAGTGAACCCATTTTGCTACCAGTTTTATGTGATTTGTGCCATCATACTTTGATCTTTGCTAGATTAGAGGTTTGTTTAGGATTGTTTATGGTTTGTATGTCAATGGGTAACCTTGTGTGCAAGATTTGAAGGTTTGAAAGTTGATTTTGTGCCAACTGCATCAGATAAACACCCCCAAACCTACTTAAGTCATAACAACAACTTGATTTTGGCATTGTGTGCTTGATTTTGTGTTGTAACCTTCCTGTTTTTGAGTTTATTTTGACTCCTTATACTCCAAAGAGTATAAGGGTGCCTGATTGTCCATCAATACATCACCAAAATCAAGAATCAAGCTCCTCTTGGTTAAACTGCATCATTGAAGATATAACTTTTTGCTTATGTTCATAAAAAGCATCTGAGCACGTTTTTGGATTTGTAGGTTTTGATCTTTGTTATTTTTGAATTGTATTTGTGTTTTTAGTTAAGTAAGAGTATCTGCTTTGTGTTTTTAACGTGAAAAAAAAAATAGCAAAAACTCACCTGGCCTGGGCTCGAACACGCGACCTCCCGTTTGGAGGAGTAACGTGTTTACCAGTGATCCGGATGGTTTTTACGTTTAAGTTTCATTTCATTACTTACTTAAGGGTTATTTGTTTTATAGCTTATTTGACCATCAGCTTTTAAATAAGCTATTTCTAGCTTATTTCTTTTAGCTTTTTCCTGTTTAGCATTTTTCCTAGGATTATATTAAGGTTTTTTACTTTTCTGAGCAAAAAGTATATTTTTCCCTTTATTAATTAATTTATTAGGATTATTTTAAGTTTTTATTTTAGAAAGTCATTAAAAAATAGTAAAAGGTATATTCAAAATCTAAAAAATAGTTTTTAGGTTTTTAATCACATTTTTGAGGTTTACAGCTTTTTAAGTTTTCAATTTAGCTTATTTTTGATTTTATAGGATTTTAGGGTTTTTAGCTAACTTTAAAATTCAATATAAAATTATTAAATAAGTTTCAGAAAATTTGGATTGCATTTTTGTTTTAGTTACATTATTCTAGATTTTTGGTAATTTTTTAGAATTTATTTATAAACTTTTTATTTTTTTGAATATTTTAATATTATTTTATTATTAAAAATTGAAGTTTGATTTTTTTAGTTTTTACATTTTTCCTAGGTTAAGAACACTTAATTAGGAGTTTTATCACTTTCCAAATATTTTTAAGACTTTTCAATTAATTTCTAGAATTAATTTAAGATTTAATAGATTTTAATAGTTTTTAAGTGTTTAAAAATTGTTTAATTTGGTTTTAAAATTTTTAAAAATAGTTTTTAGCTTAATTAGGTCATTTTTGAATTTTACAAACTATTAGATCTTGTTTAGGGCTTTTTAATATTTAATTGTGATTTTTAGGGCTTTAATTAGCATTAAAAAGTCATTATTGAATTAATTAAAAGGTTTTAGCAAGTTTGGATTTTTTGTAAACTCTTAGAATATTATTGGGGATTTTTAATAATTTTTAGGAATTTTTAGGTTAAAATTTTAATTTTGGCACTATTTACGATTTTACGTGTTCGCCTTTTTCGTCATAGTTTAATTCGTCATTGTAACCGTCTTTCTCTTCTAATCCCATTTCTTTCTCAATCATATAATCACAAATCAATATCAATTCAATACACAACGCACTTGCCTCCTCGAGAACGAACTCACTTTTAGGGTCTTACACACACGGTTTTCCTAAATCGTCGTGCACACTTGCCCTATTTATTGCTGTTTTCCTAAAGAGTGGTAAAAACTCCAACATCACCTAGTCTTTGGGTTGAGTTTTGAGATTGCCTAGAAGGTTGTTTGTAGATGGTTTGAGTCACATAGATGTGGGGGGTAATAATAAATGGAAAAAAAAGATATGTATTCTTTTGGAAAAATGTCGATCTTTTGCACGGTTTAAATAATATGTCGCGGGGCGTAATATGTTTTGGTTGCCATTGGGTGTTTCTTGGATTAATTTTTTCGTTGTCATGGGTCATTTTGAAATGATACACGTTTTGGGTTTGAGCTTTCCTTTGAGTCTTGTGGTTTTTGACTTGTTTTAACTAGTGCACGTGAAATGTCGTTAGTTATCCGTGGGTTTGACTCGTTGATCGTATCTGATGGATTCAGATGTAGTTTTGGTTTCGTATTGTTCGGGAGCGTTGAGGCAGTCATATGAAAGACTTGGTCGCGCTTACACGCTTAAGTAGGTGGCCATGAGAGAACGGTCGGAATACCCTTAGCGGGGAGGAAAGAAGTTCGTAGACGAACTAATGTGGTTATGAGGTCCCTTAGGAGTACCAAGGAGATGAATAGAGATTTGTGGGATACCAGCACAAGTAACGTGCCATAGAGAGTGTTGGAAGGGGATATTGTTCGTAAGGCATGTATGTTTTCTAAAAACTTCCTGAAATTTAGTAGGTTTGCCTATTATTTTGAGGTAGAACCATAAATAGAGCAAGTAGGAGAAGTGAGAGGAGTTGGAGTTAGTGTCTTTCCAAAGAAATTGTTGATGGAATGATTCCAAGAACAAGAGTTGATGGAAATTTGCAACGGATGCAAGGTAAAAGTCGAGTCGAGTTGCTTATTCGTATTGCCGCTGAGAGAGGGTGCAAGGACATAGTTGAAACTGCTAAGGATGTTGTATGAACGCTTTGGGATTACGGTTATGCATTTGGCTTCGCCAAAGCACTAGCGGTTTTCATGGTGTCAATGAACCAAGTGTGCATGAACGTGTATAAACGAGTAGTCATCGGGAGCATCGACGACATCTTGATCTACTCAAATCTGAGAAGGAGAGTGGGGCGAATTATGTGTTGGTTTTGGAGTGGAGTTATACGTGAGATTTTCGAGTGTGAGTTTTAGTATTAAGTTTTCCATGAAGAGTAGTTAGAGATGATGACATATCATGGAACCAGCAAGGGGCGAAGTGAAGAAGGATGAGGAAGCATTTTGGAGGCTGAAGAAGTGGATTGGATAATGAGCCGATCTTGGCATTATCGGAAGGGCTGGATGAATTCGCGAAGCATGATGATACATGGAGCAAGGATTTGGACGCGTACGAAGACGACAAAGAAAGGCGATTGCTCATACGTTGCAAGAACTGAAGATTTGGAAGAACTGGATAGACTTAGTTAGTGGAGCTGGACTGTTATATCTGCCTAGAATGCTAGAGTCATTTGGTGTACGAGACGTGGAGAATGATCTGTACGGATCATGAACGTATCCAACACATATTCAATCATCTTGATTGAACTTTTGGCAAAGGTGGTGGGTGGAGTTAATTGATGAAAGAAAATTGCAAGGCCAAGTACCATCTGGGAAAGGCAAGCATGGTCGATGAGACATGGAATAAGAAGGATGAGGTGAAACTGAGACGAATCGAACTATAGGGATGACGTATTAGGGCGGTTTGGATAAAGGATATAGGTTGCACGAGTTGAGTTGTCTAAAGCAGAGAACGCGTCAACATGTATGTTGCGTGGCTTGGACAATCATATGGAGAAAAGGGACGTAGACTATACTTCCTACATAGTTAGGAGTAGCTTAGAAAGGGCGATGTAAGGACGAAGTTGGTGGAAGGGGTACATAACGCGGTGGAGGAATAAGTATGACGAGACTTGGGTGATAGTCGATAGACAGACTAATTCATCTCATATTTCAAGGGGAATGAGAAGTCACGTGGTTGAGAAGTTGGAAGGATCGCGTACGGATGTGATGGAATAGAGGGTTTGCTTAAAAGTTAGCCTAATATGTATGGAATGCCTTATGAAGGATTATGGCAAGGGAAGAAACGATGGGAAGCATCACATCGTGATGTATGGTAGGAGTCGAGGAAAGAGAAGGAAGTGTGTATAGAAGCGAAGCATGAATGATTGATTTAGAGGGAGTTAGGAAACTCATTAGCGATGGCTGAGATTTCATATAATGATGATTATCATACTAGAAGTCGATAAATGCCATTTGAGGCACTATATGAAATGATAGGGTGAGTTGTCCCCATTGTGTACTAGAATTGGTAAGAGAGGCTACTAATGTGGTAATGATGTTTGTGGAAAGGATGAGAGCAACAAGGGATGCTATGTAGAAAAGGAGGAAAACACTAGAGTTAGTAGCAAAGTTATGTAGGGAGTTTCACCCATAGTAACGGGTGGTACGTTTTGGTAAAATGGAAGAGTTGATTTAGAGTTTTGTAGGTCCATTTTTTTTGGAAAGATCGGACCATTAGCTTATGAGCATAGAATTACCTGGGGGAACTTGAGTGGTATACATGATATATTTCATGTATTAAGATTGGTAAATGTTGTTTGAGAATGCATATTTGCATGTTCGGTTATTCGGGATTTGTGCTAATAGGAGTCTTTGTTTTATCAAAGAGTCATTTGTGAGATTTGTTGATTGTGAAGTAAAGAGTTTGGCAAAAAATTTAAATATTGTTGGTTAGAATATGTGGTAATTTGAGACTTGAACTAAAGTTCACGTGGAAATGAGAGGAGTTCGTTTAGAACAAGTATCCTCATGTGATTTGTTGTTTGTGTGTTAGATCCTAAGGAGTAAATCTCGGGACGAGATTTCTATTAGGAGGGGGTGATGTGACAACCGTGGTTTTGAGTTTCGTCACTTGGTCTTATTTTTAGGTTATTTTATATGTGATAACTTGATTTGTGTGTTTACGTGTTTATTTTGTGTGAACGAGGTTGGTGTGGTTATCGTTTATGAGTATAGAGTACTCATAAGTAAATCGAGGAACGGTTATTTCATGTTCATGAGCTCACATTTAGTGACTATGGAATGAAATGGTGATATTTTAAATGTTTACGTATACGTATAAGTATTATAGTAATAGTATTTTTTTAGGATTTACGGTTTATCATTTAGAGGTCTCGGGTGAGGTAATTATTCATATGAATATTTTTCGGGATGGTTTTAAGTCATTTAGGACTTAGTTATAAAGTTTATTTCAAAATTTGAGGTTTTTTTGAAAGTGTATATTTTACGTCTTTTACGGTAAAACGCGTAAATTTGACTAGTTTTACGGTTTTGAGGTTTTGGAGGCGTTAGGAGCTGAAATAAATTAAGGAAAATTAAGGTAATATTATTAATACATATATTAATAATAAATAGAAAAAAAAACGAATTTAAAGGGGGTTTAGGTCGGTTGGAAAAAAAGAAAAGAAGGAAAAAAGGAAAAAAAGAGGAAAAAGGAAAGTTGGGTTTTATAGTTGGACTAGGATTCTTGTTACATTATATAAGGATTTTAAAGAGAAAAAAAAACATAAAATCCCTGGAGAAAAAGAATGGTCGAGGGTTTATGGAGAACCTTTTTAATTTAATTGTTTTTAATGTTTACATAATCATCTTATGATAGATTTAGGTTAGGGTTAATTTAAAAACAGTAAATTAATGTTGTAATAATCATATTAGGATGATTACATGAATTAGGGCTTGTAATTAGAGGAATTAGGGTTAATTAATGTGGTTGATTTTGTTAAACCCGTTTTTAAAAACTGGGCAGATTTTTGAGTCAATTGTTTTGATCATATTGGGAGTTCTACAAACTCTTATCTTACGATCCACATACTTCTGCAAAGGTATTTGAAGTGGCTTTCCAATGCAAGAAATGAGAACTAAATTGGAGGTAGGGAAGTGGGTCAAAAACAGGTTACAACAGTCGGATGTCAAAGCAGTTTTGAATTCAGCCTGTTTTCTTTTTAAGTTTTGGATTGTTTGGGGTACTTAGGGTTGCATTGGGATCTTCTCACGAACATGAGAGATGGTTTATATACTGTACTAAGTATCTGCACTTGGGCTAAGATTGTGGTTTAGGGTAAGGCCCTCTAATGGTAATGAACTTTTCATACGTTTAAAATCAGTGAATTCTCGATAGGTAGCAATATATACACATATATCGGGGCCTTAACAGTATCTTTATGGTTAGGGCAAGTGGGAGGTTTTAGCTAACATATATAAAAGTATGAATATTCATTTTAAAGAAACCATGGGTATGTTTAAGTGGACGTTTGACTTAAAGTTTTGAGACCTAAAAACTGGGACTGTTTTGTGTAAAATATGAACGGGATAGTTATTAAATTTAACCAAGTTAAGGACTTGTTAAGGAAGGGTAATGAGGTGATTAGAGCTTATCAATGAGGTATTTATATGGGAATAGGCTAGATATCCATCATAGGTTGATGAGCCATCTTAGTGATTTGGTTCATGTATTGATTGCGTGTTTTAGGTTTGTTAGCTTGTTGCTAGTGCGAGGACTTGTGAAGAAGCTATCAGGTGAGTTTCATAGTCCCATGTTTATTATTGATTTTGACTTCCAGATGGGATGGAAGAGACACTGTGTTGAGTTATTTTCTAAATTGATGCTGTGAATGTTTTTGTGATTTGAGATGGACTTGTGTGTATATTATGTGATTAACTGCTATGTGATTCTTGATTGTGTATGATTTGGATCGAGGGACACGTACCGTCTCAGTTATTGTGGTTCGACAAGGTAGGGGCCTTGGGATAGGTACATAGCGTGATCGTCTATGGGACCAATGGATAATGACAAGGTAGTGGCCTTGGGATAGGTACATAGTGTGATCATCTATGGTACTGATTGTAGTGTTTTTGCTACCCTTTAGGAAAAGAGCAACAAAATAGCGGTAAGCGAGCACGACGATTTAGGAAAATCGTGTGTAAATGACCCAAAAGTGAGTTCATTATCGAGGAGGCTAGTGCGTTGTGAAATGAATTGATTTTGATTTGAGATTATATTGCTATGAGAAAAGAAAATAGAAATGGGGTGAGAAGAGAATGACGGTTAAAAAATTAAAAAATAAAAAAATAAAAAAATTATATTGCTACAAATTAAAAAATTTTAAACATAAAAATAAATAAAAGTTAAAAGTAAGTCTAAAATAATATATATAAGAATAAAAATCCAACAAAAATATTTTAAAACCTTTTATTAATTAAATATTCAATTTTAAATGCTAATTAATGCCCTAAAATTAAAAATAATTAATCAAAATGTCCAAAATATTATTTTATTGAACAAATAACTTATATTATCTAAAGACTAAAAAGTATTTTTCCTAAATTTTAAAAAATATTTTTAAATTTTAAATCACTAACAACTATTTTTAAACTAAAATAATTATAAAAAAATAATAAAAAATGCCAAAAATAATTTGACACTTTTAAAAATCCTAAATTACTCTAAAGAACAGTAGAAAAATGAAAAAGTTTGAAAATATAAAATTTTGCACTAAAAGACAAAAATAGTTAGAATTAAAACCCTAATTAAACTAATTTAATTCTAAAAAATAATTAAAAAGTGAACAGTAAAAACTTTTTAGACTAAAAATCTTAAATTATTTTTCTAAGTCTAATAAAATTTTTGAAATCTAAAATATTTGTTTTTGTCACTAAAAGACAAAAACAGAAATTAAAAAGTTAATTAAAATAGCTAATAATTGTAAAAAATAGTAAATGAACAGTAAATAAAATTCTAATTAAACAGAAAAATCCCAAATTAAATAAGAAAAATATGGAAACAAATTTCAAAACCTAATTCCTAATTAAGATCACTAAAGACAAAAAATTCAGAAATCTGATAGTGACACTTGCTTTGTTTTGTCTGCTAGCTGAGCAGTGGTAACAGTTGCACAAGCAGGGGGAATTATGTTCCCACTGTTAGTGTAATTTTTTGTTCAGTTTAGCTATAAGCTTAGGAATGCTTATATTAAGAGCTTTTCTTGGGCAAGAAGGCACTCCCACAACCAGTTGGGTTGTGGGAAGTCAATATAAACAGAAAAACACACAAGTCACTTCACCAAATCACACACAAATGGCACACAAAGTTTCTGATTAAGCTTGTTTAGGTCTGATGAATAGTGTATTGGTTCAATTGGCACAAAAGTGAGATTTCAAGAGCTCAAATCTTGTACATAACTTGACCAAACATCATATAACTGATACACAATCCTACTAAGCACTTAACCTTAACAGATTACAAAAGGTGGTGAACCAAATCCACAAAAATCAGTCAACGAAGGCACTTACTGATTTCTAGGCAGTTTTACCAATTTTTTAACATGCAAATGCTTTAAACTTCACCAATACTGAAAACCAGCTAACATACAACCTATTATCAACCTAATGAATGTTTTAAACAGGATTTTAAACAAGATTTGTGCTATTTAACCAAGTTTAACCCCTAATCCAAACACCCCTTAATTTCTGAACTTTGATCTTTTTCAAACCAAATCACATCCAATCCAAACCAAACTGATTACAAATACTTCTAACATGCATACAACCCCTAATTAAGCAATATCCAACCAATAAAATCACACTTAAACAACTTTCAATCAAATTCACCAATATCACATAAATCAGAAATATTTGAAAACTCAAACAAGGGACAAGGGTGTTACCTTGTGGGACCCACATCCAGGTCCCACAATGGCTGAAAAGCCATCTCCTTCAGGCTGGGGCCTGAGCAGAACTTTGTTGCTATGGGGAATGACAAGTGATGATGATGATGTTGTCTTGTTCTTGTTTTGAACCTACACAAACACAGACAACCAAGAGGAACCTTCAAGCTTATATAAGCTGATGCTCATAAGCTTGAATTAACAGCTTATGAGCAGGCTTATATAAGAAGTAAGTTTTGAGTAAAAATAATAAGCCAAAACCTGTTTGAAACCAAACAGGTACCACCAAATTTTCTAAAAACCAAAACCTTTTTAAAGCCAAATACTTGAACTCTCCAATCCACTTAAACCTTAAATTCAAAAGAACCTCAACTGATATGAACAAAACAAGGACTCCTACACAGGATACTTGTTTTCCAAACACTTAATGGCCACAAATTCTCACAGGAAAATAATAACCAAAAATGTTTAACAAATAAAATTGGAACTCAGATTTTTTTGCTCATTTAATACCAACTTTTAATAACCAAAAGGAATTACAAATCAATTTTATGAAAATACCAAACTTTGTATTACTTAAAAAGGGATTACATAAAAATTGAGTAAAAAATCTGGAACAAAGGATATGGGACACATACGTCCCATATTTATACAATAGCAAAAAGATTCTAGATAACTAAAACCCTAATACATGAAAGTCCTAAACTACCCTTGGACTGAACTTGGAATCTTGGTCAAAATGCGTCCCATGTGATGTTGTTAGATGCCAGCTGCTTTGTTTTGATCTTGGACGCCCACAGCATTCTTTGGAAGCAAGAAATGCTCTTGAACCGTTGATTTTCTGAAAATATGCCATAGTTGCCATATATGGGGTGACAGGGGAACATGGTGGGGCCATTTGTGGTAACGGGAGGGATTTTTGTGAAGTGGGATTGAGTGAGAGTGGGCTTAATCAGTGATCTGGAAAGATTAGCCACAAAACCCTTTGTTTTAAAGTTGATTGGGTCTGGTAAAATTTAGGGTTTAAGGGTGATTAAGGGGTGGTTTGATCTGTTTTGGGGGTTAAGAGTTTTTAAAATGATGTTTAGTGGGAAAAAAGGGTTGACTGTTTGACCAGGTTTATTAATAAACCTGGTGGTGGTGGGTTGTGGGTTTTTGACGGGTTAATGGGTTGGGTAAATGGGTAGTGTCGGGTTATAGGTGACGTGTAGGCTTGTGAGTGGGTGTGTGGGTTTGGTTGTCTGGCCAGTTTGGCCCTTCATGTTTCTTGCCTTGTTTACTTTGTAAAAACAGCCAACAAACTCCATTTCCCTTTATAATAAGTTTGCTCTTCTTGTCAAATTTGGCACAACTTATTTTCAAACTTTAGATAAGGGCTTCTTTTGTAATTTCTTCATTCTCCAAGGACTGAATATGCAAATACATGATATTTTAGGGACCCACAAGTAATTTACGGGTATAAAATGAGAAGTCTTCATTTCTTGAGGGACCAATCTTGTATTTCTTCAATTCTTCAAGGACCATTTTGGAAACTCATGATTCGGGTCCGATTCATTGTGCGGCTTCGTTTCCCGTGTTCATTTTTGATTGATTCTTGTGATGTTTTTGTCATTTCCTCAATATCCGTACCTATAATACACAAGCAACAAACACGAGCATATATTTGGCAGTTTTAATGATATTTAATGCATTTTAAGCCCGATTTGGACGATGAGACTATGTATAAAAGCAGTCTCATCACTCCCCCATACTAAACCATTGCCGTGCCCTCACGCAATGCTAGAATTAAGTATCTTAGCACCTCCAAAATTCATTTTATTTACTTTATTGAACGATGAACTAGCTACACTACTACTATTAATACTACTTGTCTTTTAGACATAATGTATGATTTTCATCGCAAAATGGGACATTTAGGTTCATAGAATAAGAACACGTGAGTGCTTCGTTAAAAATAATTTCATCGTCCTTGATTTTCACCCTAATTCCATGCCAAGCGTGCAACGAGATCATTGTCATTATAAGTTAGTAATGCTAACACTACTCATATGCCCTAATCACGTACTTATCCTCCCATTATTCCTAAGTTGTATCTCTTATATTTTATTTTGTCTTGAATGTTTCACGAGGATACATTGTTGACTTATGCGATAATAGAGATTTAGGTCTATAAATAGAGTCCTAACGGTGTAACTAAGACCATTAAATCAATAACCCCTCCTAATAGACAACGATGTCAAAAAATTAAGTTGACAAGAAGAATCGATAAACACGGTTTTATAAAGGTTTTGAACATGAGACTTATTACCAAGACTTTTATACGCCCCCTAACGGAAGGGCCTTATTATCTTTGGTTTACCTCCATCTTTTATTCAACTTCGCCATGAAGCTTTTATTATGACTTCGGTCTTGCCTTGCCTTTTATTATCCGCCTCATCGGTGGTTTTATTAGCCAAAGACGTATATTCTCACGCTAAAGCGAATTTTGGATCTTTAAAGCTTCGAAGATTAAGGCTTGATTCACTTTCAATTTTTCATAGATATTTCGGCCTTGTGGGGCTTCAAATTGTTTGCTTGATTTAGGTGAGCACTTGAAATCTTATTATTGGGTGAAGCTTTTGATTATTGGGGTGCCAATACTTCAAAACCGTGACGCTGGCGATACCTTAATGTCTTCCCAAAATAATTACACAGAAGCTACTAGAAAAGACTAGAAACCCAACAATCCTAACTAAACCGCTAAGTCAATATTTATTAAGCAAAAAATATTTACAAGCGAAGGGAGAATAAGCAAACAACGAGAACACATGAGTTTTTGAAAGAATACGAATACTCTATGTTTAGCATAGTAACTTATAATTAACTCTATCATTTCTCGTCCTCATTTAAGAGACTTAGCCTAATGTGTAGTTAAGGAACCAAAGCTAAGTGCTCAACACGCACGGTCGAGTCAAAAATTACTCTTATTCTCGCCATCGGAAAATCTACATTCGTGTCTTCAAACACTTATAAAACATGAGAAAAATTTTAAAATTTGGCCATTTTTAGCCTTATTTTGCAACAAAATGATAAACAAAAAGATAAACTTTGGAAAGCGTGAAGGTTTGGCAAGGCAAGTATCTATTCACCCCCCATACTAAAGTTAAACATTGTCCTCAATGTTTCGAGTCTAGGGGTGCAAACACCCCCATACTAGAGACGTAGTCGAATGCCTAATCTAGCATGGAAAGGGTGTAACCAATAAATTAATAGCTGTTTATAAAGTGTGCTAAAAACCTAAGGTTAGAACATTAAAGGATATATCATTTGGATATTGAGAAAGTCTTCAAAGCAATCGATCGAGTGCTCCCATAAAACAAACACGAGAGGCTCCAATCGTGAAGATCATGATCTAAAAACCACAATGCACAAACAACCACGGAACAAAGGTTGGAAGGGCACAAATCCCCTCACATTAAACTAATTAGAAAGCAATAATATGTACATGGATAAGAATGGGTCTCCCCCACGAGGCACCTTGTTTTGGATAACCGAGTCAAAAGCTCGACTCGAATCCCAATAAATGTGATCATTTAGGGATAATCATGGTGTGGTCAATTTTTAGTGGGGCTTACATGATAAACAAGGCCCAAAAACAACCGGTATTAAGGACTAAGTCCTTTGATGGTGCAAAATACCGGGATCGAAGATGGCGTTCTCATTTTCATTGGAAAAACAAATCAACGCCACTCCATCGTGTGTCAACAAAAACCCAAAAGGTTTCAAGAAAATAGATGAGAAGAAATAGAAGGGTGGGACAATGGGTAAGTCATAAAAACATTGAGCTACTCGAGGTAGACTCGCACCAATCAAATAGAAAGATTTTCCATTTATTGCATCGGTGGAAGACCGAGATTTCCCTTTATAAGCAATTCCGGGATCAAATATCTCGTCCTCGGTGGAGAAAGGGGAGGGAACATGAGGGGCTTCCCCCACACTAAGTCCACACAAAGCATCGTCAAAAGGAGAAGACGAGCTTGTAGTACTCAATACACGTGGTGATGACGGAGTTAAAGTTGTAGAAAAATCTTTTAAATCGAATTTAAAATCTTTCCCTTTTTCATCTTTTAAACTCTCCTTATGAAAACCCGACTTAATTATGTCAAAAATATTTGGTGTTTCTAAAGCAATATTAGTCACACTAAAAATTCTCACATTTGAAAACCGTTTTGATAAAGGTGGTGGTAAGTTCTCAAAACGTTTGTCAACAAAGAAAACTCCCCCATTAGGGTCAACATATTCATCATCCGAAGAATCATTCGTGATTGGAATCGTAGGCTTAACACTCTTAACCTCCACCGACGGAGGGGACGGAAAATCGTTTTTATCATCAACTCCTAAAACTATTTTTGAAATCTTTTTACAAATGTTTTTGATGGAACTAACATTGTTCAAAGACGTGATAGAATACACATGAGAAAGTGTGGAGTTTTGAGTTGCATTAATGACGAGTTCTTCCTCATTGAAACAAAGAGTGATTTTCCTAGCATGCACATCGATAAGTGCTCTCGAGGTATCCAAGAATGATCGACCTAAAATTAAAGGAACTTTAGGATCGATGGGGATGTCAACAACAATAAAGCCTACGGGATAGTAGAACTTTCCAACTTTCACGAAGACGTCCTCGGCTACTCCACAAGCTAGAATCGTAGAATGATCGGCCATCTCGATTGACATTCTTGAAGGAGTGAGATTGGGAAGATTGAGCGATTTAAAAATCTCAAGAGGCATCAAATTAATACTAGAACCAAGATCGGCCAAGGCGTAGCATTCCTCCATGTCTTGTATAGCACATGGGATTAAAAACTTGCCGGGATCACCGACTTTTTGAGGTATGCGGCTAAGAAAAACCGATGAACAACTAGACGATTTTTGCAATTTCTCTTTGTTATTCAACATACTTTTGAAGTTCGCGGCAAATCGAGGCATCATGTCTAAGGCGTCGGCAAAACTTATATTAAAATGCAAGTCACGAAACATTTTCATGAAAAGTTCAAATTGATAATTATTTCGTTCTTGTGCCTTTTCCTTGTCTCGTCTTGAAGGGTAAGGTAAGGGTGGTGTGGGTTGGGGCATAGGCATCGGCCTTGGAATCTCGGGTTCCATGATTGGTATTGGTTCAACCGTAGGTGTGGTTTGAGCGGTACTTCGTGGGCTTGGAATTTGCTCCTTTTCTACCACCACCTCGGGTTCTTCCTCTTTTTCCTTCTCCATAGAAGTACTTGGACGAGAAATGGGTTCTTTGAAAGTTTTACCACTACGAGTAGTAATAACCTTCAATTCTCCTTTCGGGTTCACGATGGTATCACTAGGAAGACCACCCGAAGAAGAAGGTTTACACATGATAGCTTCAAACATTTTTCCCATTCGGTCTTCAAACTTAGATTGCCTAGCATCCGCTTTTAACAACTCTTGCTTAATCTCATGTTGACCTTGCTCCATTTTTTGTTGATTTTGTTGGAGTCGTTGAACATTTCCTTCCATTTTATTAGCATGAGTCTTAAGTTCATTAGCAAGTTTGTTTTTAAGCTCGTTTTTCAACTCGGATCTTAAGCTAACTATTTCACGTTGCATATTATCAAACTTAGCATCGTTTGCCTTAGCATAATTCAAAAATTCTCCTTGAAGATTTTTGGTGTGATCATTTTGAAAACTTTGTGTGGTAGTTTGAAAATCACGGTTTTGGTTTTGGTTTGAAATTTGCCCATTTCCACTTTGATAATTACCCTTGTTGTAATTACGTTGATTTCTAATAAGTGTGAAAACACTTATCCTTTTACCACTTATTTCCAATAATAACAAGACCAAAACGTGTATTTTATGTCGTAAAAGTCGGAATTATGCATGGTTTGTGTTTTTATTATGTTTTAGGACCAAAATATGAAAAAGGAAGAAAACACAGGCTTTCACGGGCTTTTATCGAAGAAAACGGGAAAAGACGAAGTCAAAAGATCAAGAGTGCTTAAAGAACGGATGTCCAAGACCTATTCTGAAGATTCATCGAAGAACAAGTCTAAAGACGGAAGTTTAATGAAGTCGAAGAACTCGAGTCTAAATAAATGAAGAAATGTTAAGACGAGTTTAATTAATCCCGAGACGACATCGAGAAAGACAAATGAATTAAATCGAGTCGAGAAGAAAAGAAAGAAGGAAGCCCCACATATGCACTCCCCACTTCCCTATAAATACCCTCCTAATCACATTAGGAGGGGGTTAGCTAGTTTTTATTTTTAAGTTTTCTTTCTAGTTTTAGAGAGAGAAAGTTCTAAACTTTCTCTCACTAAGTTTTTCATTCTCCCTTTCTTTTAAGCTTTCATCATTCTTGTATTGAGATTTCATCTATCTAATTCAAGTTAAGCTTTTTGTTCTTTAATCTCTTTCTACCTTTCTTTATTTTACTTGTTCTTAATCCGAAAGTTCATGATTAATCCGAATGGTTCTCGATTCGTATTGATTGTGGTGGTGTTTCGTGATTAAAAGGTTAAGTTTTCTTGTTCTACATAAGCTGTTGAACGGATAAGCTATAAGCTCTTCATGCTTATTGGCTTATTCGATTGTTTGGCTTATTTACTCTTTAAGTTTTTCAAAATAGATTTATTGTTTTAAATCCGTCTTATGGAAGTTTGAATGTTTTAGGTTTCAAAAGTTTTAGAATTTGCACTTATTAACTCTTTCATAAGTTTGAAAATTGCTTATTGGTTACTGCTTATTGGACTGAGCTTATTTCCCTTTGGACGCCATTTCTTTCTGATAAGGGTTTTGCTTGGTACGATCACTTGGCTTCGATCGCTTAGAGTGCGATCAGTTTGTTACTTCCCTGGTACGATCCGGAACCACGATCATAAACCACGATCACTCATTGCGATCGTGGTTGCGATCTGGTAGTACGATCGCCCTCCCATCGTACTAAGTGGGTACGATCGAGTCTCTTCCCTGCTTTGATCGCATTGATTGCGATTGGTTTGTTACGATCCCCATTGCGATCAGGTTGCGATGGTGGGTACGATGGTAAGTTACGATGGTAATATTGCGATGGAGTTGCGATGGAGTTGCGATGGAGTGACTGCGATCTAAGTGCGATCGCAGTGCACATTATTGTAGTATTTGTCCTATTTTCCTAAGTTTTCAAATTTACTCTTTCCCGCCCTTTTTTTATTAGTAAATTTTAAACATCTTTTCTAGTTTTAAATCATTTACATTTTAGTTTCAAAAGTTGCAAACTTTTATTTGTAGTTTAATTCAAAGATTTCATTTTACTCAACGACAACTTTAATTACTTGCATTTAGTTTAAAAAAATAGATAACAATCCAAACCATTCTCTTGTTCACCAAAAGACAATTGAGTCGCACTTTTAATCGGTAATCAATTCGAAAAGAATTGGTTCAACGAACTTTCATACTTGGTTGTAAAGCCAAGTATTAAATGGCGCCGCTGCCGGCTCTTTTCGTTAAGATTAACGGTTTCTAGTGAGAGACGCATTGAATTTTGGGATCCGTTCTTTGAACGTTATTTTCCTTGCTTTAAAAATTTTCAAAAATCCATAAAAAATATAAAACTCTTCAAAAATACAAAATCATTAAAAAATCATAAAAAGAAATTCTTTTCCAAAAGGTTTTGCACCAAAAAGATTATATAGATATTCTCTCTGTGTATATTTTTCTTCTGCAGGTGTATGCGTACTAGATCTTCGAACTATTCTGAGACCGAGACTCGTGAAGATTTAGATATGGCTGATGTTAATAACAACAATAATAACCCACCTCTACCCAATTTGAACAACAACAACAACAACAACAATGTCCTCCTACCTGATTTACGAACAATGGAGGAATTGTGTCAACCCACCATGAACGGACGTGGAGGCCCGATTGCGCCGATGCACGTCACGGCTCAGGATTTTTCGTTGAAGCATCACATGATCCAACAAGTGCAAAAAAACCCATTTCGTGGAATTCCGGATGATGATGCCAACAAACACCTCGACAAATTCATTACCATCACCCAAAGCATGAAGAGCCCCGGTGTTTCTATGGATGACCTTCGCCTTCAACTTTTTCCCCACTCACTTTCTCACCATGCCGAAAAATGGTTTGACCGTCTCCCGAAGAATTCTATTCATACGTGGAATGACATGACTCAACGCTTTTTGTCGTGCTACTTTCCACCATCCATGGTCACAAGCCTTCGTAACCAAATTTGTGGATTCATGCAAGACAATGATGAATCGCTCTTCGATGCTTGGGAACGATACAATGATTTGATCGACCGCTGTCCTAATCACAATATGCTCCCTGTCACTCTCATTGATACCTTCTACAATGGTCTCACTTTTCGTGATCGTGACACGATCAATGCCGCCGCCGGTGGTACTTTTATGAAAAGGAGACCGAAGGAGTGTAGAGAGTTGATTGAAAACATGACTACTCACCACAAGAATTGGGATTCATCCGCATCCTCAAGATCTAACTCGAGAGTCAATGTTTCTTCTACTACTTCCAATCCCGAGATGACTGAAATTTCTCGACAACTCGCTGAAATGAACAAGAATTTCATGACCATGGCCACAAACCACTTTCAACAAGCTAAAGCCGTTGCTATTTCTTGCGACACATGTGGTGGTCCTCATTCTTACAATGATTGTCCTTCTACCCAAGGCAATTTTTCTGAAAACGTTAACGCATCTTACGGTACTTATCCCACGGGAGGCTACCAAGCTCGCCCTCAAGGAGACCGTAGCTTGCTCAGTTATCGTTCAAATAACTATCTTGCTCCACCCGGTTTCCCTCCTCATAACCAAAACCAACAACAAAGCTATAATCGAAACAATCAATCCCAACCTCGTGCTAACAATCAATATCAATCCCAAAGAAACCCATACCCAACTCAAGGAAATTCTCAAGCTTACCAAGCTCCACCTCTCAATCAACCGATGACAGTAAATCCAGACGTCAAGACGTTCATGAAGACTAATCGGGAGCTGGTAACGAATCTTCAGAGTCAAGTCATCAACTTGAAGGGCGAAATGGCGAAACAAGGGAGCGATATTCGAGCCGAGATAAGGAATGATATGGCCAAACAAAACAATGAAATTCGTGCCGACATTAGAGATTCTTTCAGCACTCAACCGCTTAACATTCGTGATATGATTGGTTTGCTCATCCAAGGTAATCAACCCTCTTCTTCGAGTACTCTTCCGAGTAACACCGTTGCGAACCCAAGAGGGGAGATGAAAGCAATCACCACTCGTAGTGGAAAAGGTTACACGGAACCCGAGCTTCCTACACCTCCACCTGTGATTGTGAACAAGGAAAAAGAGCAACTTTCCTCACCTCCTTCACCTTCTATCCCCATTTCCCCACCACCCGTGGTTGTGAGTGATCCTACTCCCCTAAAGCATTCTTCTTCATCCAATATACCTTATCCTTCAAGGTTGAGGAAAGAGAAGCAAAAGAGCAAGGATGATATTCAAGTTTCAAACTTTCTTAAAATGTTTAAACAATTGAATTTTAACATCTCCTTTGCTGAGGCTCTCGCTCACATGCCCAAATACGCTAAGATGTTTAAAGATCTTCTAAGTGATAAGGAGAAGCTTCTTGACATTGCTCAGACCCAACTTAATGAGAACTGCTCCGCAGTTCTCTTAAGGAAATTGCCCACCAAACTTGGTGATCCGGGTCTCTTCTTGATTCCTTGCAACTTCCCGGGAGTAGAGAATTGCATGGCCCTAGCCGATCTAGGTGCCAGTATAAACTTAATGCCTTTAAGTGTTTGGAAGCAATTATCTCTTCCCGAGCTAGTCCCCACCAAAATGACCTTGGAATTAGCTAACCGTACGGTTGCTTATCAAGTGGGGATAGCCGAAGATGTCTTCGTTGGCATTGACAAATTCACCTTCCCGGCGGATTTTGTCGTCGTTGACTACGAGATGGATCCCCGTGTTTCATTAATCGTTGGACGTCCATTCCTGAGGACCGGTCGCACTCTTATTGATGTAGCCGCAGGAGAAATAATCATGAGAGTTGGTGACAATAAAATTGTCTTCAACATGGGTAAGATTTCTAAGCAACCTTATTCATATGAGAGTGTTAATGCTATTGATGTTCTCGATGAGGCTTGTGAAGAACATTTTCATGATGCTTGCAAAAGTACTCTTCCTTCTCTACCCAATGTTGAGACCGTTGCCTCAATTGCTCCGGCATTGACTCCTTTTGGAGAAAGTGACTTGGATGATTTCGAAGCTAGCTTGGGTCCTCTCGTTATTAAGTATGATAATTCGTCCACCGATTGGGATGAAGACATTCGTACTATTGAGAGAATTCTCAATGAAGACCCGTTTTCTCCTCCTTCTCCTAAAGAGGTGACTAATGATGATCCATCGTTAGTTTCACCATCTATTGATGATCCTCCCACTCTTGAGCTTAAAGACCTACCTCCTCATCTTGAGTACGTTTTCCTTGAAGACAACGAGAAGTTACCGGTCATCATCGCGAAGGACCTGAAAGAAGAAGAAAAAGCCCGACACATCGCCATGTTGAAGAAGCATAAAAGAGCTATCGCTTGGAAAATCTCCGACATCCGTGGAATTGATCCTCACTTCTGCACACATTAAATTCTCATGGAGGACGACTTTAAGCCCACTATTCAAAGCCAACAAAGGGTGAATCCTAAAATCCATGAAGTCATCAAAAAAGAGGTTATCAAACTTCTTGATGCGGGTATGATTTACCCTATTTCGGATTCACCATGGGTTAGTCCAGTCCATTGTGTGCCTAAGAAAGGCGGCATCACCGTTGTGCCCAATGCAAACAACGAGTTGATTCGTACCCGTCTCGTTACTGGGTGGAGAGTTTGTATAGACTGCCGCAAACTCAATGATGCCACGAGAAAGGATCATTTCCCTCTACCTTTTATGGACCAAATGCTTGAACTTTTAGCGGGTAATGAATATTACTGCTTTCTTGATGGTTTCTCGGGTTATTTCCAAATACCCATCGATCCACAAGATCAAGAGAAGACAACATTCACTTGTCCCTATGGCACATTTGCTTACAAAAGAATGCCTTTTGGCTTATGCAATGCCCCCGGGACTTTCCAAAGGTGCATGTTGGCTATCTTCCATGACATGGTTGAACAAACCATGGAAGTCTTCATGGATGATTTCTCGGTCTTTGGGGATTCCTTCTCTTCCTGCCTTACCAATTTGGAACGTATGCTTAAGCGGTGCGAAGACACTCGTCTTGTTCTGAATTGGGAAAAATGCCATTTTATGGTAAAAGAAGGCATTGTGCTAGGACACAAAATCTTTAAAGCCGGTCTTGAAGTCGACCGTGCTAAAGTAGATGTCATAGCCAAATTACCTCCACCTTCAACCGTGAA
This sequence comes from Glebionis coronaria, assembly GCA_025667525.1. NCBI lineage: Eukaryota > Viridiplantae > Streptophyta > Magnoliopsida > Asterales > Asteraceae > Glebionis > Glebionis coronaria. The sequence goes on along the minus strand of JANFOE010001687.1, from coordinate 358,678 downwards.
AGGTGTGAAATGTTTTCTGGGTCATGCGGGCTTCTATCGTCAATTCATTCAGGATTTCTCTAAAATCGCTCGCCCGATGACCCACCTCTTGGAAAAAGATACTCCTTTTATCTTTTCTAAAGAGTGTATCGAATCCTTCAATCTTCTTAAGGATAAGCTAACTAAGGCACCGGTCTTGGTTACCCCTAATTGGGAGCTGCCTTTTGAATTGATGTGCGATGCTAGCGACTTTGCTATTGGTGCGGTTTTGGGCCAAAGAGTGAATAAACACTTCCAACCAATCCACTATGCTAGCAAAACAATGACGGGGGCTCAATTGCATTATACGACAACCGAAATAAGAGCTTTTAGCTGTTGTCTATGCTTTTGAGAAATTTCTCCCCTATCTTGTTTTATCCCCCACCATCGTATACACGGACCATTCCGCGTTGAAGTACTTGATGACTAAGCACGACTCTAAGCCAAGACTTCTCCGCTGGGTTTTACTCCTTCAAGAATTCAACATTGAAATTCGTGACAAGAAGGGTGCCGAAAACCTAGCCGCGGATCATCTGAGTCGACTTGAGGATCCATATCAAGGGGATCATCCGAACAAAGAGATCAATGACTCTTTCCCCCTTGAGACCTTGATGTCTATAAATCTCAATCTTGATGACACCCCGTGGTTTGCGGACATTGCAAACTACTTAGCGGGTGGAATTCTCATCAAAGGGTTAACATTCCAACAAAAGAAGAAGTTCTTGAATGATGTTAAGACTTACTTTTGGGATGACCCTTATCTATTCAAACAATATGCTGATCTGATCATTCGTCGTTGTGTTGATGGACCGGTAGCTTTTGACATTCTCCAGGCTTGCCACAAAGGACCCACCGGTGGTCACTTTGGTCCCAACTACACCGCTAAGAATGTGTTTGACTATGGATTCTATTGGCCCACCATTTATCGTGATGCTCAAGAAATGGTTAAGCATTGTGATGCTTTCCAACGCCAAGGCAAGATCACACATAAGGATGAGATGCCTCAAAATTTCTTACAGGAATGTGAAATCTTTGACGTATGGGGCATCGACTTTATGGGGCCATTTCCATCCTCCAAAGGGAACAAGTACATCCTCGTCGCAGTTGACTACGTTTCTAAATGGGTTGAAGCCAAGGCTCTCCCTACGAACGATGCGAGGGTGGTTGTGAACTTTTTGAAGCAGCTTTTCGCTCGATTTGGCGTTCCTCGTGCTATTATCAGTGACCGCAGGAATCATTTTTGCAATGATCAATTTGCAAGAGTCATGGCTAAGTATGGTGTTAATCACCGTCTTTCCACCTCCTATCATCCCCAAACCAATGGGCAAGCCGAGATTTCCAACCGTGGATTGAAGCAAATTTTGGAGCGTACTGTGGGAGAGCATCGCGCCGCGTGGGCCGATAAATTAGATGATGCTCTGTGGGCTTTCCGTACTGCTTATAAGACCCCGATCGGTTGTACACCTTATCGTCTTGTGTACGGGAAAGCATGCCACCTCCCCATCGAACTGGAACATAAGGCGCACTGGGCCTTGAAGTGGGCTAACTTCGACATCAACAAAGCCGGTGATCATCGCAAGATTCAACTCAACGAGCTAAATGAACTGAGGAATGAAGCTTATGAGAACTCGCTGATCTACAAGGAGAAGACCAAGATCATTCATGACGCAAAAATCAAGAACCGAGAGTTCCACGTTGTTGATCAAGTCTTATTTTTTAACTCTCGGTTGAAGATCTTCTCTGGCAAGTTGAAGAGCCGCTGGTCTGGTCCATTCACCGTCGCCAAATTCTTTCCATATGGGACCATTGAGCTTTCTCAGCCAAATGGGCCCAATTTAAAGGTGAATGGCCAGCGTTTGAAGCTGTACTTTGGTGAGGACATCTCTCATGAGATGATTCCATCCCTCACCACGTTCCCCATGAACTAAATTGGGTCGAGTCAGGCTCGTGACTCGGTGATAAAAAACAAGCGCTTCTCGGGAGGCAACCCGTGATCTATCCTTTACTGCTTTCATAATAAGTGTAGGGGGGAGCCCCGTATGTGTTTGTTGTTTTGTTTTTGTGCTGTGCAGGGATTAAAGCTTCAAAGATCCACCTTGATGACTTTTGACGAACCGTGATACTGTGTTCCCATCTTCCCAGTTCTATCCTAAACTCTTGTGATTCAATATTTCATATTTTATATGTTCACATTGAAATCACTTTAGTTGTCCTTCCCTTAGCTAGATTTAAATAAAGTGCACAATGTCCTAAGTGTAGGGGAGTTTACTCCCACATGCTTAAACATTGAGGACAATGTTTATCTCAAATGTAGGGGGGACATTTTTCAACCGGAAAATTTGATTTTTCGACATTTTTCAAATTTTCCCTCATTTTAACCGGAAAATTTGATTTTTCGACATTTTTCAAATTTTTAATCTATTTTGGCCTAGTTGTATAGTTGTATTTTCCTCTGTTATGTTTATTTTCTTTCCATTGCTAGAATAAAGTTTCAATAAAGTGGTTTTAAATTTCTCTTAGTCATGAATATTTTGACTCAACCCGAGTTTACTTACCTAAGTTTACTCTAGCTAGTATCCTTAACGTGTTTAAGTCAAGTTTTGCTAGGCTTTTATATAGGGAGCTGTAAAACGTGAAAGTCTTAACTCTCACGGGTTAAGAACAAGAACTTTTCGCAAGTTCCTATAATTGATCCTAGAGAGTCGTTTATCAAGGGAACTTTAAAATGCGATTTCTAAACTTGAAAAAGTCTAAGAATTTGCAAGATCCTATAGATGACTCGAAACCTAAAACTTTGATTTAATAGGCTAAGCATCCACGAGTCTCATTCCTTGAGATTTTAAAGTGTGGAGAACGAGAGACGATAGAGACAATTATAAGTCCGATATTCTTTCATGAATTTATGTGAGTTAATTATAAGCCTATTCTCCCTTCGCTTGTTAATAAATTTATCTGAAATAAATAAGGTTGTACGATTTAAAAGGTTACTTAGCTTCTATCCCAAGATCGTTTAAAAGTTGCTCGGTACGGATTAGAGTTCATAACGAAGGCATAACTTATTGAAGCGGGATGCGAAGATTGGTGAGTCCGAAAAGGCCCTAACAAGGCATGAGGGCTACATTTTGTTGCTAAAGATCCAAAAGTGATGTGAAGAATCATTTATCGAAAATCAATATTAAGGATCGAGACACACGAAGAAAAGCGAATACTCCCCTAAAGATGATGGAGAAGTCTATCCAAAAAGGCCCTAACAAGGTATGAGGATAAATAGATCCAAGTCCTAAAAAGAGGCGGATCGTTGTATATCAAAGTCCAAAATAAAGATTGGAGAAAAATGAAGAAGTCGTGGTCCAAATATGAAGAATCTCTCAAAACTTCAAGCGAAGAAATTCCTATTATGAAGAGAAGACCATAATTTCAAGAACGTCTCTCAAAGATTTGAAGTATGAAGTCGCTGCCAAATATCGGTCCGAGAAAGGTCTCAAATCGTGAAGCGAGTTATGCCAAGATATGAACTTTATGAGGTCATGAGAAGCAGTTTTAAAAGATTTTGTCCTTTAGCTAACTATTGATTAAATCGTTCACTTTATTTTCGGCCTAAATAACTATCGAAATAAGTCAAACAATGCATCCTCGTGATCATTCAAGACAAAAATAAAATATAAGAGATACACCTAGGAATAAAGGAGTCTAAGTGAATAATTGGCCCACATGAGTTCGTGTTAGTTTGCTAACTTATAATAACAATGATCTCGTTTTTAAGCTTGGTATGGGGAACGTGAAACTTGAGGATGATAAACGTTCATGGCTGCCAAAACCAATGTAAGTGTTTGATTTCTTTACTTGTTCTATCTTTTTATGTTTAGTATTTAATAAAGGCCAAGGTGGGTTATTTATGATGGAAAATGTAAACCGTGCTTTAAAATTAATGCATTGCATGAGGGCATTGCAATGGTCAAGTGTAGGGGATTTAATAAGTGTGAAAACACTTATCCTTTTACCACTTATTTCCAATAAAAACAAGACCAAAACGTGTGATTTATGTCGTAAAAGTCGGAATTATGCGTGGTTTGTGTTTTTATTGTGTGTTAGGACCAAAATATGAAAAAGGAAGAAAACACGGGTTTTCACGGGCTTTTATCGAAGAAAACGGGAAAAGACGAAGTCAAAAGATCAAGAGTGCAAAAAGAACGGAAGTCCAAGACCTATTTTGAAGATTTATCGAAGAAAAAGTCTAAAGACGGAAGTTTAATGAAGTCGAAGAACTTAAGTCTAATAGAAGAAGAAAAATTAAAAGACAAGTTCAAATCCCGAGAAGACATCGACAAAAGACAAAGAATTAAAGTCGAGTCGAGAAGACGTGAAGAAAGAAAGAAAGAAGATGTGACACATGCACTCCTTCCACCTTCCCTATAAATACCCTCCTAATAGTCATTAGGAGGGAGATAGTCTTTAATTTTTAGTTTTTCATTTTGCACTTTTCTTTCTAGTTTTAGAGAGAGAAAGTTCTAAACTTTTTCTCACTAAGTTTCATGTTTTCTTTAAATCTTTCAAGATTAAACATTTGTGTATTGCTTATTTCATTAATCAAGTTAAGTTTAAGCTTTTAATCTTTCATCTCATTCTACCTTTCTTTGATTCTTAGATTGATTTTGGTGCGAATTTCATATGATCCGTGTTGTTCTTAATGATTTCGTGCTTAAAAAGTTAATCTTTTGATCATTACTTAAGTTTTCATACGAATAAGCTTTGAGATTATTGTGCTTATTGGCTTATTTTTATGTTTAGCTTATTTACTTATAAAAAATTTCTTAAATGGCGCCGCTGCCGGATCTTTTCGTGAAGATTAACGGTTTTTTGTGAGAGACGCGTTGGCTTTTGGGATCCGTTCACTCGTGAATGTTATTTTTTGTATCAAAAATTTTCAAAAATCCCAAAAACGTTTGAAAAATCACAAAAAGCATTTCTTTTTCAAAGTTTTGCAACAAAAACATTCTTCTTGCTTACCTTTTTTTCTTTCTGGATTCTTATGTCCATTGCGTCGGGTATGGGAGACGATTATACGGGAACGAATCTTGTCAATGGTGTACATGTGAACCATGCGGAAACGATATCGACAACATACAACTAGGATTTTGTCCCTTGTGCAACTCGGTTAATTCGTCCTTTTTGAATACACCTCCTGTTCCCCCGTGCATCTATTGTGGAAGCGATTCTCATTGGCATGTGTCGTGCCTGGTTCGATACCCGTATGGTCACGGGCAAGAGCCGGGGTACAATTATGACAATGATAATAGCTATCCACAAGACGCACCCAGTATTTCTCCTTACCCGTTTTGCAACAACTGTGGGGGTCCTCACGATACTTCTTATTGTCAACCAATGAATTATTATGAGCAAAATCTGTGTCCTCAGTTTTCTTCACCAATGGATTATTATGAACCAAACCCGGTTTCTAATTCTTCTCAACCGATGAACTACTATGAGCCACAACCATGCTATAATTCAGGTTTTCAACACTTTGAGCCCCCACATCACACCCTCAATCATCAATCCTCTCAGCAAATTAGTCTTGACCAACAACTCACTTCTTTGAACCATATTCTAGAAGGTCTAGCTCAACTCCGAGCTGACTTGCATCAGGAAAGGCAACCGTTGCTTGATGTGGACGAAACCTTGAAAACCACCGACACCTTTTTGAGCCAATTTGGTCGTTTTCCCTTCTTTTCTACACCAAAATGTTTAATTACAGCGTGGGATAGAATTGGTGAAATTGAACATACTCGGGGCGATGAACAACAAAAGTTGCTGCATGAGCTTCTTAAAGATGTGGAGGTTATCAAGGAAGAGTTAGCCGACTACTTCACTCCTAACTGGACTCGTCCCATCTATTATGATGATGACGACGACGATGATGTCTACACTTTCAACCAATCTTCTGAAGTTGCTGCTCCTACTCTCGATGTTCCTACTTCATCTAAGGATCTAGATTCGTTGAATGCGCTTAGTGATGTTGGTCTCGATAAGGTATTGGATGATGAGGTTTGTGACTTACCTGCTATGGACCCTGAGGACGACATTGCTCTTACGGAAGAGGTCGATCCTAGTGATGACGATTCTTCTCTCCGCTATGAGAATTTAACTTTTGAAATTTCTCAATCTCCACCGGGAGATGCGGGTGATGACGATTTATTATCTCCGGCTTACGAGAAGTTCACCGATGAACTTGATCTTGTGGATGAGGTGGAAGACGTGCTTCTTCGCGATAGATTACGGAAAGTGCACCTTCTTATTGCTCAAATCGAAGAGTTGACTTCTCCTTCTCTTTTCAAGTCTTTACCTCCATCTATTCCTCCTGTTGAAGATAATGACCCATTGCTGGAAGAAATCGATATCCACTCCATCCCTCCAGGTATTGATGATTATGGCACAGAGGGGGACATTATTTTTGATAATTTGCTGCAGGAAGGTATTGTCCCAAGTCCCCCTCCCGAGCACCTTTCATCCACTCCGTTAGACACTATCACGGAGGATGAGTGCTTTGACCCGGGAGGTGACACTGATTATGCTATCATTGATACCATTACGGCTTTGCCGCTTGCTGCTCAGCCTCCATTGTCTTTGGGGGATGACAATGTGCTTACTTTACCCACCCCACCTCCAGTGGATCTTGATTTCACATACTTTACGTATGTTGAAAAGACTTTTCTCCCATACAAGACTTATCCCCCCGCCTCTCCTTTGTTGATGTCAACCAGGAACGAGGACAAGGTCTTTGATCCCGGTATTACATTCGAGGCTTCCCCATGGACCATTTAATTCGGGGACGAGTCAGGCTCGTGACTCGGTTAATATAAACAAGCGCTTTTTGGGAGGCAACCCAATTATCTATCTATCTTTACCATAAGTGTAGGGGGAGCCCCGTGGTGTTTCTTGTTTTCTTTCTTATCTTGTGCAGGGATTAGAGCTTCAAAGACACACTCTTGATGACTTTTAATGAACCGTGATTCCGTGTTCCCATCTTCCCGGTTCTATCCTAAACTCTTGTGATTCAATATTTCATGTTTTATATGTTCACATTGAATTCACCATAGTTGTCCTTTCCTTAGCAAGATTTAAACAAAGTGCACAATGTCCTAAGTGTAGGGGAGTTTACTTCCACATGCTTAAACATTGAGGACAATGTTTATCTTAAGTGTAGGGGGGACTTCTATCGAAGTTAAGTGGCCTTTTCCTTGTATTTGTCCTCATTTTAACCAGAAAATTTGATTTTTCGACATTTTTCAAAAATTTTGATCTATTTTGGCCTATTAGTTTTTACTTTTGTATAGTTATTTTCTTTCCTTATTTGAAAAATTTTAATAAAGTGGTTTTAATTTCAAAAGTCGTGAATATTTTGACTCGACCCGAGTTTACTTATCTAAGTTTGCTCTACTTAGTATCCTTAACGTGTTTAAGTCAAGTTTTGCTAGGCTTTTATATAGGGAGCTATAAAACGCGAAAGTCTTAACTCTCACGGGTTAAGAACAAGAACTTTTCTCAAGTTCCTATAACTGATCCTAGAGAGTCGTTTATCAAGGGAACTTTAAAATGCGATTTCTAAACTTGAAAAAGTCTAAGAATTTGCAAGATCCTATAGGCGACTCGAAAACCCAAAACTTTGATTTAATAGGCTAAGTATACACGAGTCTCATTCCTTGAGATTTTAAACTGTGAGGAACGAGAGATGATAGAGTCAATTATAAGTTCGGTATTCTTTCGGGAATTTATGTGAGTTAATTATAAGCCTATTCTCCCTTCGCTTGTTAATAAATTTATCTACAATAAATAAGGTTGTACGATTTGAAAGGTTACTTAGCTTCTAGCCCAAGATCGTTTAAAAGTTGCTCGGTACGGATAGAGTTCATAGCCAAGGCATAACTTATTGAAGAGGGATGCGAAGATTGGCGAGTCCGAAAAGGCCCTAACAAGGCATGAGGGATACATTTTGTTGCTAAAGATCCCAAGTGATGTGAAGAATCATTTATCGAAAATCAATATGAAGGATCGAGACACACGACGAAAAGAAAATACTCCCTAAAAGTCATGGAGAAGTCTATCCGAAAAGACCCGAGCAAGGTATGAGGATAAATAGATCCAAGTCCTAAAAGGAGGCGGATCGTTGTATATCAAAGTCCAAAGTAATGATTGGAGAAAAATGAAGAAGTCGTGGTCCATATATGAAGAATCTCTCAAAATTTCAAGTGAAGAAATTCCTATTATGAAGAGAAGACCATTATTTCATGAACGTCTCTCAAGATTTGAAGTATGAAGTCACTGCCAAATATCGGTCCGAGAAAGGTCTCAAATCGCGAAGCGAGTTATGCCAAGATATGAACTTTTTGAGGTCCCGAGAAGCAGTTTTAAAAGATTTTGTCCTTTAGCTAACTATTGATTAAATCGGTCACTTTATTTTCAGCCTAAATAACTATCGAATAAAGTCAAACAATGCATCCTCGTGATCATTCAAGACAACAATAAAATATAAGAGATACACCTAAGAATAAGGGAGTCTAAGTGAATAATTGGCCCACATGAGTTCGTGGTAGTTTTCTAACTTATAATAACAATGATCTCGTTTTTAAGCTTGGTTTGGAGAAAGTGAAAACTTGAGGATGATGATCATTCATGACATTTCCAAAACCCTAAGGTATGTTTTTTATTTCTTTACTTTGAATGTTTATAGTTTTCTATCTCTTTAATAAAGGCTAACGTGGATTGATTATGATGAAAAATGTAATCGAGCTTTGTAACTAATGCATTGCATGAGGACATTGCAATGGTCAAGTGTAGGGGATTTGATAGGTGTGAAAACACCCATCTTTTTACCACTTAATTACAATAATAACCAAGCCAAAACGTGTATTTTATGTCGTAAATGTCGGAATTATGCATGGTTTGTGTTTTTGTTGTGATTTAGGACGAAAAGGTGAAAAGTGGAGAAAACACGGGCATTCACAGGCTTTTATAGAAGAAAACGACCAAAGACGAAGTAAAGAGATCAAGAGTGCAAAAAGAACGGAAGTCCAAGGCCTATTCTGAAGATTTATCGAAGAACAAGTCTAAAGACGGAAGTTTAATAAAGCCGAAGAACTCGAGTCTAAAAAATAAAGAAATTATAAGACGAGTTTAATTAATCCCGAGACAAAGTCGAAGAACTTAAAAAACGAGAAGACGTGAAGAAAGAAAGAAAGAGGAGGCAACACATGCACCTCCCCATTTTCCTATAAATACCCTCCTAAACTCATTTAGGAGGGTTGGTTAGTTTTAGTTTAGAGTAGTTTTCCTTTCATTTTTGTAGGAGATTCTAGAGAGTGAAAGTGACAGTTTCTCTCACTAGAATCCCAATCTTTTATCTTCCTTTCATGTTCTAAATCAAACCTTTATTTTTGATAGTTTAATTCTTGTCTTAATCTTGAACTTACTCTACCTTTCTTAGCTCTCATTAACTTTAATCCGAGTTTTATACACGTATTGTTTTAATTTGATGATTGATTTATTAAAAAGTTTATCTTTTTATTAATCTTTAAGTTTTCATATGGAATGAGCTATAAGTTTGACATACTTATTGGCTTATTTTGTGTCTAGCTTATTTGCTTTTTAGTTTTCTTAAAAAGTTAGTCTTTTTAAAGTTTTCTTATGTCGTATTTTAAAAAAGTTTTCAAATTTATGCTTATTGATCTTTTAATGTTTGATTTTTATAGCTTAAAGTGTTTTAGTGCTTATTGTGTTAATTCTTATTTTTGATTAAGTGCTTTTTAGTTAATTTTTATAAAAAGTTGTTTTTAAATATTTTTTATTATTTAGTATTTTTAAAAGTTTTTAAATTTTGGTCTATTAGCTTTTTCTTAAATTTGATTTAGTTAAGTTTTTAGATAAGTGCTTATTTGGTATTTGCTTATTTGCTTATTGTTGCCATCGTATTGCTTAAGGGTTTTACCAGTACGATCAAGTAAGTGTGATCGCATAAACCCTAGGGTTTCTACTTGCGATCCATTACTGCGATCCTTAGTACGATCGTTCACTACGATCACACTCCTTAATCCACACCACGATCACTTGTTGCGATCGTGGGTACGATCATAGAGTGCGATCCGTGTGGGTACGATCTGCTAGTACGATCCAGCATTACGATGGCATAAACATCCATGTTACGATGGCATCAACATTTAACTACGATGGTAACAAGAGATTATATGCATAGTACGATACAACTTATATGGACAGTACGATGCATGCATGGCGCCAAAATGATCTTATATTAAAGTACGATGGAAAATATTGATCTTATATTTTGTTGCTTATGCATGGCGCCAAATTTGAGCAGCTAGGCTGGCTGCTTCCAGCAGCTAGCCTGCCTGCTTGCTTGTTTATTAGTATTGTTCCGTGATTGTCTAGTTTTATCTGAAAGTTGTTCCGATTTTATTTTTGAAAGTTACGTATTTTTAGTTGAATTTTTCTTCCAATTTGAAAATTAATATTTTTACGTAAAGTTCAAGTTTTATCTTTTATTTAGTACTCGCTTTAGGTTTTTTCTTGTTTAGCTTTAAAGTACCATTTTAGTTTTATTCTCTCCTTTTTCATTTAGTAAACTTTATTTTCGAGTCGTTAGTTAATTTTGTCTTTTAGATTTATTTTTATTAATTATTTGACTTTAAATTTCGTTTTATTATTTGTTTCAATATTCATTTTAGTATCGTTTTAATTTTTAGTTTTTAATATTCACCTTGTTTTACTTTTATTATTTGGACTTATTTTTAGTTTGTTTTTAAATACTTTTCGCATTTACTTTTTAATTAGTTATAGATAATCAACTTCCGTTTTTCTTAACCAAAAACAATTTAGTCACACATTTAACCGGAAATCAATTCGATTAGACACCAAGAAAACGAACTCTTTTTCAACTAGCAAAATCTCAACATTAAAATGAAAACAAGTATTCGTGGTGAGGGATTGACTCCCCGGCAGCGGCACCATTTAATACTTGGCTTTGCAACCAAGTATGAAAGTTCGTTGAACTGATTCTTTTCGAATTGACTATTGGTTAAGAGTGCGACTCAATCGTCTTTTGGTGAACAAGAGAATGGTTTGGTTTTGTTTATCTAATTTAACTAATAGCAAATAAGTAAGTGTCGTTGAGGAAAGTAGAAGTTTAAAGATTAATACTAAATTGACGAGTTAAAATAAAATGCTTGAAAGCTTAAAGACAAGGCAATATTAGAAAAATAATAACACACTAAATAAAACTAACACTTGGAAACTTTGTAAAAACAAGAAACTAGTCCCAATCGGAATATGGGAGAAGCAGTGCAATCGGAATATGCCAATAAATGCCCAGATCGGAATATATTCCGATCTGGTGATCGGAATATATTCCGATCTGGTGATTGGAATGTGGGACTTAGTCTCAATCGGAATGTTAGGGATATCCCTAATCAGAATATAGTAAAAATCAAGTAATCGGAATATGCTAAGAAGGTTGTAATCGGAATGTCTAAAAACTGCCAAATCGGAATAATGGCAAAACCTACCAATCGGAATATTCAAAAAGGTTACAGTTGGAATGTGCAAACCCTAATCCGTTCACTCTGATCGGAATAACTGAAGTGCAACCGGAAAAATCAGAAACCCTTTTCCGATTTGCTCATCGGAAAGAGGGGTGTTATGGCTGCTCGGAATGTGGCGATCAGAAAGGGGTTTAATCCCTTTCCGATTTATATGGGATTCGATAATAAGCTTGTAATAAGCTTTAATGAATAAGCTCACACATAACTTAACGAATCAATGATGAAATGGATCAAATAAGCACTTATCACAACTTATCCAACTCAAAAATAAGAAAACTTTCAAATCAAACAATAAAAATAAAAACTTTTTAAGAAAACTTTTTATAAGTAAATAAGCTAAACATAAAAATAAGCGAATAAGCACAATAATCTCAAAGCTTATTCGTATGAAAACTTAAGTAATGATCAAAAGATTAACTTTTTAAGCACGAAATCATTAAGAACAACACGGATCATATGAAATTCGCACCAAACTCAATCTAAGAATGAAAGAAAGGAAGAGTGAGATGAAAGATTAAAAGCTTAAACTTAACTTGATTAATGAAATAACCAATACACAAATGGTTAATCTTGAAAGATTAAAAGAAAAGATGAAACTTAGTGAGAGAAAGTTTAGAACTTTCTCTCTCTAAAACTAGAAAGAAAAGTGCAAAATGAAAAACTAAAAATTAAAGACTATCTCCCTCCTAATGACTATTAGGAGGGTATTTATGGGGAAGGTGGAAGGAGTGCATGTGTTGCATCTTCTTTCTTTCTTTCTTCACGTCTTCTCGACTCGACTTTAATTCTTTGTCTTTTGTCGATGTCGTCTCGGGATTTGAACTTGTCTTTTAATTTTTCTTCTTCTATTAGACTTAAGTTCTTCGACTTCATTAAACTTCAGTCTTTAGAATTTTTCTTCGATAAATCTTCAAAATAGGTCTTGGACTTCCGTTCTTTTTGCACTCTTGATCTTTTGACTTTGTCTTTTCCCGTTTTCTTCGATAAAAGCCCGTGAAAACCCGTGTTTTCTTCCTTTTTCATATTTTGGTCCTAACACACAATAAAAACACAAACCACGCATAATTCCGACTTTTACGACATAAATCACACGTTTTGGCATGTTTTTATTGGAAATAAGTGGTAAAAGGATAAGTGTTTTCACACTTATTATACATCCACACCCACGAATTTTGAGCTTATGTGCTAGCAAGAACAAGCACAAGCTTCCACAATAAAGCCTGCTAAGATTGAACAAGGTTAAAGCACAAGAGTATAAAAACAGAAACTTCAAAAATCTTGATTGATGCAACCTTGTTACCCCACACTTGATTATCCCCAAGTTATAAGCCTCACCACACCTTAATCAACTCAATTCGGATGCTATGATCAGCCCTATAACCCAAGAATTCCAAGATAGAAACAAGAACTTTGCAAAATATCAAGAAAATGAGAAAATGTGCAAACTTTTGCACACTTCTCTTTTGAAAACCGGTTTTAAACTTCAAAATCAGTAAGCAATAAACATAAACAAGCAGTAAATAGATGGCACTTGGTCTTTCTTCAAAACACTTAACTCAAATTCATTAAACTGAAAAGGGATTTACAAGTGCTTGAACAAAGGAAAAACCAAAAGCAAACGTCTCATTGAGACCCTATGGCTTTATATATAGCCTTACAAGTGACTAAGGAACAGCTAAAAACTTTAAACCCTAATGCTTGATCTTCCAAATTTGCCCTTGAGAACTTTTGGCATCTTCTTGAATCATGTGACTTGTTTTGGAGTTATGTAAGAGCTGGCAAGTGTAAAGTTGATCCAAAGGTGTGTATGAAGCTTAGAAAGTAAGCACAATTCTCCAACGTTGGATTGATGGTTTGTTTTTGTTTGGACGTCAAGGGTGGGGGCAGGGGAGGTAGCATGTGACAAAAGGGATGATGATGTGGCATGTTTTAAGGTTGGGATGTGATTAGCAGACCCTTAATCATAATTCTAGAAAGAATTAGCCTTTAATTCACAATGATTAAGGAATGCCTAATTGTGTTCTTGAGCTGATGAACACAAGGTTTAATCCGTTTTGGGGGTGATTAATATTTAAAAAGGTGTTAAGGCGCCAATGTTTGTTTAATTAACTAATCAGGGGTGAGTGGGATCTGATGTGGAGGCAGGGAAGAGTATGATTGGTGGAAAGAGTGAGTGGGGCACGTGTCACCCCCTCACTGGTCTATGTTACTATCTTGTCTGCCAGCTTAACACCCCCATCTTTCAAAAACTTGTCACTTGTATTCCAAACTTCTATCAACGCCTAATTTAGCTTTGTCAACTTTTTCCTTTTTACACTTTTGGCCCAAAAACTTCTACAAAGTGAATTCAGGGGTATTTCTTGCCATTTTTTATTTCTTCAAGGGCTGATTTGGCATTTTGATGATGGATAATGGTCTTGACTTGTATGTTGAGCATTTTGGAGGAATGAAATTGCCAAGTCTTGTTGATTGAGGGACCATTCTTGCCAAATGTTGAAAGTTGAGGGTCCTTTTTGTAATTTTGAATTTTTCAAACGACCAAACTTGTAATTTCTTGTACTTTGAAGGATTTCATGATATATTTGACTTTGTGGAGGATATTGGTTGACAATTTAGCTTTGTTGAGGGGCTAAACTTGCCAAATCTTCAAAGTGGAGGGCCCTTTTTGTAATTTTGACAAACTTTAGGGTCATACTTGTAATTATGAGGATACAAGGGTATAAAGTGTCAATTATTCCATATTGGAGGACCCTTATTCATAATTCTTCAAGTCTTCAAGGGTTGATCTTGGGAAAGTCTTCATTAGGGCTTGGTTCATTGTGCGGCTTCGTTTCCCGTGTTCGTTTTTGAGTGATTCTTGTGATCTTTTGTCATTTTCTCAATATCCGTACCTAAAATACACAAGCAACAAACACAAGCATATATATGGGTATTTTGATGATATTTAATGCATTTTAAGCCCTATTTGGAAGATGAGACTATGTATAAAAGCAGTCTCATCACTCCCCCATACTAAACCATTGCTGTGCCCTCACGCAATGCTAGAATAAAGTATCGTAGCACCTCCAAAATTCATTTTTATTCACTTTATTGAACCATAAACTAGCTACACTACTACTATTGCTACTACTACTTGTGTTTTAGACATAATGTATGATTTTCATCGCAAAATGGGACGTTTAGGTTCATAGAATAAGAACACGTGAATGCTTCGTTAGAAATAATTTCATCGTCCTCGATTTTCACCCCAATTCCATGCCAAGCGTGCAACGAGATCATTGTCATTATAAGTTAGTAATGCTAACACTAGTCATATGCCCTAATCACGTACTTATCCTCCCATTATTCCTAAGTTGTATCTCTTATGTTTTATATTGTCTTGAATGTTTCACGAGGATACATTGTTTGTCTTATGCGATAATAGAGATTTAGGTCTAAAAATAGAGTCCTAACGGTGTAACTAAGACCATCAAATCAATAACCCCTCCCAATAGACAACGATGTTAAAAAATTAAGTTGACAAGAAGAATCGATAAACACGGTTTTATAACGGTTTTGAACATGAGACTTATTACCAAGACTTTTATACGCCCCCTAACGGAAGGGCCTTATTATCTTTCGTTTACCTCCATCTTTTATTCAACTTCGCCATGAAGCTTTTATTATGACTTTGGTCTTGCCTTGCCTTTTATTATCCACCTCATCGGTAGTTTTATTAGCCAAAGACGTATATCCTCACGCTAAGGCGAATTTTGGATCTTTAAAGCTTCGAAGATTAAGGCTTAATTCACTTTCAATTTTGCATAGATTTTTCGGCCTTGTGGGGCTTCAAATTGTTTGCTTGATTTAGGTGAGCACTTGAAATCTTATTATTGGGTGAAGCTTTTGATTATTGGGGTGCCAATACTTCAAAACCGTGACGCTGGCGATACCTTAATGTCTTCCCAATTTAATTACACGGAAGCTACTAGAAAAGACTAGAAACCCAACAATCCCAACTAAACCGCTAAGTCAATATTTCTTAAGCAAAAAATATTTACAAGCGAAGGGAGAATAAGCAAACAACGAGAACACATGAGTTTTTGAAAGAATACGAGTACTCTACGTTTAGCATAGTAACTTATAATTAACCCTATCATTACTCGTCCTCATTTAAGAGACTTAGCCTAATGTATAGTTAAGGAATCAAAGCTAAGTGCTCAACACGCACGGTCGAGTCAAAAATTACTCTTATTCTCGCTATCGGAAAACCTACATTCGTGTCTTCAAACACTTATAAAACATGAGAAAAATTTAAAATATGACAATTTTTAGCCTTATTTTTGGAACAAAAACGATAAACAAAAAGATAAACTTTGGAAAGCGTGAAGGTTTGGCAAGGCAAGTATCTATTCACCCCCGCATACTAAAGTTAAACATTGTCCTCAATGTTTCGAGTATAGGGGTGCAGACACCCCCATAGTAGAGACGTAGTCGAATGCCTAATCTAGCATGGAAAGGGTGTAACCAATAAATTAATAGCCGTTTATGAAGTGTGCTAATAACCTAAGGTTAGAACATCAAAAGGATATATCATGGATATTGAGAAAGTCTTCAAAGCAAACGATCGAGTTCTCCCATAAACGAACACGAGAGGCTCTGATCGTGAAGATCATGATCATCTAAAGTCCACAATTCACAAACAACCACGGAACAAAGGTTGGAAGGGCACAAATCCCCACACGTTAACTACATTAGAAAGCGATAATATATACATAGGATAAGCATGGGACTCCCCCACGAGGCTCCTCGTTTTTGATTACCGAGTCATGAGCTCGACTCGATCCCCTCAATACTAATTATCATTGGGGAAGGTGACTTGGTCGAGGTAATTCAAGGATGGAACTTCCCCGCCAAAATAGTGCTTCAACCTATGTCCATTCACCTTGAAGTTAGGACCATCATCTTGAGCTAGCTCGATGGTCCCATACGGAAACACTTGAGTCACGGTGAATGGATCGAACCAACGGGATTTCAACTTACCGGAAAAGATTTTTAATCTTGAATTAAAAAGCAAAACTTGATCCCCAATGTTAAAAACCCGGTTTTTTTATTTTAGAATCATGCAACTTTTTAGTTTTTTCCTTATAAATCAATGAATTTTCATAAGCAATGTCCCTCAATTCATCTAATTCATTCAATTGCATTTTCCGGTGTTTCCCCGCGGTCTCCATATCATCATTACAATGCTTTAGGGCCCAATAAGCCTTGTGTTCTAACTCGATAGGCAAATGACAATTCTTTCCATACACAAGCTTATAGGGAGTGCACCCAATGGGCGTCTTATGAGCGGTCCTAAAGGCCCATAAAGCATCGTCCAACTTATCCGACCATAATTGTCGGTTTTCCCCAACGGATCTCTCCAAGATCCTCTTCAACGCTCGGTTTGAAACCTCGACTTGCCCACTCGTTTGTGGGTGATAAGCCGTAAAAACCCGATGTGTAACCCCATATTTCCTTAGGACCCTTTCGAATTGGTCGTTACAAAAATGGGTTCCACGATCGCTTATGATAGCACGAGGGGTTCCAAACGGAGAAAACAAGCTTTTCAAAAACATGACTACCACACGAGAATCATTGGTGGGCAAGGACTTGGCCTCCACCCACTTAGATAGGTAGTCAACCGCAACGAGAATGTACTTATTACCACGAGATGATGGGAACGGCCCCATAAAGTCTATACCCCAAACGTCAAAGATCTCACACACTTGGATGATATTTTGTGGCATTTCATCTTTTTGTGAGGCTTTTCCTTGTCGTTGGCATGAATCACAAGACTTCACAAGATCTTGTGCATCTCGGTAAATAGTAAGCCAAAAGAAGCCGACATCAAACACCTTCTTAGCCGTGAGATTAGCACCGTGGTGACCACCCGTGGGTCCCTCATGGCAAGCTCTAAGGATGTTAGAAGCTTCGGTGCCAAATACACAACGTCGGATGATTTGATCCGCACAGGTTCGAAACAAGTAAGGGTCGTTCCAAAAGTAGAACTTGACGTCACGAAAGAATATTCGTTTTTCTTGAGTCGTCATACCCTTAACGATGAAGTTACCCGCATGGTAATTTGCAAAGTCCGCAAACCATGGGGTGGAAGAATCAAGCTTAGAATTCACTACACCATGTGTTTCAAGCGGAAATGTTTCGGTGATTTCCTTGGGCTCGTAAACACTTTGGTGGGGATCTTCCAAACGAGAAAGATGATCGACCGCTAGATTCTCGGCTCCTTTTTTGTCAACGATGGTGTGATCAAATTCTTGAAGGAGGAGAATCCAACGAAGTAATCTAGGCTTAGCATCTTGCTTCGCCATGAGATACTTAATAGCCGAATGGTCCGTATACACTATGCATTTAGCTAAGACGAGGTAAGGTCGGAACTTCTCAAATGCATACACCACGGCAAGGAACTCCTTCTCCGTTGTACTGTATTTTAGTTGAGCCTCGGTCATTGTCTTGCTAGCATAGTGAATAGGCAAGAAGTGCTTATCATGACGTTGCCCCAAAACGGCCCCAATAGCGTAATCACTAGCGTCACATATGAGCTCAAAGGGGAGGTTCCAATTGGGAGCAACAAGAATGGGAGCTTCGGTAAGTTTCCTCTTAAGGATTTCAAAGGCTCGTACACAATCTTCGTCAAAGACAAAACGTGCCTCTTTTTCAAGAAGATGTGTAATGGGTCGATAAATCTTCGAAAAATCCTTGATGAATCGACGATAAAAGCCCGCGTGGCCTAGGAAACTCCTAACTCCCTTAACGGTTTCGGGATGAGGTAATTTGGAGATGACGTCTACCTTAGCTTGATCTACCTTAATCCCCGCTTTCAAGACCTTGTGCCCTAAGAAGATTCCACTCTTAACCATAAAATGACACTTTTCCCAATTGAGCACAAGGTTAGTTTCCTCCCAACGTTTCAACATTCTCTCAAGGTTCGACAAACACGAAGTGAACGAATTACCAAACACGGAAAAGTCATCCATGAAGACTTCCATCGTCTTCTCGATCATGTCATGAAAAATAGCCATCATACACCTTTGAAAGGTTCCCGGTGCATTTCAAAGTCCGAATGGCATTCTACGATAGGCAAACGTTCCATATGGACACGTAAACGTAGTTTTTTCTTGATCACGAGGATCGATGGGAATTTGGATGTAACCGGAAAAACCATCTAAAAAGCAATAGAAATCGTTTCCCGCAAGACGCTCCAACATTTGGTCCATGAAGGGTAAGGGAAAATGGTCTTTTCGAGTGGCTTCATTCAACTTACGATAGTCAATGCACACTCTCCATCCGGTCACGAGTCTAGTGGGAATCAACTCGTTGGCATCGTTTGGCACAACGGTCATCCCTCCCTTTTTAGGGACACAATGAATAGGACTCACCCAAGGGCTATCGGAAATAGGGATAATCATTCCCGCGTCAAGGAGTTTAAGGACCTCCTTTTTGATGACGTCGTGAATTTTGGGATTCACCCTCCTTTGACTTTAGATTGCGGGCTTGTAATCCTCCTCCATTAAGATTTTGTGGGTACAAAACATGGGATCTATTCCCTTAATGTCGGATAACTTCCACGCAATTGCCCCTTTGCGATCCTTTAGAACATCGACAAGTGCGGTTTTCTCATCATTCAAAAGTTCTTTCGCAATAATAACCGGCAACTTGTCCTCCTCCTCCAAATAGACATATTCAAGATGAGGAGGTAAATCTTTCAACTCAAGGATAGGTGGTTCCTCAAGTGAAGATTTGGGCTCGATACTCATAACCTCCTCGGGTGGAGGCAATGGGAAATCGTTAAGAAAATCCTTGATACTCGAGAAGTCCTCATCGTTGTCGACGTCTTCGTCAGAAGTACGTGGAAAATCGAATTCTTCCAACGTAAAACCACCACCATCAAATGGAGTGAAGGTTGGTGTCGAATTATCAAGAATTGTATCTAACATAGTGGGATTGCCACTAGTTTCTTCATCACCAAAACCTAGAACTTCTTGTGAAAATTCCTCGCAAACCACGTCGATCATATCAACGAGGTTTATGGTTGCAACGGAATAAACATGAGAAATTTGAGAGTTTTGAGTTGCGTTTATAACAAGTTCCTCGTCGTTGAAAAGTAAGGTGATCTTTCTAGCATGAACATCGATCAAAGCCATAGACGTATCTAAAAACGAACGACCTAAAATGAGAGGAACTTGAGGATCGGTGGGGATATCAACAACAATAAAGTCTACGGGATAGTAGAACTTCCCCACTTTCACAAAAACGTCTTCCGCCAAACCACATGCGGGAATCGTGGAATGGTCGGCCAACTCGATAGACATTAGTGAAGGAGTAAGATTAGGAAGATTGAGCGACTTGAAGATTGCAAGTGGCATCAAGTTAATGCTAGCACCAAGATCGGCCAAGGCGAAGCATTCCTCCATATCTTGGATTTCACATGGAATCAAGAATTTACCGGGATCACCGACTTTTTGAGGTATGCGATTTAGATAAACCGATGAACAACTAGACAATTGGTGCAATTTCTCCTTGTTGTTCAACATACTCTTAAAGTTAGCGGCAAATCGAGGCATCATGACCAAAGCATCAGCGAAACTCACATTAAAGTGCAAATCACGAAACATTTTCATAAAGAGCTCAAATTCATAATTGTCGCGCTCTTGACGTTTCTCCTTCCTAAGTCTCTATGGATAGGGCAAAGGTGGTGTGGGTTGAGGCATAGTAGGCATAGCCTTTGGAATCTCGGGTTCTAATGATGGTAATGGGTCAACCGTAGGTGTGGCATGAGCGGTACTTCATGGGATTGGGACATGTTCCTTTTGGACCACCACCTCGGGTTCTTACTCAATTGCTTCCTCCATAGGAGCAATTGGTTGAGGAGTCGGTTCCATAAGTGTCTTACCACTACGTGTGGTAATTACTTTCATCTCACCCTTAGGGTTGGATATGGTGTTGCTAGGAAGACTACTCGAAGACGGTTTACACATTATTGCCTCAAACATAGACGAGATTTTATCTTCAAAATTGGATTGCCTTAATACGGCCTCGGTTTGCCTTTTCTCAGCCTTAATCATCTCTTGTTTAATTTCATGTTGCCCTTGTTCCATTTTTTGTTGGTTTTGTTGCAACCTAGTGACATTTCCTTCCATCTTGTTGGTGTGGATCTTAAGTTCATTAGCTAACTCATTTTTCAACTCTTTCTTCAAGTCGTTCTTAAACTCGGATCTTAGGCTAATGATTTCTCTTTGAATATTGTCAAACCTAGCATCATTCCCACTAGCATATTCAACAAACTCACTTGGAAGATCTTTCAATGTTTGCAAACCTTTGTTGTTGTTTTGAAAATCATTTTTGTTTGAAACTTGATTATTAGCCCCTTAATTCCCATAGTTTCCCTTGTTGTAATTGTTTTTGAAACCAACTTGATTGTTGCGATAGTTGTTGTTAGCATTTTGATTTGAACCAAAACCCGGTGGAGTCATTTGATTAGAGCGGGAAACTTGACCGTATTGGTTGTAATTTCCCGTGGCCGCGAAGGCACTCGAAGTGTTACCACCGTTGGTAATGCACTCGGAGAAATCATGACCACCACCACAATACATGCAAGAAACCTCAACCACTTTAGCCGTAGCGGGAGCACTTTGTTCACCAACTTTAAACTCAATCAAAAGTCCTTTTAGCTTATCAAAAATCTTGTTTTCCAAGTTCGCCTCAATTTGGCAAGCATCGATGGTAGTAGACAAAGAAGGTGAAGCCGAAGACGAAGCCTTACGAACACTAGACGTGCTACGAGGACTATACACCTTAGATCTATTATCAATTATCACCAAAGCTTCCTCAACCGTTTTACACAAAAAATTACCACCCGCGGCGGCATTCAAATAATCCCTTTCATGATCATTAAGTCCATTGTAAAACGTGTCAATTTGATGCAAATCGAAAAAACCGTGATGAGGACATTCATGTACATTTCCTTAAACCTATTCCAAGCCGTTTAAAAACTTTCATTAAATTCTTGTGAAAACTTTGAAATCTCGTTTTTCAAGTGCGTAGTCTTAGAGGGCGGAAAAAAATTGTTTACAAACTTAGACACGAGATCCTTCCACGTCAATATAGAATTGGGTTGTTCTTTCTCTAACCAAATTTTAGCGGGCCCCGCTAAGGAATACGGAAAAAGCATCATCTTAATCGAGTCATTCGAGACATCCTTAAACTTGCAAGTGGCGGTAAGACGATTGAATTGGCGGATATGGTTGTGTGGATTGTCCTTCTCATCACCACGGAATTTGTTGTTTTGGATCATCGACAACAAACCCGTTTTCACCTCAAAATTCTCCGCAAGGATAGCGGGAATCACAATAGCCTCTCCATAACCCTCGGTGGGTGCTTGAAGTAACTCCATCATAGTTCGGTTCGCCATGGTTGGTGCTTCTCTTACAATAGGTTCGTCAATAGGAGACTCCTCACTAGAATTGTTGGGAGTGGGAGTTTTGTTCTTTCGTTTACGTGCACGTCTTGCTTGATTACGAGTTAGCATAAACGTCACGTACAACGAGGGGACGAGCAAAGAAGATTCTTTTTGGTGTTTTGTATTTTTAAATTTTTTTGTGGTTTTTGATTGTATTAACCTTTTTGGATCTTGGTGAATGTATTAAGTAGACACAAATCTACAAATCTCCTCCTTAATCAAATCTCTCGATTAAAGAAGCCTCAAGGAATAAAAACGATCACGTGAAGTGAACACCTTCGATGACTTTAGAACGTTGGTGGAACACCAAAACGTTCAAGAGGGTTTAATCAATGAAAACCAAGAAAATATATATGATACTTAGTAATACTTTGGGCGGCAAAACCCTCGATTAGCTCTCACAATCAAATACTCACAAGCAAGCGGGGAAACGAGGCGGCGCGAAGCACTTAAGAGCCTTTTTCCTTAGGATATATTTTATAATATCCGCCTTATACCCACCTTATAGTTTGTATTTTTCAAGATTAAGCTTCACGAAAGTATTTATCTATTTTTTGCCTTTTTCTTTGGTTTGAGATTCGAATACAATGACTGGGTAATGACCTCCCAAGTCAAGGTTGTGATTTCTCACGTATTTGGAGTACTTGTGAATTTATTGTTCTATGTATACAATATAGTAATAGTATTCACACAAAAACCGAAAACAGATAATACGTATTAGTAGAGTGCTACTAATACAAATACTAATTATGGTTAGTATATAAAAACAACAATTTCAATCAAAACACAACACGCCTCCCCGGCAGCGGCGCCAAAATGATGTAGTGGTTTTACTACTCTTTAGGAAAAGAGAGCAAAAGTGGCAAGTATTAAGTGTCGGTTTAGGAAAACCAAGCACTAATGACCAAATAAGTTCAAGTCCGTTTCCCAAGGAGGCTTAGTGTGTGTGTAATGAATTGATTATCTTTGTGATTATATTTTTGAGAAAGAAAAATAGAAATGAGATTAGAAGAGAATGACGGTTACGAAGACAGATTAAACTAAGACAAAAAAGGTGTACACGTAAAACCGTAAAAAGTGCTAAAATTAAAATTTTACCCTAAAAATTCCTAAAAATTACCAAAAATCCACAATAATATTCTAAGAGTTTACAAAAAAACCAACTTGCCAAAACCTTTTAATTAATTAGATAATTACTTTTTAATGCTAATTAATGCCCTAAAAATCAAAATTAATTATTAAAAAGCCCTAAACAAGATTTTAAAGTTTGTAAACCTCAAAAATACTCTAATTAAGCTAAAAAGTATTTTTCAAAATTTTAAAACCAATAAAAACTATTTTTAAACAATTAAAAACTACTAAAATCAATTAAAACTTAAATTAATTCTAGAAAAGAATTAAAAGACTCTAAAAATATTTGGAAAGTTGCAAAAATCCTAATTAAGTGTTTAGAACCGAGGAAAAATATAAAAACTTAGAAAATCAGACTTTTAATTTTTTATAATAAAATAATATAAAAATAATATAAAAAATCCAAAAATTATAAAAAATTCTAAAAACTTGTAAACTAGCTCAATTTAACCTAAATAACTCAGAAATGAAAGTGAAATTACCTAAATACCCCTATTGGGCCTAGAAAATGGGCTAAACCCAAAACAGTACACTATTGGGCCAAAATTGGGCCCAATAACAAAAGGTGTTCAAAATAAGCCCAAAAAGCACAGGTTGACTCAAAATTTGATTTTAAACAACTTTTTCCAAAGGCCCAAAAGCTGAAAATATGAAATAAGCTAGCTTATAAACAACAGCTTATTCTTAATGGGCTTTTTGGCCCATTAAGCTATAAGCCAATGCCATAAGCTAAAATTTGACACACAAGCTTCTTTTGACCTAATAAAGACTTCTGCAAAAAGAAATTTGAAATAAGCTCAAGGAATAAGCCTGAAAATGCAATAAGCAATCTACAGAAAACGACAAAATAGTCGTTTTTGAGTTCTAGGCCACCCCAAGTGCTGATTCAAGTTCCAAAAGCTTTTATATGACTTAATTAAGCAAAATCAACAAAGAGTTTTCAAATAAGCTGACTCAATAAGCTAGAAAAAGCAAATAAGCACTTATGTAAAAGTCAAAGAAGTTGGTTTTCTAGTAAAAAGTCAAAGTCAAAGTCCAATAAGATCCAGTCTACTTAAATGGGTCAAATAATGAAGACCTATCACAAAAAATAAGTTGTTGCAAGTCTGGATAAGCTAGAATAGCTTATTGATAAGCTGATGACAAATTAACACTAGCAGGGGCTAGTTTTGAGTGTTGAGCAGTGGAAACTTTTTCCACTGCTTGATTGTTTGACTTTTTGTCTTTAGTGACTTTTTTGGAGATTCAGATTACACAAAGGCACCCAAATGATCTTTGGATCAAAAGGAGTCAATAAGAATCAAAATAACACAATCACTAACACCCAATTGATACATTTTAATCAATTAATCACCAGACTTGATACAGACATGAAACAATAAGCAGTTAAGCACTTATGAGCAGCTTTAGCACAAATCGGCCAGCCAAATTCAACCAAATGCATACACAAGCTATTATAAACTCCAATAAGCAAGTCTAAACAGGTTTCATGCAATGGTTCAAAGAATTAAGCAAGATTCAAGCCAATGAAAGTTACTGATGAACACTAACACATGCAGTTTTCTGCTTTGCTGATGTATTTGACACTTAAGCCAGATTCAACGCCTCAAATCTTTCAAACAGGTTATAATGACTATGTTTAAACCACTTTTAGCCCTAAGCATGCATACACACTAAGTGTTCCCAAAATCCTAGGTCAAAACATGCAATATCAAAGTCTATATAGAAGATTGTTTGATTCAAGGCTTCAAACCCAAAAACTTGGAGTAAAATACTCTCAACCAAGCATATATCAGATACTAAGCATAAACAACACAATCCAACAACACAATAACAAGGTACAAGCTTAAACAGATAGACCTAAACACCCCTTTATCTTTTCCAAATCAAATTTTTCAAAGCAAAAGTGAGATTTAAGACCACCCAAGCATCAATTAACACTAAAACAAGTAAGATTAACAGATTCAAACAAGAACAAGCCACAAAATTCACAAGATCACAAGTTTCATACAAATATCACCAAAAATCATGAATTTAAGCAGATTTTAGGATTGAGTATGCAAACCTCATGGATGTACATCCACACCCACGAATTTTGAGCTTATGTGCTAGCAAGAACAAGCACAAGCTTCCACAATAAAGCCTTCTAAGATTGAACAAGGTTAAAGCACAAGAGTATAAAATCAGAAACTTCAAAAATCTTGATTGATGCAACCTTGTTACCCCACACTTGATTATCCCCAAGTTATAAGCCTCACCACACCTTAATAAACTCAATTAGGATGCTATGATCAGCCCTATAACCCAAGAATTCCAAGATAGAAACAAGAACTTAGCAAAATATCAAGAAAATGAGAAAATGTGCAAACTTTTGCACACTCCTCTTTTGAAAACAGGTTTTAAACTTCAAAATTAGTAAGCAATAAACATAAACAAGCAGCAAATAGATGGAACTTGGTCTTTCTTCAAAACACTTAACTCAAATTCATTAAACTGAAAAGGGATTTACAAGTTCTTGAACGAAGGAAAAACCAAAAGAAAACGTCTCATTGAGACCCTATGGCTTTATATATAGCCTTATAAGTGACTAAGGAACAGCTAAAAACCTTAAACCCTAATGCTTGATCTTCCAAATTTTCCCTTGAGAACTTTTGGCATCTTCTTGAATCATGTGACTTGTTTTGGAGTTATGTAAGAGCTGGCAAGTGTAAAGTTGATCCAAAGGTGTGTATGAAGCTTAGAAAGTAAGCACAATTCTCCAACGTTGGATTGCTGGTTTGTTTTTGTTTGGACGTCAAGGGTGGGGGCAGGGGAGGTAGCATGTGATAAAAGGGATGATGATGTGGCATGTTTTAAGGTTGGGATGTGATTAGCAGACCCTTAATTATAATTCTGGAAAGAATTAGTCTTTAATTCACAATGATTAAGGAATGCCTAATTTTGTTCTTGAGCTGATGAACACAAGGTTTAATCCGTTTTGGGGGTGATTAATATTTAAAAAGGTGTTAAGGCGCCAATGTTTGTTTAATTAACTAATCAGGGGTGAGTGGGATCTGATGTGGAGGCAGGGAAGAGTATGATTGGTGGAAAGAGTGAGTGGGGCACGTGTCACCCCCTCACTAGTCTATGTTACTATGTTGTCTGCCAGCTTAACACCCCCATCTTTCAAAAACTTGTCACTTGTATTCCAAACTTCTATCAACGCCTAATTTAGCTTTGTCAACTTTTGCCTTTTTACACTTTTGGCCCAAAAACTTTTACAAAGTAAATTCAGGGGTATTTCTTGCCATTTTTGATTTCTTCAAGGGCTGATTTGGCATTTTGATGATGGATAATGGTCTTGACTTGTATGTTGAGCATTTTGGAGGACTGAAATTGCCAAGTCTTGTTGATTGAGGGACCATTCTTGCCAAATGTTGAAAGTTGAGGGTCCTTTTGTAATTTTGAAATTTTCAAAGGACCAAACTTGTAATTTCTTGTACTTTGAAGGATTTCGTGATATATTTGACTTTGTGGAGGATATTGGTTGACAATTTAGCTTTGTTGAGGGGCTAGACTTGCCAAATCTTCAAAGTGGAGGGCCCTTTTTGTAATTTTGACAAACTTTAGGGACCAAACTTGTAATTATGAGGATACAAGGGTAAAAAGTGTCAATTCTTCCATATTGGAGGACCCTTCTTCATAATTCTTCAAGTCTTCAAGGGTTGATCTTGGGAAAGTCTTCATTAGGGCTTGGTTCATTGTGCGGCTTCGTTTCCCGTGTTCGTTTTTGAGTGATTCTTGTGATCTTTTGTCATTTTCTCAATATCCGTACCTAAAATACACAAGCAACAAACACAAGCATATATATGGGTATTTTGATGATATTTAATGCATTTTAAGCCCTATTTGGAAGATGAGACTATGTATAAAAGCAGTCTCATCAAGTGCTTATATAATACTATTAAACTTTAATTTCACAAAATCTGATATTTAGTTTCACTTTCACCATTTTTATCATATCTTGAGTTCTATAAGGAGATAGAAGCTCATTTTTGGATGGAATAAACTTCATATTATGTGCTACAAATAAGTTAGTTATAGCTACTGCTCAATCCATGTCTAAGTATCCTTAACAGTCCCTACAAAACAGACTATTCAGATTGGTATACTAATTTTGTTTTGATCATATCTCACTCATTTTTATGATTCCATTGCATGGCCAACTCTCACATGTGTATGACATCTTATAATTACTGTAAATTGATTCCACCATGCAATTTTATCAGTTTATAACTTGGTTACTTACTGTTTTTATATAGCCAACATTATAAGCAAGATTTTAACATTGTTACCTATGGTTTTCCCATCTTTTTAACCATATTTATCAAATATATCAACACCAAATCCCAACATAATAATTTTAATCATCATTCATCATCATATACATATACATAAATAAAGAAATTACAAGATTACATAATCAAAATAACAAGAGGATGGGAAGAACAATCTTTATACCACCAAGGTTATGTAGGTTATGATCAAGGCTTGGATTTTTGATGGAAAAACTTGTGATAGATCAACACCAATCTTTAAGACCACCAATATTTGTAAACTCCTTGTAGAAATCAGCCCTTGGACAACACCAAATCACCATCTTGGATGTTAGAATCACCTCCAATCTTCAAGGCTTCAAAGGAGCATCATCATGTGTATGAATAAAACATGATTTTATGGCTAAAATAGATCAAATAGGGGTGTTTGATGGTGGTGGTGGACGAATTTTAGAGAGAGAAGAGAGTGTTTGGTGAGTGTTTTGCATGAGTGAAATGTGAGAAATGGTTTTGGAAGAATGGTTTTGTGTTTTGATGGTTTGTTGTAGCTTACAAGTTAAGCTAGTTACAAGTGTAGCTTGTAAGCTACAAACTTGACACCTCATGGTGTTCGGTCATAGTTTTGGCCGTCCCATGTTAGTCGGGTGGGGCAAAACTTGTTTTGTCTCATCCCACTAATTTACGGGTATTCCTCTATGCTAGTTTCCTCGATTTGCGTGCCTTCAAGTCGTTTTACGAAAAACGTTTTTATAAATTATGAATCAACGGCACAAAACGAATCTAATAAAAATTTTCTCATCAAAAACGGAGTTCAAAAACGTAAATACGTAAACCTAGGGTTTACGGTTTAGTCGTAAAGGACGTTAAATTATGCACGTAAGTCCCAATCTCTTCTCGTAAATTTGTGAGTTTATGAACCAACACAAATTTAAAATCCCAAAATAATATTCACGGATAAATTTATTTTCTGAAATGTCGGACGGTCACCAAAACGGTGTATGTAAACATAAGAACGTAACGTAGAATCCTCCGGTTTAGATGTAGTCGATGCTACTTCAAGACGTAAATCCAACTTTCTTCCCAGAAATGAGTGAGTTCATAATATAACATTAAAATAATGTTTTTAAATTATACTTGAGAATAAAATATCAACCATAAATTGACGGATTGTCACAGCATTTACCCCTAAACAGGATCTTTGTCCTCAAAGATCAATTTATCTTACTACTCGCTTCTTATAGAGTTAGAGCCATGTGGGTATTTCCTCCAAATTCGGTCTTTTCTCACAAGTGTAATTCATTACAATACGCGAGTTTCATCAAACATAACTACAAGAATAAGATCAGGCTTAATGTTGACTTACTTTCTCTATCATGATGTTCACAGGTTTTTGATAAATGCAACTTTTCGCCGATCTAATCTTTACTAAGAAACAATCAGATTCTCACTTGATATACATTTCATCAAGTTCGATATACGAAACATAATTCACGCAGCTTTTGAAGTCCTAGGGTAGATCTACCTTATATGCCTTTCAAACCAATCTTTTTACATCATCTCAATAGTCCCATACAACGAGGACTTAATTCCCATGATCTTTCAGATCATCAATTCATTTTTCCAAGGCGAAATTTTTTGGCATAACTTCGCTACCCATCCTGCACTTCAAGATTTACATTTCATATTCACATAACCTTCTGCCCACTACTGGCAGTCAATAATCAAATCCTAATTTCAACAATCATTTTAGGTCTCGCGGGTTGGGTATTTTGCAAGGTTAGGTTTGTCATCATAGGAAACCCTAAACCTAAAAGACATGTCCAACTTACAATGGGTGTATGTCGGGTGTCTTCCTCCCAACTCCTGCTTATAGATTCTCTCATATAGATCCTCACAAGATTCGATCTCAATCCTAATACGATAATTATCAATGAAAATCACTCCAAAGGAAAACGATTATACGGTTTATTACCAAAGGTCAATCATTCAAGCATAAAACAACACTTCTAGTGTTTTGTATCATTACTTTACCTCGTCCCTTCGATTGGGGTGGTAAACAGTACTCTCATCAAGGTTCGTTCACAATGACTTCTAAGCAATCTCTAGAAATTCGATGTGAAGCGAGGATCTTGATAGAGATGATCGATACAGGCACACTATGTTTACACAACTCCTTTAAATACAAAGAGTCGATTTCTTCATCGAGAATTTATCATTAACAGGAATGATACTAGCAGATTTGGTCAGTCTGTCGACGATGACCCAAATTAAATCAAATTCAGATGATGACCTTTACAATAGTTAGATGATTACTAATGTATGAGGCGATGTCTGCCTTCATAATTTTCCATCAGTACAACTTCTTCAGATAAAGATAGATTTAGTCAGAAATGTCATGAATAGAATACTTATACTTACGAGATTCCAACATGACTACATCTCAAAATCTCCATATTTAGGCAACCACAAGTGTCCTTTTATACATTTAACGCCATCGGCTCCTCAATTCTAATGGTTAATATTAGCCGCGAACCCCTTTTTATTATCTATATTATCCTTCTTACAAGCATCAACTATTTTTTTAAATTGTTCGGCAATTTATTTTACACAGTCATTACTAAGGAACACATCCTAATTGGTTCTTTATCCTTTCTATATAATGTGTCAGTATCTACATTCACCTTTCCTGATGAAATAATTATCATGTCCGTATTCATTCAAAATTTCTTTCTTTATATTTTCTAAGTTTTAATTTCGTCTCAGCTATCATTTTTATCCATTTTACTCAATCCGACGTTTTAAAGCGTCGATAGTTATTACAAGTAAATTAATAATAAATATTAATTTTTTATGAAACGTAAACGTAAAAATTTTAAATTTCTTAGTTCGATCAGTTATATAAAAATGTTCAAAATAAGTTTGAATTTAATTAACACGATTTTTGTTTCGAAAATACTTAATAAGATTCGTAAATGTTAGAAAAATCTTTGTTTATACTTTGGTCAAAGTTTTCTTAGTTGAAAAGCAAAAAGTATCGTTTCAAATTTCAAGTCATGGTTTAAATGGTTTCCTCAATCCTTCTTAGGTTGTCTTGGGGTATACACAAACATTTACCCCTAAACAGGAGTTTAGTTAAATGATTTGGGTATAAGGGAATGATCCCTTAAAAATCCTTTTGTTAAAACATTTGTCAAAACATTTTTGCACTTTCTTTTTGGTAAAACCCAAAGTCTTAAATGGCTCTTAATTTTTTAGGAGTCAATATATATATATATATATCTTACCATCATTAATCAAACGATCATTTTATGTAAATGATCAAGCCTTATATCACACGTTAAATATTCAAGGTACAGGTTTTCGTTGTTCGGCCAATTCAGGTCAATCTATAAATAATTGTAAACTCATTCTTATTCTTATAAACAAACATATGGTTCTTAATGATCATAAGCATGAATTTATCAAATTACAGCCTACACATGTGATTCACCAAATTTGTGGATGCTACATGTGTATTAGTCAATCCAAACAACATCACGTGAAACTCATAATGTTCATTACATGTTCTGGATGTATTAATTGGAATAGATTATCTTATTCGCGGACGCGAAGTTGATGATAACCATGCCGAGGATCAAATCTTGAATATACGCTAGAACCTTGTAAATGATCGAACAAATCTATCATCTTGGGTAGTGGATATAGAATTTTTATCATCAATTTACCTAGTTGATGGTAATTCAACAAATATAAGGAATAATAACACCATAGCTATTCATGATGACGAGCTTGGTAGAATAAAAGTCTTCTCCGACAACTCTCTTAGTTGTACGGTAATTCTTTTAATTCAGATGGTGCTGACGTACAGTGCACACGCCATAGGTGCAGCACCGGGAATATAATCAATAGCAAATTCAACTTGCGTTAATGGCGAAAGTCTAGGTAATTCACCAGCAAATACCTCCTAAAGTTTCAAATAACATGAACATCTTTTTATACATTTACTTTTAAGTTCTTCTTAGATTACAAGATCTATGACTAATTTATAACCATTCATGGTATAATTTCAAGTCTAAATGCAGGATATGGTCATCCATCGGGAATTATTTTGATCACTTTTGATAATCAACATCTTATCTTTTAGGGGAATTCCACTCGAGTTCCCATCAATTTAGATAATGACATCATGTCATAATCAATCAATCCATTCTACTGGCACTATCAACTTTCCAGATTCATTACCGTTGATAAGATGTGAACTTCTCAAAAGACTAATAGTAACTCATAATCCTTCACATATTCAAAGATATCTGGAGACATAACTAACCTTAAAAGGGTAAGGTTAACACATGATATTCGCGAGAGAATTTCAAATCAGCCCAGACGAAAACATTTAACGAATATGAATATATCCCATGTTTTCATAATTTGAGTACGCATTCGAAAGCTCCTCGGATCGTTACCCAGTTCATTCAAATGAAATCTAATCAAAAGAAACGATAGGAACGTTGATACATCCAGTCGTGTATCAACACTCGGCAATCAAATACTTTTCCAAAGAATCTCATCATTTATAGAAATGAACAAGAAAGGGATATCAATTGTCAATTAAGACAATTTCCACAGATGATTAAATTCGATTCAGAAGAATAAATAGTACGGGCACATATGTAGGTGTCCCTATCAATATGTCCCTATTTTTCACTTCTTGTAGATCTCATAAAATTTAATCTTTCACAATCTTCAAAGAAAATTTAGTGTTTATTAATAATTTCATGGTGACTACTAATGAGCCTTGCATGGTCACTTCCAAATTGTATGTAGGCGCGCAACTGTATACAATTTCAAGATTAACGATGCAATACTCAGTTCGTCAAAATTTTATCATCATTTTTATAATTAAAAACATTTTCATTCTTAATTCTTAAATATGAAACAAAAATAAATTTACAAAGTTTCTTTGTTATGAAAATAATTAAGTTTTCCAAGGTGTTTTATAAACAACTTCATTTCGATAACGATCACTTATAAATCTCACTTTGAATAATCCTTATAGTGATGAAAATTCAATTTTTCTCAAGGGATACTGTTTTATCTTATAAAAACAATGAGTGATCTGCAAAAGACTGATGAAAAGTTGTTCACCAAGAACTAAATACAATATAATAGGAAATGGGCTTTAGCCAAATAATCATGAGGTTCTTGATCTTGATGGCACTCAAAAAGAATAATTTACAACGTAACTCAAACCGAGATGAGTACTTGTTCAATGGTTGCATCACTAATGCGGACATTAGGATGAAGCAATAAAAGATAGATAACATCGATACATGTAGAATTTAGCAATCAAAGGTAGTCTTTTCATTAATCACAAACAAGTCAAAATTGTACCGTAACACATTACGTGTCACTATGTCATACAATTCCAAGAACTCATCCTACCAACTGATGTCTCAGTTAAGTTAGGGATTTTTAAAAGATACAACAATGAATACTAATCTACAAGAGTCATTAGGTGTTCCACATGTCCCGAAAGATCCATCAGTCCCAATTCAGAAGAAGATTTCTTCAATTTATTTATTGGACACTGGGCATCCTCATCATTGGACAATGGCCTAGGAACAACACTTAATACGAATCAACAATCAGTTAAAACCTTATAATTCAATCACAAAACTTAACGACTTCCTCTTATCAATTTCATATTCCATACGAGTTAAATTTTACTTTATTCAAGTTTTCAATCAACTTATACTCAAGGCAATATCCTACCTCATTCTCCAATACTTTAAACCTTATTTTTAGACCTTAATAGGGAAATAAAAGCTCGATATGAACAACACTTAATTTCCAATCCTATAGCTCCTTACAACAATAGTTATCAA
This sequence comes from Glebionis coronaria, assembly GCA_025667525.1. Classification (NCBI taxonomy): domain Eukaryota; kingdom Viridiplantae; phylum Streptophyta; class Magnoliopsida; order Asterales; family Asteraceae; genus Glebionis; species Glebionis coronaria. The sequence continues at coordinate 325,227 of JANFOE010001687.1, read as the reverse complement.
ATGAGTCACTAGTATGAAATGACTCATACATTCAATTAAACTTCTCGGAAAGGTACTAGTTGCATGAGGCTTTTGGGTAATGGTTCCAATGACAGCCTCAAGTGCAACATTCACCCTTTCGATTTCAAATTGAAGAACTGGGTGACAACGAATCAGATGACACCTTTCCAGGTGGTAACGTTTTGTCAAACTCCACTCTATAAGGAAAGATCGTCATAACATCGATATCAGTTTAATCTTGCCAATTCTTATTCAATATCACAATCAACCAATATCTATATTTCTACGAATATCAACCATTTTGTTGGGATCATAAACATCCACAACTTGGTTTAGATCTAGGATAGCTAGAATTCCTATGGTAATAGCATCGATTAATTTACTAAGGGAGTTAGGGTTTCTTGTGATAATCTACGTAGTATAAATACCTCGTATAAATATTGAAATAATCATCAAACAATCATGTAATCAAATTACATCATATATATAATCTAAGTTATATATATATATTAAAATAACACTTCTCAGTCTGGCCTTGTTGGTAACTCAGGAATTCTTCGGCACCGTTATAGTCAAAAGATTTTTAGACATTTTTAGAAAAAGTTTATAGTTAAAAGATTTTGAAATGTTTTATTCAAAATTTTGGTTTTAAAAATCTTTCGTTCTCTATAACGAGAGCTCTGGTACCAAACTGTAACACCCCCAAATTTACACAATTTAATACAGCGGAAGACTCGTTGGTGTTACGGGATAGCACATTACTCACATCATAGACAACGCTTAAAAATCGCGTCGTTTAATAATAAAGCATTTCCATTAATTAATATTAGATTTACATAGGTCCCAAGTCATATTATTTCATACAAATTTTACAAAGCATTTGAATGGAAATTTTTATTTAAGTGAGGGCCATGAATTCTTGTCGTCTTCCCGAGAATTACCTTCAAGTACCTGAGACAAAACATGTAAAAAGAAAAGGTCAGCGATAACGCCGAGTGAATTCATAGAGTTTAATAAACCATCAATATATCATCGGTATATAATTATTACCGAAAGTCATTTTGTACAAATCTTTATAATAGGCCATAAAACAGCCAAAGTCATTTTATACAAATCCTTATCAAAATCATAATATTGGCCTTTGCCTTCAAAATCATTATACGAACCAATGTCGTAAAAATATCATACAATACGTTTTATAATGTTGTATAAAGTTAAATAAAAACCGTTATATGAATATGGTTATGTAAAACCAAAACACGAACATAACATCAATAATAAGACCCCGTATTGCTAGTCAGGCAATATATCGTAATTCAGCGCGTATAGCAGTATTTCGTTATTTGGATTATTATAAGCCGCATGACATTGTTACCTTACTACAACAAACAACGAGTAGCTAACCCGACAATCATTTGCCCATCTAAAACAGCGTGTCTTCACAATAATCACGCTTATAGAAATCTTCTCATACATAAATTTGCTTACCAATCAATGTGGCACGACGGGGATCAACCGTCAAGGCGCGAACTAGGGTGATCGTCCCCAAATAGTACTATTATATGCATAAGCGTCTACCAAATTCCGGTAGTTCACAATTCATGCTAATGGGACTTTTAGTTACATAACCTAACTTTAATAATCCATTTCATTTCATTTATCGGGTCATATAATCATTCATCGGGACATACAATCATTCGGGTCCAAATTAATAAACAAACAATCGGGACAACTGGTGTCCTATTTTTATTAAAACTAACATGTTATATCCCTGCGGATTTATAAAACATTTCATAAAAACATTTAAAAGAGTGCGAGGCTATGAACTCACGTTGATGTGGGAAAGCGGGTTATCGGCAATTCGGATGTACGGTACGCTCTTCAATCACGGAAACCTAGACAAATAATACTCGTCTTAGACTCTTGTCCAATGACTTTATAAAAATGACAATTATGTATACATATGATGATTTTATATATATGATGATGATCAAGTGGGTTTATACACTCTCATTTACTCATTTTAGTGTTATGTATTGGTAATTTTTATACTTGTTTACTAGTTTTACTTATTCATATGTCTTAGGTCCAATAGCCTATTATAAGCCCAATACCTTATATTATTCCATTTTACACTTTTATTATCAGTATTATACTTTACATGTTGGGCCCAAGTGGGTTAAGCCCAATAAGTAAATTTATAAGTGTTTAGCCCATTTAGTTGGATTATTAGTCCAATAATGCTAATTTAGCCCGTTAATGTCCGTATGTTATATAGTTCGGGTTTTATCGGTTTTTACTTGTATTAAGTACTTATTTATCAGTATATTTATTTTACAAAGTTTACATTAGACGGGTCTAATCGTCTAACTTTTAATTGAAGAAAAATGTTAATTTTGCGGTATTAGCCGAAAAGACGTAAAAATCATGTTTATAGTTTTTATAACTTATAAAACTTACCAAACTTCCATTTTTATATAATGTCCATTTATTTATCCTTATACATATTTATATAAATGTAATATATAAGTTAGTGGATTTTAATTTCACATTTTATACTATATTATTTTGAGTGCTTATATAATACTATTAAACTTTAATTTCACAAAATCTGATTTTTAGTTTCACTTTCACCATTTTTATCATATCTTGAGTTCTATAAGGTGATAGAAGCTCATTTTTGGATGACATAAACTTAATATTATGTGCTACAAATAAGTTAGTTATAGCTACTGCTCAATCCATGTCTAAGTATCCTTAATAGTCCCTACAAAACAGACTATTCATATTAGTATACTAATTTTGTTTTGATCATATCTCACTCATTTTTATGATTCCATTGCATGGCCAACTCTCACATGTGTATGAAATCTTATACTTACTGTAAATTGATTCCACCATGCAATTTTATCAGTTTATAACTTGGTTACTTACTGTTTTTATACAGACAACATTATAAGCAAGATTTTAACATTGTTACATGTGGTTTTTCCATCTTTTTAACCATATTTATCAAATATATCAAAACCAAATCCCCACATAATATTTTTAATCATCATTCATCATCATATACATATACATATATAAAAAAATTACAATATTACATAATAAAAATAACAAGAGGATGGGAAGAACAATCTTTATACCACCAAGGTTGTGTAGGTTATGATCAAGGCTTGGATTTTTGATGGAAAAACTTGTGATAGATCAACACCAATCTTCAATACCACCAATATTTGTAAACTCCTTGTACAAATCAGCCCATGGACATCACCAAATCACCATCTTGGATGTTAGAATCACCTCTAATCTTCAAGGCTTCAAAGGAGCATCATCATGTGTATAAATAACACATGATTTTATGGCTAAAATAGATCAAATAGGGGTGTTTGATGGTGGTGGTGGACGAATTTTAGAGAGAGAGAAGAGAGTTTGGTGAGTGGTTTGCATGAGTGAAATGTGAGAAATGGTTTTGGGAGAATGGTTTTGTGTTTTGATGGTTTGTTGTAGCTTACAAGTTAAGCTAGTTACATGTGTAGCTTGTAAGCTACAAACTTGACACGTCATGGTGTTGGGTCAGAGTTTTGGCCATCCCATGTTTGTGGGGTGGGGAAAAACTTGTTTTGTCTCATCCCACTAATTTACGGGTATTCCTCGATTCTAGTTTCCTCGATTTGCGTTCCCTCGGTTCGTTTTACGAAAAACGTTTTTATAAATTATGAATCAACGGCACAAAACAAATCTAATAAAAATTGTCTCATCAAAACGGAGTTCAAAAACGTAAATACGTAAACCTAGGGTTTCCGGTTTAGTCGTAAAGGACGTTAAATTATGCACGTAGGTCCTAATCTCTTCTCGTAAATTTGTGAGTTTATGAACCAACACAAATTTAAAATCCCAAAATAATATTCACGGATAAATTTATTTCCTGAAATGTCAGACTATCACCAAAACGGTGTATGTAAACGTAAGCACGTAACGTAGAATCCTACGGTTTAGACGTAGTCGATGCTACTTCAAGTCGTAAATCAAAATTTCTTCCCAGAAATGAGTGAGTTCATGGTAATAACATTAAAATAATGTTTTTAAATTATACTTGAGAATAAAATATCAACCATAAATTGACGGATTGTCACAAATACCCTCGTAACACACCGAGTGTTGCCAATATGGGTTCGTCATCGTCGTCATCGTCTCGTCATATTAATGCCTTACATGATGAAGCAAATGAGGAAAATCGGTTTTTCGATACGTTTTTGACGCTTATGACACATTGGAAAGCACAAGATGCTTTGAATTCCGCATCAGTTAAAGCAGTTGAAAAGAGTTGGTTATCTTGTGGTGGAGCTCATGATCTTTCTGAGTGCATTACCGCCGCTGGTAACACTTCGAGTGCTTACGTAGAAACGAGAACTTACAACCAAAACAACCAAGGTTCCCGCCAAAATCAAGCTCCACCAAATCGAAATGCTAACAACTATCGAAACAACAATCAAAATGGTGGTATCAAGGAAATTCACGTAATTATAACAAAGGGAATTATCAAAGTGGGAATGGACAAGTTTCAAATCAAAACCAAAACCATGATTTTCAAACTCCTACACAAGATTTCCAAAATGATCACACCAAAAATCTTCAAGGATAATTTTTGAATTATGCTAAAGAAAATTATGCTAAGTTTGATAATATGCAACGTGAAATGATTAGTTTAAGATCCGAGTTGAAAAACGAGCTTAAAAACGAACTTGCTAATGAACTTAAGACTCATGCTAATAAAATGGAAGGAAACGTTCAACGTCTTCAACAAAATCAACAAAAGATGGAACAAGGACAACATGAGATTAAGCAAGAATTGTTAAAAGCGGATGCTAGGCAATCAAAATTTGAAGACCGTATGGCAAAAATGTTTGAAGCAATCATTTGTAAACCCTCTTCCTCGGGTGGTCTTCCTAGTGATACCATTGCAAACCCGAAGGGAGAAATGAAGGTTATTACTACACGTAGTGGTAAAACTTTCAAGGAACCAATCTCTCGTCCAAGTACTTCTACGGAGAAGGAAATCGAGAAAGAGCCCGGGGTGATGGTCGAAAAGGAGCATATCACAAGCCCACGAAGTACCACTCATACCACACCTACGGTTGAACCAATACCAATCATGGAACCCGAGATTCCAAGGCCGTAGCCTAATGTCCAAACCACACCACCCTTACCTTACCCTTCGAGACGTAACAAGGAAAAAGCACAAGAACGGAATAATTATCAAATTGAGCTATTTATGAAAATGTTTCGTGATATAGATTTTAACATAAGTTTTGTCGACGCTCTTATCATGATGCCTCGATTTTCCGCAAACTTCAAAAGTATGAATAATAACAAAGAGAAGTTACAACAATCGTCAAGTTGTTCATCGATTTTTCTTAGCCGCATACCACAAAAAGACGGTGATCCCGGTAAATTTTTTATTCCGTGTGCAATACAAGATATGGAGGAATGCTACGCCTTGGCCGATCTTGGTGCTAGTATTAATTTAATGCCTCTTGAGATTTTCAAATAGCTTTCGCTTCCGGCTCTTACTCCTTCGAACATGTCTATCGAGATGGCTGATCATTCTACGATTTTAGCATGTGGAGTAGCCGAGGACGTCTTCGTCAAAGTTGGAAAGTTCTACTATCCCATTAAGTTTATCGTTGTAGACATTCCCATCGATCGAAAAGTTCCTCTCATTTTTGGTCGTTCCTTTTTGGATACATGGAGAGCACTTATTGATGTTCATGCTCGAAAAATCACCCTTCGTTTCAATGAGGAAGAACTTGTCATCAATGCAACACAAAACTCCAAGCTTTCTCATGTCTATTCTATTGCTACTTTAAACCATGGTGATTCAACCAATGTCGTTTGCAAAGAATTTTCACCAAGAGTTTTAGGAAATGTCACCAAAAACGATTTACCATTTCCTCCACCGGTGGAGGTTATGAGTGTTAAACCTAAAAACAAGAACCCGTCAATACTTGAATCGAAAAATCTTTCGCCTCACCTCGAATATTCATTCTTGAAAAGTGTTGATAAGTTGATTTCTACGGAGGATTCTTTGGATGACGAATATGTTGACCCCGATGGGGAGGTTTTCTTTTTCGATAAGCGTTTTGAGAACTTACCACCACCAAAACGATTTGCAAATGTGAGAATTTTTAGTGTGCCTAACATCACTTTAGAAACACCTAATATTTCTGACATAATCAAAACGGGTTTTCATAAGGAGAGTTTAAAACATAAAAAAGGAAAAGATTTGGAATTTGATTTAAAAGATTTTTCTACAAATCTAACTCCGTCATCACCACGTGTTTGAGTGCTACAAGCTTGTCTACTCCTTTTGACGATGCTTTGTGTGGTTTAGTATGGGGGAGGACCCTTATGTTCCCTCATCCTTGTCCACCGAGGACAAGATATTCGATCCCATAATTTTATGTAAAGGGAAATCTCGGTCTTCCACCGATGCAATAAATGGAAACTATATCTATTTGCTTGGTGCGAGTCTACCTCGAGTAGCTCAACAGTTTGTCTTACAAATTGTCCCACCCTTCTACTTCTCATATCTTTTCATTAAACTCTTTGAGTTTATGTCACGTTTTTGAAGTGGCGTTGATTTGTTTATCCAATGAGAATGAGGATGCCATCTTCGACCTCGGTATTTTGTATCATCAAAGGACTTAGTCCTTAAATACCGGTAGCTTTTTGGGCCTTGTTTATCATGTAAGCCCCACTAAAAATTGACCATACCAAGTTTTTCCCTAAATGTTCACATTTTGAGGGGATCGAGTCGAGCTCATGACTCGGTAATTAAAAACGAGGTGCCTCGTGGGGGAGATCCCATGCTTATCCTTTTTATGCTTTCTATTAAATAATGAGAGGGGATTTGTGCCCTTCCAACTCGTTGTCTCGTGGTTGTTTGTGAATATGTTATCTAGATCATCATCATCACCACAATTGAAGACTCTCGTGTTCGTTTACATGAGCCTCGATCGTTTGCTTGAAGAGTTTTTTCATGAATCCATGACATATCCTTTATTGTTCTAACAATTATCTTTTAGCATAATTAATAAACGGCTTTAGATATATTGTTGATCACCCTTTCCATGCTAGATCCTAAGAATTCGACTCTTCGTCTCTAGTATGGGGGTGCTCCACCTTTAGACTCGAAACATTGAGGACAATGTTTAATTTTATTATGGGGGTGAATAGATACTTGCTTTGCTACGCCCTCACGTTTTCCAACTTTCAACTTTTGTTTTGTTTTGTTGCTAATAAGGCTAAAAATGGCCAAATTTTAAAAAAATTTCCTAGTTTTCATAAGTGTTTTTAAGACACAAATGTATATTTTCCGATGGGTAGAATAAGAGCTAATTCTTGACTTGATGGGCATTTGGAGCCCTTTATATTCCTTAACCCGCTCGAATCAAGTTTTGCTAGACTTTTATTTAGGGAACTTTAAAACGCGAATTCTTAGCTCATTCGGGTTAAGAACAAGAACTTTTCGCAAGTTCCTATAAATCATTTATCAAGGGAACTATAAAATGCATTCTCTAAACTTGAAAAAGTCCAAGAAAGTGCAAGATCCTATAGGTGGCTTGAAAACCCAAAACTTCGATTTGATATAGTCTTAATGAAAGCTAATCCAAATTTGGCTTAATTTTGACTTCCATGGCTATGTATTCACGAGTCTCTTTAATTAGAGGTCTTTAAGTATTGAAGAACGAGAAATGATAGAGTTAGACAAGTGATCATGCTAAACGTAGGACATGAAAATGTTCTTTCAAAAACTCATATGTTTTTAATTGTGGCTTTTTCTCCCATAAGATCAATGCATTAGGAATAAAATAATTGCAATAAGTAAGATCGTACGATTTAAAAGTTGCTCGGGGTTGAATAGAGTTCATAGCCAAGGCATAACTTATTGAAGCGGGATGCGAAGATTGGTGAAGATCCAAAAAGGCCCTAACAAGGCATGAGGAGCTCTATTTTGTTGCTAAAGATCCAAGATGATGTGAAGTATCATTATTCTTAAATCAATATGAAGGATCGAGACACACGAAGAAAAACAATTACCCCCCTAAAGATCATGGAGAAAGTCTATCCAAAAAGACCCATACAAGGTATGAGGATAAATATATCCAAGTCCTAAAAGGAGGCGGATCGTTGTATATCAAAATCCAAAATAAAGATTGAAGAAAAATGATAAAGTCGTGGTCCAAGTATGAAGAATCTTTTCAAAAACGTAAAGTGAAGAAATTCCAATATATGAAGAGAAGACCATAATTTCAATAAAGTCTTCCCAAGATTTGAAGTATGAAGTAAATGCCAAATATCGGTCCGAGAAAGGTCTCAAATCGTGAAACGAGTTATGTCAAGATATGAACTTAAGGAGATACTCGAGAAGCCGTTTTAAAAGATTTTGTCCTTTGGCTAACTATCGATTAAATCCTGCTACTTTACTTTCGGACTAAAAAATACTCAAGTAAGTCAATATGAATCACTTGTGATCCATGACAAATAGTTAAAAATTCTAGAAACACATTTCTTTTCATAATAACTAGGATTGCGGGGAGAAAAAGTATTACACAATTTGGACGTATGAGTAGTGTTAGCATTGTGACTTGTACCAACAATGATCTCGTTTTTGCACTTAGCATGGAATGTATGACAATCAAGGATGAAGAAATTTACTCTATGGGACATTTACTTGTTTCTATTCATTGACCCTAAAAGTCACATACGTGATGAAAATCATACATTATGTCTTTACACATCTTAGTAGTATTGTTGCACGTCTCTTACTTATCAATAAAGGTTAATAAAATTGAATTTTGGTGATGCTTAGATACTTTATTCTAGCATTGCGTGAGGGCACAACAATGGCTTAGTATGGGGGAGTGATGAGATAGCATTTTTACATGATCTCATCGTTCTTTTCGGGCTTTAAAAGCACAAAATATCATAAAAATACCATATATATTCTTGTGTTTGTTTACTTGTGTATTTTAGGTATGGATATCGTGAAAAAGACAAAAGATCACAAGAAACAAGGAAAAACTAACACGAGAAACGAAGCCGTACAATGAACCGGGCCCTAGTTATGGATTTATCAAAGAAAACCCTTGAAGACTTGAAGATGTACAAGATTGATCCCTCATTTATGAAGAAATGACACTTAATACCCTTGTATATTCATAATTACAAGTTTGGACCCTTAAGTTTGTCAACATTACAAAAAGGTCCTTCAACTTTGAAGATTTGGCAAGTTTAGTCCCTCAACAATTCAAAATTGCCAACAATGGTCCCTCATGAAGTCAAAGATCCAATGAAGACCTTCAAAGATGAGAAATATCCAAGATCAGTCCTTGAACTATTCAAAAATGGCAAAAACAACCCTTGAAACCCTTTTACCAAAGTTTTGTGGCCAAAGTGTGAAATGGGAAACTTTATTAACAAAGGAAATGAGTTTTGTTGGCTGAAAAACGTATTATACGAGTTCTTCCAAAACACAAGGGCCAAAGGTGGGCAATTGAAACATTTAAACCAAAAATGCGCCAAACAACTATACACTCCAAAAAAAACGGATCATACTAGTTACTGTTCACCTTTCACACCCAGAATTTACTTTTACCAGTCAAAGGGTAAATTCTAATTGACTTAACCAAAACACAATTAACTCTCACACGAATCATTACCATGCCTAAAACTTCACACACACTCAACCAAGGACCCCACCCAAGGCTGCCCTACACCAGTCATGTGACACCCTCCTCTCCAAGTAAAGCCACGTGGCCAAATCAACATGTAATAATCCTTACTTGGCCCCAAACATCAAACGCCATCAAGCACTCAATGGCATATTAGAGATTTCATAGCTAGGGTTTTCATATATTTTTCCCTTCTAGAATGATCCTAGTCGTCTATATAAGGAGGCCTCAACATGTGGGAGCCCCTTTATTCTAGATTTTAGCTATCTTCTTTGTAATTCCTTTTTATGAAATAAAATATGAATTTCTGAAAATTTTGAATTCTCTTTTGTTATTTATAAAAGTTTGGTGTTTGAATAGCTAAGATCTGAGTTCCATTTTATCATTTGTTGGTTTTTGAGGAAAGGTTTTATGGATTAAAACTCTTGTTTTCAAAAAAATCAGAGTTCATAGTTTATTGTTCATCTTTGGTGTTTGTTATTCTTAGCAGGTACAAGGAAGCTGGTTCTTGTTTTGCTAGCACCTAAGCTCAAACAATCTAAGGTGTGGATGTACATATTAGAGGTTTGAATCTCTAAACCTTTTTACTTTTCTGAAATTTCATGCTATTTTGGTGAATCTGAGATTTATTGTTTGATTTTGTGGTTTAATCTTGTTTATCTGAGGTATTTGGTTGTTATTGAGTTGATGTGAACTGGTTTTGTGGTTTAATTCATACTAGTCCTTTGAAAATTTGTGAAAACAGGTTATTAAGGGGTGTTTGGGTTAACTGACATACCAGGTTTTGAGGTGATTGTAGTAGGTGTTTGTTGTTGCTTTGTGTTGGTATTTGTTTATCTGGTGTAAGGGGTTACTTATCTGCAAGTTTTGAGGGTTTAAACACCTAAATCAATCAAGGGTTCATAAAATTAGTTTTACTTGGTAATATTGGCTAAAATTTTTGGGACACCTAGATCTAAGGGCAGACTAGGGTTAACAAGCGTTAAATTTAAGTTAATATAACTAGGGAAAGGGATTTGAGGGTTTGAAATTGGATTGGTTGTCAAATAGACCAGCCAAAGGATTTTGGATAATCACCTTTGCTTATCAGTAACTTTTTGTGTTTGAATCTGCTTATTTACTTTGATCTAGTGCTTGAAACAAGTTTATTTGTGCTTATTGGACTTTATAATAGCTTGTTTATGCATATGGTTCAATCTGGTTGGCTTATTCATGCCGAATCTACTTATTTGTGCATAACTGCTTATTTTCCAGGTCTGTATCATATATGTGGACTGTTTGCTTATTATGTGCTTATTTAGTGAACCAAATTGTGATTTCTTTGTTGATATTGACTCCTTGTGATCCACTGATTACAAGGGTGCCTTTGTTTTCATTTGAATCCAACTGGATCTCTCTAAAAAAGCAAGTCAAATAGTCAAAGCAGTGGGAACTCCTTTCCCCTGCTGCTAGCCACTGCTAGTGTTGTTTCAACTGGTGCTTATTAATAAGCTGTTCTAGCTTATTTACACCTGCAACAACTTTGAATTTGTAATAGGTGTCACTTATTTGACCCATTTGTTTATTCTGGAGCAATTGAGGGGTTGACTTTGAGCTTTGACTAGAAAACCAATAACTTTGACTTTTACATAAGTGCTTATCAGCTTATTCAACTTATTTGGCTTGGCTTATTGAACTTTTCTTTGTTGATTTGTCTTAATTAAGTCATTTAGAGTATTTTGCAACTTATTTGAAGGTCTGAGGTGGTCTAGAACTCTATGTCGACTATTTTGTCTTTTAGTGAAATTCTACTTTGCTTATTTCTGGCTTATTGGGTTTGCTTTTTCAAAATTTCTTTTCACAGATCTCTTAGGCATCTCAAAAGAAGGTTGTGTGTCTAATATGAGCTTATGGAATTGGCTTATTGCTTAATGGGCTTATTGGCCCAATAAGGATAAGTTATACCAATAAGCTGTGATAAGCTCAAAACCAGCTTTTGGGCCTTCAGATTTTTGTGTTCAGAATAAAATTTTGAGTCAGATTGTGCTTTTCAGGTCATTTGGGCCCATTAGGGGTATTTTGGTAATTTCACTTTCATTTTCTGTTTATTTAGGTTAAAATAAACTAGTTTTCAAGTTTTTAGAATTTTTTTAATTTTTGGATTTTTAATATTATTTTAATATTATTTTATTATTAAATTTCAATTTTCACATTTTTGCACTTTTTATATTTTTCTTAGGTTTAATACATTAAAATAGGATTTTTGCAACTCTTGGATTAATTTTATCATCTTTTTTCTAATTTCTAGAATTATTTTAAGTTTTTAATAGTTTTTAATCATTTTAAATAGTTTTAATTAGTTTAAAAATTTACAAAAATAGTTTTTATTCTTAATTAGTCATTTTAGAGATTTTCAAAGTGAAAAATCTTTATTTGGGCTTTTTAATAATTATTTTGATTTTTAGGGCTTTAATTAGCATTTAAAAAATTAATATTTAATTAATTAAAAGGTTTGAAAAAGTTTTGATAATTTGTAAACTCTTAGTTTATTTAAATTTATTTATGGTAATTTTTTGGGAATTTTTAGAATTTAATTTATTTTAGCTCTTTTTACGGTTTTAATTTAGTCGTCGTACTAATAATTTTTCACGTATCCGTCATTCTATTTTCTCATCCCCTTCTTTCTCAAATATTAATCTCAAATATCATTACATTTTTGTCACACACATATACCTTCTTGGGAAACGAACTTAATTGGGTCATTAGTACACAGTTTTCCTAAGCCGTCGTATTTAATACTTACCGCTTTTACGCCTTTTTCCTAAAAGACGTATTTTTACTCCAATCAAGTCTAATCGTGGGATACTTTCCCATAGTAACCCTAACAGCGTGTTGTTTAGTATGCATGATCACAACCATACATTCACTTGGTGTATAGTCGGAGCCTCCTACACCCGAATTAAGCCTAATTCGGTCAAGTAAGGTCAATCCAACTTTTGTATCAAAAAGTTGGCGCCATCCGTGGGGTCCTACGCTAAACTCTACCAATGACGAAGGGAAACCCAAATCAAGGATTCCAAAAGAAAGTCGATCGAAAGTCGGGTGCGGAAACCCCATCCATCCAATCCCTAGGGGGAGGAGCAGGGGTAGGCCCGTATCGAAACATTGCAAAACAACCCCCGCGAGGGATGGAAGCTCAATTCAGTACACTTGCATCAACCTTGGTTCTGAAAAACCCAGATCCTGGGTCAGCACCACCACCTCCAACAAAGAGAAGTCGCATCCTCCGGTCACGGAGCCTGAAGTCGACACAATCATCCAAGATGTTAATAACGAGAGCATCGAAGACTATGCGACTCAGAATTTCGATTCAATTGTCCCTTCATAACAGCAAGGATGAACCTTGGGAGGAATCTCCAAGCCAGATTGAACTTTTATAGCGTCGGAGGCGACACGCCCCAACGGTCATGAAAAAGGAACAGAAAGCGTCGAGCTGACGCGGCTTCCCGAGTTGAGAAACCACCCCAACCGCGGAATGTCTTCGAACGGATTGGAGACAAAATACTTGATAATCTCGAGCCAAACCAAGGGGACGTAAACCTCTCGGATGAATCCATGGAACACGATGTCCAAGAAACATCTCGGGATAACACCCGTCGTGTGAGCGTCATAGATAGGATAAAACTTCCCAAGGAGAGGGATATCACCCCTCCACCATTGACTAGCAATTACCGCGGTCGCACAAGGCGCTCACCCAGTGATGATCCATTCGGATCTGACTCCGAGGACCATCATCCTAGACGTAGTTGGGTGAGATACTCCTCTTCGGAATCATCAGGTGGCAGCAGGGAATGTTGGAGGCGATCACGACGCTGCTCCCATCGGGTCAATGAAGACCTCTCTATCCCATGGTGCCGAGAGAAGGAGGACGCATTCACAAATTGCATCCGCGATTACTCTAAGGTCAAAAAGCGACACATGCCTACCTGTGAAAAAACTTACGATGGATCCGGACATCCGGATGACCATCTAAAAGTTTTTTGAAACTTAAGCAAAGATTGAACGATGGCTTATGCCCTTATTGTGCCAGATGTTCAATTCGACACTCATTGGCAATGCACGTGATTGGTTTGAAAGGCTCACGCATCGAAGCATCGATAGCTTTGATGAGTTGTGGAGAGACTTTAGAAGGAATTATACTCAAAGGAAGAAATATAACAGAGACCCGGTTGGCTACGGTGAAACAAAATCACGGGGAGTCCACGAATGACTTCACGGAGCGTTTCAAAGACGAGTGCCCAAAAATCAAAGCATGCCCCAAGGTTCTAAAGATATCTGATTACATGCACGCCTTAACGGATAAGGAACTAATTAGGCGTCTGCATGACTAGCACCCTGAAACATTCGATGAGTTAATGAAAAGGGTTAGGTCTATTGTGGAAGGGGAGACCGCGGTATCAGCGGCCTATTCCATAAAGGAAAACCAGGGTTATCGGAATCACAACCAACCGAAAAAGCAATCAAACCAGGCGAGTGGAAGGAGCCTTGACTACCATGGTCGGCAAAGGGGAGGACGAGCTGGTGACAAGTTTACCCCTCTAAAGATGTCCCCACGAGAGATATTGTTGTCTGAGGGCGCAAACTTCCCACGACCAGCTCCTATGAAAACTCCAGTCGACCGCCGACAAGGGAATCAATTCTGTGAGTTCCATAATGATAAAGGACACGACACCGATGAGTGCATCCAACTCAAAAAATATATTGAGTCGTTGGTAAAATTAGAACAACTCAAGCATCTCGCCAAAGATTAGAAGGACGGGAAAGATAAAAGGGTGAACGAAAGGCCATCCTAAAGACAAGCCGACTAACATATTCATGGTACAAATAGGACAGCGCCGGACTAAGCAAAAAATTAGTCAAAAAATTTTCCGTTCCAAGGAGATCTCATTCCCTCCCATAACTTCAACAAAGTGGCCTAAGGCCCCCCTCACAATTGAAGTAAATATGGGAGGCCACCGTGTCCGCCACATGTACGTGGATGGAGGGTCATCAGCCGAGATACTTTACGAGCATTGCTTTTCACAGCTACGACCAGATGTAAAGAAGCAGCTGATGCCGGCTACATCGCCACTCACTGGCTTTAGTGGAGAAACCATTTGGCCAATAGGCCAGCTGCGACTACTGGTCACCATCAGAGATGAAGAACACTCCACCACAGCATGGATGAATTTTATGGTGATACGTTCACCATCACCGTATAATGGCATCATTGGAAGGCCAGGGATATTGGCCATCCGATCCGTACCATCCACAGCGGATGGTATGATGAACTTCCCTGTTAGAAGGAGGAATAGTCGGCATCTTCAACACGGTAGTCCCACCATCAGAGTGCCATGTGATAGCCTCACCACTCCAATCATCCCCCAAAGGGAATGGACGACTACCACCAAATTGGAAGGTAGCGGTTCATCCAGGCTGTCTAGATCAAGAAATAGCAATTGGAGGAACTTTAACCGACAAGGGAATAAGTTCTATGTGTGACCTGCTAAAGGAAAACCTCAATGTATTTTCTTTGGAACCAAAGGACATGATGGGCGTACCGCGTTCGATAGCATAACATAAGTTTCAAATCCGACAAGGATATCCCCCGGTAAAGCAAAAGAAACGCGGACAGGCCCCGGAACGAACCCAAGTGATACTACAAAAGGTTAAGAAACAAGTGGACGCATGCATCATGAGGGAGGTATATTACCATTAGTGGTTATCTAACCCGGTCATGGTAAAGAAACACGACGGCAGTTGGCGTATGTGCGTTGATTTCACGGATCTCAATATAGCATGTTCGCAATACTGCTACCCACTTCCAGAGATTGATTGGAAAGTGGAGTCTTTGTGTGGATATCCCTTCAAATGTTTTTTAGACGCATACAAGGGTTATCAACAGATTCAGATGGCCGAACAAGACAAGGAAAAAACATCGTTCCATACGAGCCAGGGTGTTTACTGTTACACCAAGATGCCGTTCAGTCTCAATAATGTGGGGGCAACCTATCAATGGATGGTTCATAAAGCATTTGATAACCAAATAGGGCATAATCTGGAAGTTTATGTTGATGACTTGGTTATCAAGAGCCATACGGAATATGGACTTATTAGAGATATTGAAGAAACTTTCACCACGCTGCTAGGAATCAATATTAAGCTGAACCCAAAGAAATGCACATTTGGGGCTATGGAAGGAATGTTCTTGGGATATATGATTTATCCAAATGGGATCAAACCATGCCCAGACAAGACGAGGGCCGTGATACAGCTGTCATCCCCAAGGACGCGTAAGGAAGTACAATCTCTTAACGGCAAGCTGGCGGGACTAAACAGGTTCTTATATAAGTCTGAGGATAAATCGTTACCCCTCTTTTAAACACTCAAGCGGTGTGTGAAGAAGAGTTACTTTAGTTAGACAAAGAAGGCAGAAGAAACCTTCACAAAACTCAAGAAGCATTTAGCATCCCTCCCGATGTTGGTCGCACCGCAACCCAAGGAGGAATTAATCATCTACCTATCAACTACGTACGGCACTAATACTCGGTTTTTACCCTTGTATAAAATAATTTCGTTGTTCCGATCTTTTCGAATTGAAAACCGGTCTTAAGTGCGACTCAATCGTCTTTTGGTGAATCAAGAGAATGGTTTGGTTTTGATTATCTAATTTTAAACTATTAGCAAGTAATTAAAGTGTCGATGAGTAAAAGGGAAGTTAAAAGATTAATTCTGAATGACGAGTGAAAATAAATGCATATAAACTTAAAGGTAAAATGGAAAAGTACTAACACACTAAATAAAACTAACACTTGGGAAATTTTCTGAAAATAAAAAGTACTATAAGAAAGTAAGATCGAAAGAAACCAAAACAAGCCAAAAGAGGCCCAGATCGGAATGTATTCCGATCTGGTGGTCGGAATATAGCTAAAACACCCAATCGGAATGTGGACACAAAGGGTCAATCGGAATATCCAACCAATCAGAATAAAGTGCAAAGTTAACCAATCAGAATAACAAGGGACGAGCACCAATCGGAATAATCAAAAGAAGGGCAAATCGGAATACTTAGATTAAAATTCAAATCGGAATACACAGAAAAACCACCAATCGGAATACTAAAGTGGGATCCCGTCGGAAAGTCAAAACCCTTTTCCGATTGGACTCAATCGGAAAGAGGGGTGGCTGATCGGAAAGCCTCGATCGGAAAGGGGAGTTTGTTGCTGCACGGAAAAGGGACCAATCGGAAAGGGGTTTTGAACCCTTTCCTAAAATTGTGGAAATCGGAAAAGCTAGGTAATAAGCTAAAGTTACAAGCTAATACCCGAAACTTATCAATCCAAATACTTAACCGAATCAAATAAGTACTTTAATCAACTTATCTTACTCGAAATCAAACAACTTTTTAGATTAAACAATAAAAACATAAACTTTTTAATAAAACTTTTTAATAAGAAAAATAAGCTAATCATAAAAATAAGCCAATAAGCACAAAAGTCTTAAAGCTTAATCAAATGAAAACTTATAAAATGATCAAAAGATTAACTTTTTAAGCACGAAATCATTAAGAACAACACGGATCTATTGAAAATCGCACCAAAATCAATCTTAAATCAAAGAAAAGTAGAATGAGATTAAGAAATAAAAGCTTAAAATAGAACTTGATTAATAAAAATAAGCAATACAAAGTGTTTAATCTTGAAAGATTAAGAAAAAGATGAAATTTAGTGAGAGAAAGTTTAAAACTTTCTCTCTCTAAAGAACTAAAAAGTGAAAAATTAGCTAAAAACTCTAACTACCCTCCTAATGACTATTAGGAGGGTATTTATAGAGAAGGTGGAAGGAGTGCATGTGTTGCATCTTCTTTCTTGCTTTCTTCACGTTTTCTCGACTCGACTTTAATTCTTCGTCTTTGTCGTCTCGGGATTTGAACTTGTCGTTTAATTTTCTTCTCCTATTAGACTTGAGTTCTTCGACTTCGTTAACTTCCGTCCTTTGACTTTTTCTTCGATAAATCTTCAGAATAGGCCTTGGACTTCCGTTCTTTTTGCACTCTTGATCTTTTGACTTCGTCTTTTCCCGTTTTCTTTGATAAAAGCCCGTGAAAACCCATGTTTTCTTCTTTTTCATATTTTGGTCCTAAAACACAATAAAAACACAAACCACGCATAATTCCGACTTTTACGACATAAATCACACGTTTTGGTCTTGTTATTATTGGAAATAAGTAGTAAAAGGATAAGTGTTTTCACACTTATTAAATCCCCTACACTTGACCATTGCAATGCCCTCATGCAATGCATTAATTTTAAAGCACGATTTACATTTTCCATCATAAATAACCCACCTTGGCCTTTATTAAATACTAAACATAAAAGATAGAAATAAGTAAAGAAATTAAAATCTTACATTGGGTTTTGGCGGCCATGAACATTTATCATCCTCAAGTTTCACGTTCCCCATACCAAGCTTAAAAACGAGATCATTGTTATTATAAGTTAGCAAACTATCACGAACTCATGTGGGCCAATTACTCACTTAGACTCCCTTATTCCTAGGTGTATCTCTTATATTTTATTTTTGTCTTGAATGATCACGAGGATGCATTGTTTGACTTATTTCGATAGTTATTTAGTCTGAAAATAAGGTGAACGATTTAATCAATAGTTAGCTAAAGGACCAAATCTTTTAAAACTGCTTCTCGGGATATCAAAAAGTTCATATCTTGGCATAACTTGGTTCGCGATTTGAGACCTTTCTCGGGCTGATATTTGGCAGCGACTTCATACTTCGAATCTTCGAGAGACGTTCTTGAAATTATGGTCTTCTCTTCATAATAGGAATTTCTTCACATGAAGTTTTTGAGAGATTCTTCATCTTTGGACCACGACTTCTTCATTTTTCTCCAATCTTTATTTTGGACTTTGATATACAACGATCCGCCTCCTTTTAGGACTTGGATCTATTTATCCTCATACCTTGTTAGGGTCTTTTCGGATAGACTTCTCCATGACTTTTGGGGAGTTCTTGCTTTTCGTCGTGTGTCTCGATCCTTCATATTGATTTTCGATAAATGATTCTTCACATCACTTTTGGATCTTTAGCAACAAAATGTAGCCCTCATGCCTTGTTAGGGCCTTTTCGGACTCGCCAATCTTCGCGCCCCGCTTCATAAGTTATGCCTTGGCTATGAACTCTCGTCATTACCGAACAACTTTTAAACGATCTGGGGCTAGAAGCTAAGTAACCTTTTAAATCGTACAACCTTATTTATTAGCAGATTAATTTATTAACAAGCGGAGGGAGAATAGGCTCATAATTAACTCACAAAATTCACGAAAGAATACCGAACTTATAATTGACTCTATCATCTCTCGTTCTCCACAGTTTAAAATCTCAAGGAATGAGACTCGTGGATGCTTAGCCTATTAAATCAAAGTTTTGGGTTTTCGAGTCGCCTATAGGATCTTGCAAATTCTTAGACTTTTTCAAGTTTAGAAATCGCGTTTTAAAGTTCCCTTGATAAACGACTCTCTAGGATCAATTATAGGAACTTGCGAAAAGTTCTTGTTCTTAACCCGCGAGAGTTAAGACTTTCGCGTTTTATAGCTCCCTGAATAAAAGCCTAGCAAAACTTGACTTAAACACGTTAAGGATACTAGCTAGAGTAAACTTAGGCAAGTAAACTCGGGTTGAGTCAAAATGTTCACGACTAAGAAAAGCTAAACCACTTTATTGAAAATTATTCTAGCAATGGAAAGAAAATAAACATAACAAAGGCAAATACAACTAGGCCAAAATAGATTAAAAATTTTGAAAAATGTCGAAAAATCAAATTTTCTGGTTAAAATGAGGACAAATACAAGGAAAAGACCACTTACTTCGATAGAAGTCCCCCCTACACTTGAGATAAACATTGTCCTCAATGTTTAAGCATGTGGGAGTAAACTCCCCTACACTTAGGACATTGTGCACTTTGTTTAAATCTTGCTAAGGAAAGTACCAATAAAGTGAATTCAATGTGAACATATAGAATATGAAATATTGAATCACAAGAGTTTAGGATAGAACCGGGAAGATGGGAACACGGTATCACGGTTCGTCAAAAGTCATCAAGATGCTCTCTGAAGCTTAAATCCCTGCACAGCACAAGAAACAAGACAACAAACATATGCGGGGCTCCCCCTACACTTATTATGAAAGCAGTAAAGGATAGAACATGGGTTGCCTCCCGAGAAGCGCTTGTTTTTGTTCACCGAGTCATGAGCCTGACTCGACCCAATTTCAGTTCATGGGGAACGTGGTGAGGGATGGAATCATCTCCTGAGAGATGTCCTCACCAAAGTACAGCTTCAGACGCTAGCCATTCACCTTGAAATTGGGCCCATTCGGCTGAGAAAGCTCAATGGTCCCATACGGAAAGACTTTGGCGACGGTGAATGGACCAGTCCAGCGGCTCTTCAACTTGCCAGAGAAGATCTTCAACCGAGAGTTAAAGAGTAAGACTTGATCACCAACGTGGAACTCTCGGTTCTTGATTTTAGCATCGTGGATAACCTTCGTCTTCTCCTTGTAGATCAGCGAGTTCTCATAAGCTTCATTCCTTAGTTCATTGAGCTCGTTGAGTTGAACCTTGCGATGATCACCGGATTTATGGATGTCGAAGTTAGCCCACTTCAAGGCCCAATGTGCCTTATGTTCCAGCTCGATGGGTAGGTGGCAGGCTTTCCCGTACACAAGACGATAAGGTGTACAACCGATCGGGGTCTTGTAAGCAGTACGGAAAGCCCACAGAGCATCATCTAACTTATCGGCCCACGCGGCACGATGCTCTCCCACAGTACGCTCCAAAATTCTCTTCAAGCCACGATTGGAAATCTCAGCTTGCCCATTGGTTTGGGGATGATAGGCGGTGGAAAGACGGTGAGTGACACCATACTTTGCCATGACTCTTGCAAATTGATCGTTGCAAAAATGTGTCCCGCGGTCACTGATGATAGCACGAGGAACGCCAAATCGAGCGAAAAGCTGCTTCAAAAAGTTCACAACCACCCTCGCATCATTCGTAGGAAGAGCCTTAGCTTCAACCCATTTAGAGACGTAGTCGACAGCGACGAGGATGTACTTGTTCCCTTTGGATGATAGAAATGGCCCCATAAAGTCGATGCCCCATACGTCAAAGATTTCACATTCCTGTATGAAATTTTGAGGCATCTCATTCTTATGTGTGATCTTGCCTTGACGTTGGCGAACATCACAATGCTTAACCATTTCGTGAGCGTCACGATAAATGGTGGGCCAGTAGAATCCTGAATCAAACACTTTCTTAGCGGTGTAGTTGGGACCAAAGTGACCACCGGTAGGTCCTTTATGGCAAGCTTGGAGGATATCGAAAGCTGCCGGTCCGTCAACACATCGACGAATAATCAGATCAGCACACTGTTTGAATAGATAAGGGTCATCCCAAATGTAAGTCTTAACATCGTTCAAGAACTTCTTCTTTTGTTGGGATGTTAACCCTTGGATGAGAATACCACCCGCTAAGTAGTTTGCAATGTCCGCAAACCACGGGGTGCCATCAAGATTGAGATTTATAGACATTAAGGTCTCAAGGGGAAAAGAGTCATTGATCTCTTTGTTCGGATGATCCCCTTGATATGGATCCTCAAGTCGACTCAGATGATCTGCGGCCAGGTTTTCGGCTCCCTTCTTGTCACGAATTTCAATGTTGAATTCTTGAAGGAGTAAAACCCAGCGAAGAAGTCTTGGCTTAGAATCGTTCTTAGTCATCAAGTACTTCAACGCGGAATGGTCCGTGTATACGATGGTGGTGGATAAAACAAGATAGGGGCGAAATTTCTCAAAAGCATAGACAACAGCTAAAAGCTCTTTTTCGGTTGTCGTATAATGCAATTGAGCCCCTGTCATTGTTTTGCTAGCATAGTGGATTGGTTGGAAGTGTTTATTCACTCGTTGGCCCAAAACCGCACCAATTGCAAAGTCGCTAGCATCGCACATCAATTCAAAAGGCAGCTCCCAATTTGGGGTAACCAAGACTGGTGCCTTAGTTAGCTTATCCTTAAGAAGATTGAAAGCTTCGAGACACTCTTTAGAAAAGATAAAAGGAGTATCTTTTTCCAAGAGGTGGGTCATCGGGCGAGCGATTTTAGAGAAATCCTGAATGAATCTACGATAGAAGCCCGCATGACCCAAAAAACTTCTCACACCCTTCACGGTTGAAGGTGGAGGTAATTTGGCTATGACATCTACTTTAGCACGGTCGACTTCAAGACCGGCTTTAGAGATTTTGTGTCCTAGCACAATGCCTTCTTTTACCATAAAATGGCATTTTTCCCAATTCAGAATAAGGCGAGTGTCTTCGCACCGCTTAAGCATACGTTCCAAATTAGCAAGGCAGGAAGAGAAGGAATCCCCAAAGACCGAGAAATCATCCATGAAGACTTCCATGGTTTGCTCAACCATGTCATGGAAGATAGCCAACATGCACCTTTGGAAAGTCCCGGGGGCATTGCATAAGCCAAAAGGCATTCGCTTGTAAGCAAAGGTGCCATAGGGACAAGTGAATGTTGTCTTCTCTTGATCTTGGGGATCGATGGGTATTTGAAAATAACCCGAGAAACCATCAAGAAAGCAGTAATATGCATTACCCGCTAAACGTTCAAGCATTTGGTCCATAAAAGGTAGAGGGAAATGATCCTTTCTCGTGGCATCATTGAGTTTGCGGTAGTCTATACAAACTCTCCACCCAGTAACGAGACGGGTAGGAATCAACTCGTTGTTTGCATTGGGCACAACGGTGATTCCGCCTTTCTTAGGCACACAATGGACTGGACTAACCCATGGTGAATCCGAAATAGGGTAAATCATACCCGCATCAAGAAGTTTGATAACCTCTTTTTTTATGACTTCATGTATTTTAGGATTCACCCTTCGTTGACTTTGAATTGTGGGCTTAAAGTCGTCCTCCATGAGAATTTTATGTGTGCAGAAGTGAGGATCAATTCCGCGGATGTCGGAGATTTTCCAAGCGATAGCTCTTTTATGCTTCTTCAACACAGCGACAAGTCGGGCTTTTTCGTCTTCTTGCAGATCCTTTGCGATGATGACCGGTAGCTTCTCGTCGTCGTCCAGAAAAACGTACTCAAGATGAGGCGGTAGGTCCTTAAGCTCAAGAGTAGGGGGATTCTCAATAGATGGTGAAACTAACGATGGATCATCATTAGTCACTTCTTTAGGAGCAGGAGGAGACAATTGGTCCGCATTGAGAAGTCTCTCAATAGTACGAATGTCTTCATCCCAATTGGTGGACAAATTATCATACTTAATATCGAGAGGACCCAAGCTAGCTTCGAAATCATCCAAGTCACTTTCTCCAAAGGAGTCAATGCTGGAGCAATAGAGGCAACGGTCTCAACATTGGGTAGAGAAGAGAGAGTACTTTTGCAAGCATCATGAAAGTGTTCTTCACAAGCCTCATCGAGAACATCAATAGCATTAACACTCTCATACGAATAAGGTTGCTTAGAAATCTTACCCATGTTGAAGACAATTTTATCGTCACCAACTCTCATGATTATTTCGCCTGCGGCTACATCAATAAGAGTGCGACCGGTCCTCAGGAATGGACGTCCAACGATTAATGGAACACGAGGGTCCATCTCGTAGTCAACGACGACAAAATACGCCGGGAAGGTGAATTTATCAATGCCAACAAAGACATCTTCGGCTATCCCCACTGGATAAGCAACCGTACGGTTGGCTAATTCCAAAGTCATTTTAGTGGGGACTAGCTCGGGGAGAGATAATTGCTTCCAAACACTTAAAGGCATTAAGTTTATACTGGCACCTAGATCAGCTAGGGCCATGCAATTCTATACTCCCGGGAAGTTACAAGGAATCAAGAAGCGACCCGGATCACCAAGTTTGGTGGGCAATTGCCTTAAGAGCACTGCGGAGCAATTCTCATTAAGGTGGGTCTGAGCAATGTCAAGAAGCTTTTCCTTATCACTTAGAAGATCTTTAAACATCTTAGCGTATTTGGGCATGTGAGCGAGAGCCTCGGCAAAGGAGATGTTAAAATTCAATTGTTTAAACATTTTTAGGAAGTTTGAAACCTGAATATCATCCTTGCTCTTTTGCTTCTCTTTCCTCAACCTTGAAGGATAAGGTATATTGGATGAAGAAGAAGGCTTTAAGGGAATAGGATCACTCACAACCACGGGTGGTGGGGAAATGGGGATAGAAGGTGAAGGAGGTGGGGAAAGTTGCTCTTTTTCCTTGTTCACAATCACGGGTGGAGGTGTAGGAAGCTCGGGTTCCATATAACCTTGTCCACTTCGAGTGGTGATTGATTTCATCTCCCCTCTTGGATTCGCAACGGTATTACTCGGAAGAGTACCCGAAGAAGAGGGTTGATTACTTTGGATGAGCGAACCAATCATATCACGAAGGTGAAGAGCTTGATTATTAAAAGAGTTTTGCATGTTCGCATTAATCTCATTGCTATGTTTGGCCATATCATTCCTTATCTCGGCTCGAATATCACTCCCTTGTTTCACCATGTCATTCTTCAAGTTGACAAATTGACTCTGAAGATTCGTCACCAACTCACGATTAGTCTTCATGAACGTCTCGACGTCTGGACTCACAGCCATCGGTTGATTGAGAGGTGGAGCTTGGTAAGCTTGAGAATTCCCTTGAGTTGGGTATGGGTTTCTTTGGGATTGATATTGGTTTTGAGCACGAGGTTGGGATTGGTTGTTTCGGTTATAGCTTTGTTGTTGGTTTTGGTTTGCAGGAGGGAAACCGGGAGGAGCAAGATAATTGTTTGAACGATAACTTAGCAAGCCACGGTCTCCTTGAGGTCGAGCTTGATAGCCTCCCGTGGGATAAGTGCCGTAAGCTGCGTTAACGTTTTTAGAATAATTGCCTTGGGTAGAAGGACAATCATTATAAGAGTGAGGGCCACCACATGTGTCACAAAAAATAGCAACGGCTTTAGCTTGTTGAAAGTGGTTTGTGGCCATGGCCATGAAATTCTTGTTCATTTCAGCGAGTTGTCGAGAAATTTCAGACATTTCAGGATTAGAGGTAGTAGAAGAAACATTGACTCTCGAGTTAGATCTTGAGGATGCGGATGAATCCCAATTCTTGTGGTGAGTAGTCATGTTTTCGATCAACTCTCGGCACTCCTCCGGTCTCCTTTTCATAAAAGTACCACCAGCGGCGGCATTGATCGTGTCACGATCACGAAAAGTGAGACCATTGTAGAAGGTGTCAATGAGAGTGACGGGGAGCATATTATGATTAGGACAGCGGTCGATCAAATCATTGTAGCGTTCCCAAGCATCGAAGAGTGATTCATCATTCTCTTGCATAAATCCACTGATTTGGTTACGAAGGCTAGTGACCATGGATGGGGGAAAGTAGCGCGATAAAAAGCGTTGAGTCATGTCATTCCACGTATGAATAGAATTCTTAGGAAGACGGTCAAACCATTTTTCGGCATGGTGAGAAAGCGAGTGTGGAAAAAGTTGAAGGCGAAGGTCATCCATAGAAACACCGGGGGACTTCATGCTTTGAGTGATAGTAATGAATTTGTCGAGGTGTTTGTTGGCATCATCATTAGGCATTCCGGCGAATGGATTAGTTTGCACTTGTTGGATCATGTGATGCTTCAACGAAAACTCTTGAGCCGTGATATGCATCAGCGCAATCGGGCCTCCGCGTCCGTTCATGGTGGGTTGACACAATTCCTCCATGGTTCGTAAATCAGGTAGAAGGACATTGTTGTTGTTGTTGTTGTTGTTGTTATTCAAATTTTGTTGAGGTGGGTGATTATTGTTGTTATTAACACCAGCCATATCTAAATCTTCAAGAGTCTCGGGCTCAGAATAGTTGGAAGATCTAGTACGCATACACCTGCAAAAGAAAAATATACACAAAGAGAATAGCTATATAATCTTTTTGGTGCAAAACCTTTGGAAAAGAATTGCTTTTTATGATTTTTTAAATGTTTTTGTATTTTTGAAGAGTTTTATATTTTTTTATGAATTTTGAAATTTTTTATAGCAATGAAAATAACGTTCAAAGAACGGATCCCAAAATTCAATGCGTCAAGAGCCGGCAGCGGCGCCATTTAATACTCGGTTTTTACCCTTGTATAAAATAATTTCGTTGTTCCGATCTTTTCTAATTGAAAACCGGTCTTAAGTGCGACTCAATCGTCTTTTGGTGAATCAAGAGAATGGTTTGGTTTTGATTATCTAATTTTAAACTATTAGCAAGTAATTAAAGTGTCGATGAGTAAAAGGGAAGTTAAAAGATTAATTCTGAATGACGAGTGAAAATAAATGCATATAAACTTAAAGGTAAAATGGAAAAGTACTAACACACTAAATAAAACTAACACTTGGAAAATTTTCTGAAAATAAAAAGTACTATAAGAAAGTAAGATCGAAAGAAACCAAAACAAGCCAAAAGAGGCCCAGATCGGAATGTATTTCGATCTGGTGGTCGGAATATAGCTAAAACACCCAATCGGAATGTGGACACAAAGGGTCAATCGGAATATCCAACCAATCGGAATAAAGTGCAAAGTTAACCAATCGGAATAACAAGGGACGAGCACCAATCGGAATAATCAAAAGAAGGGCAAATCGGAATACATAGATTAAAATTCAAATCGGAATACGCAGAAAAACCACCAATCGGAATAATAAAGTGGGATACCGTCGGAAAGTCAAAACCCTTTTCCGATTGGACTCAATCGGAAAGAGGGGTGGCTGATCGGAAAGCCTCGATCGGAGAGGGGAGTTTGTTGCTGCACGGAAAAGGGACCAATCGGAAAGGGGTTTTGAACCCTTTCCTAAAATTGTGGAAATCGGAAAAGCTAGGTAATAAGCTAAAGTTACAAGCTAATACCCGAAACTTATCAATCCAAATACTTAACCGAATCAAATAAGTACTTTAATCAACTTATCTAACTCGAAATCAAACAACTTTTTAGATTAAACAATAAAAACATAAACTTTTTAATAAAACTTTTTAATAAGAAAAATAAGCTAATCATAAAAATAAGCCAATAAGCACAAAAGTCTTAAAGCTTAATCAAATGAAAACTTATAAAATGATCAAAAGATTAACTTTATAAGCACGAAATCATTAAGAACAACACGGATCTATTGAAAATCGCACCAAAATCAATCTTAAATCAAAGAAAAGTAGAATGAGATTAAGAAATAAAAGCTTAAAATAGAACTTGATTAACAAAAATAAGCAATACAAAGTGTTTAATCTTGAAAGATTAAGAAAAAGATGAAATTTAGTGAGAGAAATTTTAAAACTTTCTCTCTCTAAAACTAGAGAAAACTAAAAAGTGAAAAATTAGCTAAAAACTCTAACTACCCTCCTAATGACTATTAGGAGGGTATTTATAGGGAAGGTGGAAGGAGTGCATGTGTTGCATCTTCTTTTTTGCTTTCTTCACGTTTTCTCGACTCGACTTTAATTCTTCGTCTTTGTCGTCTCGGGATTTGAACTTGTCGTTTAATTTTCTTCTTCTATTAGACTTGAGTTCTTCGACTTCGTTAACTTCCGTCCTTTGACTTTTTCTTCGATAAATCTTCAGAATAGGCCTTGGACTTCCGTTCTTTTTGCACTCTTGATCTTTTGACTTCGTCTTTTCCCGTTTTCTTTGATAAAAGCCCGTGAAAACCCGTGTTTTCTTCCTTTTTCATATTTTGGTCCTAAAACACAATAAAAACACAAACCACGCATAATTCCGACTTTTACGACATAAATCACACGTTTTGGTCTTGTTATTATTAGAAATAAGTAGTAAAAGGATAAGTGTTTTCACACTTATTAGCGCGATCAGTGCATTCTTGATGACGGATTGGGACACAGTGCAGATGCCCATTTACTTTGTTAGAAGATCATTACAAGGACCAGAGCTGAACTACACGCCAATGGAAAAGCTAGTTTTGTAAAACCCGCATATAAATACCATGAACAGTACAACACAAAAACCTATGTACAATTAAAACTTCCCATTTATGTTATATACACGTGTCACGGATATTAAATACGAGAAACTACGTATGTAATAATACACGATAATTATTAAGTACATAATAATACACGATAATTATTAAGTATAATAATTATAATCACGAACATATAATCACGAGCATTTATAAACACGATAATTATTACGAATAATAATCATAACATTAGAGCAAGACATACACGAAGTGTAACTAACACAAATATTTAAACACGAGCTAACACGAACATTTAAACATACAAACGATACGGAAAATACTTAAACATGAAAAAGCTGTGTTTGGCGTAGTGGGCCTATGGTGTCCGCGACAATCAAAGAAAGGAGGGGCCCAAGCCCATTTTGATTTAACTAAAAGGTAAAAGTAAAAACACAGGAAACATAACCCAAAATATTACAAGAAGTTAAAACCCTAGCCTCCCCTTGGAGACTCTATCCCGCGACACACAATAAAATAACAAGAGGGATTCGTTTTATTTTTGGTCTTTGGTTTTTGGTATTCGTATTTGTGTTCGTCTTCTTTTCAATCACGCATTAGGGTAAAAACATCAATCCTTCATCTTTTTAATTCCCTTTTATTAGTTATGAACATGTGAGTTTTTATCTTTAAATAAATGTAATAAAGTAAACTAAAAGAAGTCAATGGTTCGTTTGGTTTGGTTTGTGGTTCGGCAGCCCCTAAGCGAGAGTCCTAAGACTCCTGATACACCCATTTAACAACAGCCGAGACCCCCATAGGGCTTGGTGG
Source organism: Glebionis coronaria (assembly GCA_025667525.1). Lineage (NCBI taxonomy): Eukaryota > Viridiplantae > Streptophyta > Magnoliopsida > Asterales > Asteraceae > Glebionis > Glebionis coronaria. The sequence goes on along the minus strand of JANFOE010001687.1, from coordinate 296,639 downwards.
GTGGTGATCTCAGACAGTGGGAACTACTGGCTCAAGCCGGTGGCTAGGTTGTCCGAGCAAGGGAACACGAGGCAGGCAGTGGGTACCACCGACTGCAGCCGGTGGGAACCTTGTTCTTGGTAGTGGAAAGCCACGGCGCAGCAGCAGCTACGCTACCGCTGTTGGTTGCGCATCCACCAACTGCCATCACAGCCGCGACTGTGAGTGGTGGTTGGTGTTTGGGTTTTGGTTTTTGTCTCGGGTTTCAGGCTCAGGATTGTTTGCTAATTTTTACAAGATTAATTAAATTGATTAACATGTCTAATAATTAATTTAATTAAAACATGGACTTAGGTTATACTATTTTTATATATAATACATGTTTTATCCTAAGTATATTTTGTCATTTAATTTTATAATATAGTTTTATTAATTGATTATTTTATACATGAACTTATAGTTAATTAATAATGCATGACTTAGGTCTATTAATTAAAATTAATAATACATGTTAACCTAAGTATTTTATTAGACTTAATTTAATTAAACCATGACTTAATTAAATTTGTATAACCTATAGTTTATTAATTAACTATGATATGTTATTAATTATAAAACATGTGATGTCATTATTAATTAATAATCAGACATAATCTATAGTATTTAATTAATAAACTATGCTGTTAATTCCATGACTTATAACTTTTGATCAGTTAACGCTAGCTTATATTATTAGCTTATTAATCCAACTTATTTCTAATTATGGAAACTTTCTATTTTAGGAAACTTACTATTTTTAGAAACTTTCTATTTTTTAGAAACTGATCTAGTTTTGGAAACTTTTTATTTTTGGAAACTTTCTATTTTTTGTAAACTTCTATTTTTGGAAACCTACTATTTTTAGAAAGTTACATATTGTTACACTACAAGTATAATAATATAAGAATTCAAGATAATACATAATCAGAAGACAGGAAATACATGATTAATACAGTATATCATTTAAAATAGTAAAATAAGACAAGAACATATTAAACAAGTTAAGAACATGCTATAACTAGTAACATACTCATATATCAGACAACTCATATTATCTAGCATTAGTGATGTCGGAGTAGGACTTTGCATTCTTTCATCTTTCCTCGTTTACTGGACATAAGGTACGGATATTCCGTCCTTCAGTATGGACATTCTCTATTCCTATTTGAATTCCCCGTTTGTAGCCAACTATTTTCCCAAGTATTTGTTTTATATGTTTTGATCTCCTTATGTTAGTTTTAAATGCCTAAGCCCTATACATACATGACCATGTCACCTAATTATGGAGGTACCATAACCATAACACTAGAGGCACCAGTGTTATGACTTCCCCACAACGGAGTGATTGCTCGTGGGGTCCCTTTACAGTTTTGGCCATATATTTATTTTATCATGTGGGGCATATGGGTGCATCCTAGTTGCATGCTTTTACAAGATTTTCATGGTGAATGTGGTGTGTGTACCTTTCATCCTTCATAAAGAGTTGATCCCTCCTACCGAGACTATTTAATTAGAGGCATCCCCTCTAATTGCATAATGAGGTCACCCCTCCAAGTATTCATGCAAGGTGGAACCTCATGACCTATATGGGCTAGTGGCTAATTAATACAGTATTCATATAAAAACATAAGTCTTTTCAAACTATAAAACCTGTTTTATAAACATGTTCTAGGTTATCTAATGACTTATACATTTCTGCTGCTATTAGCCTTATTATGCTTATGTCATTCCATGATATGCTTGTATATCCTTTCACAGGGCGTTATGCTCAGCTGTTTTTCTTTCATGTTCCCTAACAGTAGGTACTCAGGGACGCAACTAGGACTCGAGAGTATGTGCATATGGATGGAAGCTATCTAGCCTTCATTACTTTATGTATTTTCCATACATTACATTACATCCTTTCTTTTGGACATTGTTTAGTCCTTTTCCATTTCAGTTTTCTGGTATTTCCTTATATGGTCATTTAATATTTTTGGACATTTACCTTGCATGTTTTGATGACACGCCATAATTATCCTATGATATTCTATTTATCAAAATGAGGTGTTACAATTATGGTATCAGAGCCCAAGGTTTCGACATGTAAGTTCTAAAAATATGACCTATGATTAGTGGGTAATCACCATGGTCTTCCTAAAACTGACTGTTTGTTTTCATGCATTTGTTTCATGTATCATTGTTGCAAGAATTTTGACTAAGTAATAGTTGGTACAGGACTGGCCATATTTAGTCGCATGTGCTTTTAATTGAATCATTTTGTATTGATGAACCGAACTATAGTTATTCATCCTCTTCATGTCATTTTGTTTAGGTGAACCGACCCATAGGCGTTCATCCAAACGCATGTCATTTTCGTTAGCCATACATTCATACACTGTTTGATGCATAAAAAAAATTCATGCATAATTTTTTTTCATGTTTATATTATGTAATCAGTTTAATCATTGCATTTTGTTTTATAATCTTAGATGGTTCTCACACGTGAACAACAACAATTAAATGCAGCAGTCCAAGCTGCTATGCAAGCTATGCTTCCTCAACTAAGGAATGAGATTCGGGCCGAGGTACAAGCTGCTAACAATCAACACCCTCACTAGAATCAAAATCCTCCTCCTCCACCTCAAGCTACCCTGATCACATGCCTGGAGCGGTTCAATAAGCAGCGTCCGAAAACTTTCGAGCAGACTGACAACCTCGTTGAGGCTGAGAGCTGGATAGCTCACATTGAGAAGATCATTGATGCTATGGGATTCGACCCCGTATTTAAGGCAAGGTTAGATTGCTACAAGTTTGAAGTAAACGTGCTTGCATGGTGGAAGGCACTTAAGCTATCGAACGTAGGCGATGACTGTGTGACTGGCTTGACTTGGGCACAGTTCAAGGAGTTGGTTTTGGGGCAATTCTTCCGGAAAGCTAAGCAGGATAAGCTCAAGAGGGAGTATCATGGTATTAGGCAGAGAGTTAGGGAAAATAGCAATGAGTTTATGCAGAGGTTCCTACGACTGGTTGGATTCCTTGGCACAGCAGCCGGGACTGTAGAGGAGCAGGCGTATCACTTTCGTTGGGCTCTTCGCACATTTGTCGCCAATAACTTGGTGTGTGCTACATTTAATACTATCGCACAGGTGACAAATGCAGCCCGCAAGTTGGAGATGCTGCAAGAGAGGGATGAGTTTGGAGAGGCAGAAGACTGGGGACCGGTCCCAACCGGCCACTCAGCTGCAGAATCAGCCTAAGGGTAACGGTCAGACTTAGGACCATTCTGCTTTGGATAGGCGTGGTGGTAATGAAAATTACCGTAACAATGCCAACAACTCCAATGGCAGCACGTCCCTAAACTTACTCATTTCTATGTTATATGCTTTACAATTAATAAATTCTGACACTTCAGCATCTACTACTAGGAATAATGGAAACGAACAGGAGTAGGACCACAGAGGTTCACAACTCAACCGTGCAGCTACATCTGGTATTACGTCTTAAGATTTTCTCCATTATCCTGTTTGTACCCAATAATCATGTCACGCGTATACTTTCTGAAACAGGCTCCCAACCAGCAAGGGCACCTGTTGGAGGGTATACTCACCCAATTTGCACCACGAGCAGCCGTAGACACTCAGAGCTGTGTCGCCGTGCTAGCGATGCTTGTTTCAAGTGTGGCCAGCCAGGCCATCGCATGAAGGAATGTCGTAAGGGTGAGATTGAGGGTACTTCTAGACATGCTGACTCCAAGCCACCTCCAACTACTAGACGGGTGTACACTGCCTCGCATGACTAAGACAACAAGTCATTAGGTACCATCACTAGAATCATGTATATTTATGGTCAAGCTGCATGCATATTATTTGACACGGGTGCGACTCATTCTGTCATATCCACTGCTTATGCCAATCGTGTTAGGATATCCCCTATGCCACTAGAAAATGTTTTGAACATTTCCAAGCCCTTAAGAGACTCAGTACGCATCACATATTGGTACAAATATCTTCCCCTTAAGTTTGATGACATAATTCGTTCAGTTGACACACTTCTATTGGACATGTGTGATTTTGACATGATATTAGGCATGGACTGGTCCAAACACCACGCCACCATAGACTTCCATTTATATCGGGTCATTTTCGGTGATGTAAACACGCTTCCTTCTCAATCAATGCTAACTCTATCTTCCTCTCTTCTTCACTAATGCGATATTGCTGGATCGGTCTTTCGAGTACATTCACAACGGTTTTATACTAGGAAGGTCTGTACAAATAATTTCAACCTTACAAGCACGTGCATTACTGTCACATGGTTGCGAGGGCTTCTTAGCTACTGTTCATGATATGGAGGCTGAAGCTCCATCCATCCAGAATCAGCCTATCGTGTCAGAATTTCCCGAAGTGTTTCCTGAAGAACTTCCGGGCATACCACCTGCTCGTGAGGTAGAGTTTAATAATGAGCTCATCCTAGGAGCTGAGCCAATTTCCAAGGGTCCTTACTGCATGGCTCCCATCGAGATTAAGATTTAAAGGAACAACTATAGGAACTTTTGGAACGAGGTTTCATCCGCCATAGTGCATCTCCATGGGGTGCACCGGTGTTATTCGTGAAAAAGAAGGATGGCAGTATGCGTCTCTACATTGATTACCGTGAGCTTAATAAGATCACCCTCAAAAATTGATATCCTTTACCACACATTGATGATCTGTTTGACCAACTACAAGGTGCCAAACATTTCTCTAAGATCGATCTGAGGTCCAGCTACGGGTGAAAGAGCAGGATATCGCCAAGACTGATTTTGTGCACGTTATGGACACTATGAATTTGTAGTCATGCCATTTGGCCTTACCAATGCTCCAGCAGTCTTCATGGATTTGATGAACAGTATCTTCCATGAGTTTCTAGAAAGGTTTGTCATAGTTTTCATTGATGACATCCTGATTTTCTCTAAATCAAAGGAAAAACATGAAGACCATCTTCCTACAGTATTACAGATGCTTCGCCAGAAGCAGCTGTATGCTAAATTCTCCAAATGCGAATTATGGTTGAGTAAAGTGGCGTTTCTTGGCCACATCGTATCCACAGAGGGAATAACCATGGATCCTACAAAGGTTGAGACTATTACCAAGTGTCCAAGACCGACATTAGCAACTGAATTTCGCAGCTTTCTTGGCTTAGCTGGTTACTACTGTAGGTTCGTAGAGAACTTTTCCCAATTAGCACTTCCATTGACAAAAAATGATGCGGAAAGGGGAGAAATTCGTCTGGACTGAAGAAAGAGAGAAGAGCTTTGAAGACCTAACACAGAGGCTAGTATCTGCACCTATTCTTACTCTACCATCTGTTACATGTGGATTTTAGATCTATAGTGATGCTTCGGGGAAGGGCGTTGGCTGTGTTCTCATGCAATATGGGAAAGTAATTGCTTACGCATCTCGGCAGCTTAAGCCTTATGAGGAGAACGATCCTACGCATGACTTGGAACTTGCAGCTGTTGTGTTTGCACTGATGATTTGGAGGCATTACTTGTATGGCGAATCAAGTGATATCTTCATAGATCACAAGAGCCTGAAATACATCTTCACTCAGCGTGAACTGAACATGAGGCAAAGAATGTGGTTAGAGTTGTTGAAGGATTATGACATTAATCTGCAGTATCATCCCGGCAAGGAGAATGTAGTAGAAGATGCTCTTAGTAGAAAGTTGGGTATGATCAACGACATTAAGATAGAGGAAGAGATTATACGAGACTTGGAGCGACTGGATATTGAGATTATGGTACGTGGGCAGCATGGCTACTGGTCTAATCTTATAGTTGAGCCTGACTTACTCTCTAGGATCAAGGAATCTCAAAAGGATGAGGGTGAAATATGGGCTATTATTCAGAACCTAGATCAGCAGATGGAGTTTCGGGTAGATGACGAAGGTATCTTATGGCAGGGCACTAGACTTTGTGTTCCTGATGATCTTACACTCAGGGAGACATTATAAGCTGAAGCTGATAGCTCCCTATTTTATATTCATCCTGGTTCCACCAAGATGTACCACGACATCAAACAGTATTTCTGGTGGAGTGGTAAGAAACAGGATGTTGCTACCTATGTCTCCAAATGTGTTACCTACCAGCAGGTTAATATCGAGCATCAACGATCTAGTGGTCTACTACAACCATTAGACATTTTAGAGTGAAAGTGGGACAAGATCTCCATGGACTTTGTCACCAGACTTCCACAGAACAAGAGGAAACATTATGTCATTTGGGTTATCGTTGATCGGCTTACCAAATCAGCTCATTTCTTACCGATCCGCAAGGATGACACAGTTAGCAAACTCGCTGACCTATATCAGAAGGAGATCATGAGACTTCATAGTGCTCCATCCAATATCATCTTGGACAGAGAGCCTCGGTATACTTCACGATTTTGGAGGAGTCTGCAGAAAGCTTGTGGCACCAGACTTAAGCTTAGCACGACTTTTCATCCTCAGACAGACGGACAATCAGAGCATACCATTCAGACATTAGAAGAGATGCTTCGAGCGTGTGCTTTAAACTGGACAGAAAGTTGGGACGACTATTTATGCTTGGTAGAATTTTCATACAACAACAGTTGGTACGCCAGCATCAAGTGTGCACCGTTTGATATGTTGTATGGCAGAAAATGTCGCGCCCCGATCTGCTAGGATCAGGTTGGTGAGCGAATTCTTGAGGGTCCGGAGATGATAGAAATGACCAACGAGAGAGTCGCTGTAGCTAAGGTGAAACTGCAAGAAGCTCGTGTACGTCAAAAGAGTTATGCCGACAAGCATCGTAGGGATTTGCATTTCAATGTGAGAGATCATGTCTTTCTCAAGGTATCACTGGCGCGTGGAGTTGGGCGTTTTGGTATCAAGGGAAAACTCACTCCTCGATTCATCAGACCGTTTGATATCCTCGAACGAGTCGGTGAGGTATCATATGGTTTAGCGTTACCTCCGCAGCTTTCTAACGTTTATAACGTTTTCCATGTGTCCTTACTCAAAGGGTACAATTATCATCCCCTTCACATGGTTCAGTATCAACTCGAACAGATTCGTGAGGATCTTACTTTCATTGAGGAACCTCAACGAGTTCTTGATCGTCAAGAGCTAGTCATGTGGAAGAAGACGATTTCATTCGTCAAAATCCTTTGGAGGGACCATTCTGTGCGGGACGCCACTTGGGAGACGGAGGAGTCTATCCGGACATCATACCCTTATTTCCAGTTTTGATTCGGGTATGTTTCTCCTTCAGCTTACGTTATCCATAATTCGGGGACGAATTATTCTTTTTAAGGGGGAAGAGTTGTAAAACCCGCATATAAATACCATGAACAGTACATCACGTAAACCTATGAACCAATTAAAACTTTCCATTTATGTTATGTACACGTATCACGGATATTAAATACGAGAAACTACGTACGTGATAATACACGATAATTATTGAGTACGTAATGATACACGATAATTATTAAGTATAATAATTATAATGACGAACATATAATCACGAGCATTTATAAACACGATAATTATTACGAATAATAGTTATAACATGAATATAAGAACATGACATACACGGAGTGTAACTAACACGAATATTTAAACACGATCTAATACGAACATTTAAACATACAAACGAACACAGAAAATACTTTACATGAAAAAGCCCGGTTTGGCCTTGTGGGCCTTTAGTGTTCGCGGCAATCAAAGAAGGAGGGGCCCAAGCCCGGTTTGATTTAACTAAAAGGTAAAAGTATAAACACAGGAAAGATAATACACAATTTTACAAAAAGTTAAAACCTTAGCCTCCCCTTGGTGGCTCTAGGCCGTGACACACAACAAAACAACAAGAGGGATTCGTTTTGATTTTTGATCTTTTGTTTATTGGTATTCGTGTTTGTGTTCATGGTCGTGTTCTTTTAATCACATATTGGGGTAAAAACATCAAACCTTCATCTTTTTAATTCTGTTTTATTAATTATGAACATGTGAGTTTTGATCTTTAAATAATTAATAAAAACATGTAACCGATTAAACTAAAACAATTCAAGGGTTTGTTTGGTTTGGTTTATGGTTCGGCTTCCTCTAACCGAGAGTCCTAAGACTCTCGGTGCACCCATTTAACCACAGTCGAGACCCCCATGGGGCTCGGTGGGTGGTGATCTCGGACAGTAGAACCACCGGCTCAAGCCGGTGGCTAGGTTGTTCGAGCAGGGGGAACGCGAGGCATGCAGGGGGTACCACCGGTTGCAACCGGTGAGAACCTTGTTCTTGGTAGTGGTAAGCCACGGCGCAGCAGCAGCTACACTGTCGTCGTTGGCTGCGCAGCCACCAGCCACCACCACAGCCGCGGCTGTGAGTGGTGGTTGGTGTTCGAGTTTTGGTTTTTGTCTTGGGTTTCAGGCTCGGGATTGTTTGCTAATTTTTACAATATTAATTAAATTAATTAACATTTCTAATAATTAATTTAATTAATACATGGACTTAGGTTATATTATTTTTATAAATAATATATGTTTTGGCCTAAGTATATTTTGTCATTAAATTTTAGACTATTGTTTTATTAAGTAATTATTTTATACATGAACTAATAGTTAATTAATAATGCATGACTTAGGTTTATTAATTAAAACTAATAATACATGTTAACCAAAGTATTTTATTAGACTTAATTTACTTAAACCATGACTTAATTAAATTTGTATAACCTATAGTTTATTAATTAACCATGAAATGATGTAAATTAATAAAACATGTACTATCATTATTAATTAATAATCAGACATAATTTATAGTATTTAATTAATAAACTATGATGTTAATTCCATGACTTATAACTTTTAATCAGTTAACGCTAGCTTATATTATTAGCTTATTAATCCAACTTATTTCTAATTATGGAAACAATCTATTTCGGGAAAATTTCTATTTTTTATAAACTTTCTATTTTTTAGAAAATGATCTATTTTTGGAAACTTTCTATTTTTGGAAACTTTCTATTTTCTGAAACTTTCTATTTTTGGAAACTTTCTATTTTTGGAAACCTGCTATTTTTAAAAAGTTACATATTATTCCACTACAAGTATAATAATACAAGAATACAAGATAATACATAATCAGAAGACAGGAAATACATGATTAATACAGTATATCATTTAAAACAGTAAAATAAGACAAGAACATATAAAACAAGCTAAGAACATGCTATAACCAGTAACATACTCAGATACCAGACAACTCATACATGTCCCTTATTTATCTAGCATTAGTGAGGTCGGAGTAGGACTTCGTATCCTTTCATCTTTCCTCGTTTACTGGACATAAGGTATGGATATTCCGTTCATCAGTATGGACATTCTCTTTCCTTATTAGGATTCCCCGTGTGCAGCCAACTGTTTTCCCAAGTATTTGTCTTATATGTTTTGATCTGCTTAAGTTAGTTTTAAATGCCTAAGCCATATACATGCATGACCATGTCACCTAGATATGGAGTTACCATAACCAAAACACTGGAGGCACCATATATTTATATGGTGCCTCCAGTGTTTTGGTTATGGTATATATTTATATTATCATGTGGGGCGAATGGGTGCATCCTTGTTACATGTTTTTACAGGATTTTCATGGTGAATGTGGTGTGTGTGCCTTGCATCCTTCACAAGGAGTTGATCCCTCTTACCCAGACTATTTAATTAGAGGCATCCCATCTAATTGCATGATGATGTCACCCCTCAAAGTATTCATGCACGGTGGACCCTCATGACCTATATGGGCTAGTGGCTAATTAATATAGTTTTCATATAAAAAACCTAACTCTTTTCAAACTATAAAACCAGTTTTATAAACATGTTCTAGGTTATCTAAGGACTTATACATTTCTGCTGCTATTAGTATTATTATGTAATATTTCACTTTTAAGATCGTAATTCCCAACTCACAACGAATTGATTGTCCAAATGATATTAAGTCCACAAATTTTTTTTGCTTTTAGTTTTTATAAAAGTTTCCGTAATCTAGGTCTATTTCAACAAAGCACGTAAAAAGGTAAAAATATTATAGCTATTAATCCATACTATTCTAAAACAAATTGCATTTACCATAATTGAAACAATGTGTACAAGTTTTTAATGCAAAAATGATAAAACTACAAAAAATGTAAACTATGAAAAATATAAGTACTGAAAATGTAAATTTACAAACTAGAAGGACTAAAAGTGAAAATTTTAACCAACTATAACAACTTTGTAACTAACTTGTAAGAATGCCTAACAAACTTGCAACAAATCCAAATTCCAGGGACTAGATCTTGCAAACCCTAAAAAGTTAACTAATTAAAGCTGATTAAACTAATCCCTAAAGATTAGGGACCTAAGATGTAATTAAACAAAATTTATAATGAAAAACGGGCTATCAATGTTCAATAAGCTCGTTTGAGCTTATTTCTTAATCTTTTAAGAAAAAGCTTAAAATGAACTTTACCTAGTCAACTTAAAGGACATAAGCTAAAACATCCTAAATCTCAAAATAGCTTTTTCAAATAAGCCCAAAATAAGCTAGCAGCTTATCTAGACAAGCACAAGTCGATTTTTCTATTGAAATTGATAAAGCTTGCTACAAGAAGATTGGAATATAAAAAATCATCAAAAACCATCTAGTGAATAAGCTGGAATATTGATGTAAGCAAAAATAAGCTTATTTGACTTTCGTCAACCAATTTTTCCAAAAAGCTGAAAATTTCCAAATCTCTTTACAAACACACTGGCATCCAGAATGTGCAAGAAAATGGCAACTTTTGTGAACTAGATTAGTGAGAAATGCTAATCAGTCCAATTCTCATTACAGAAACTTAACATTGCTTAACAGCTGATTCAAGTGCTTATTACTTGCTTATTTATGAAAACTGTATTGTCTACTTGTTATGTATGGAAAGCTTATATATTGAACTATGCTCAGAATCAAAATTCAGCTTCTAAAACTCATTAACAAAGATGTGGCAAGCGATTGAAATTGGTTAGTCTTGACTGGTGAAAATTGACCCAAAGTGTTTATGAGCAAATTGCCTTTTTGACAATGTCATTAACTATAAATGCTTGCAAAGTTACTTGTATAGGTCTATTGAGTAAGTAAGGCCTCTAAACAACAACTACCAACTACTGAATCATCAAATGAGCCTTAATCCAAACACCACTTAGCAGAATTGACACAAAATTGGAACTATGAAACTAAGATAAGCAAACAGATATTGAAAGCTAGTTATAAAAAAGCTAACAATGAACAAGAAGTAGGCATCAACTAAGTTTGTACAGTAGAAAGCAAGAAATAAGCATGCAGTTGGATTTTAGAGGAATTATCAAGAGAAAAACTTATAAGATTGTTTGTAGGCTCCTTTGGGGATGAAGTGGAGCGCTGAGCTCACTTAAACTCTAACCACCACCTTATTTACCAATCTACAACAGCTACTTATCATTAATCACCATCATCATCTACTAATCACCCCTGCAACAAGTCTGATCAAGATTCTGGCAATGGTTGTGAGCTTATCACGATTATGAACATAAACAAGCCTCCAACTAGAACTTAAATCATCCCATTTTTCATTCAGAACAACAAGATCAATGACATGAACAGTAGAGTAGCAGTATGAAGTAAGTATGAGAGTGAAAATAAGATTTAGGGAAAATTAGCTTGTATTAATGGTGAATTCTTGTTACAAAACGGTTACATGTACTAACTAACACTCTCAAGTGTTTGTCAGACACTTAAGAGGAGTTCTAACTGAAAATGAGGGAAAGATTAAAAGTGTGTGTGTTTTCACACTTTTTCTACAACAAGAAATGAACTACATCTGGGGTATTTATAGAATGAATTTGAGTTGAAGTGAGGTCTAGTGACGTGTCTTGGCCAATCCCCAGTTTCCACGTGGATTCAATCTGGTAATTGTGATTTGCAGAATAAGAACACAATTGGGCTTTTCTTGTTGAGTTGATTTCAGTTTAATTGATTACTTGGAATGGATTCGTCCCTGGATTTTAAGCACTTTTGATGTTTAACACTTTCTCTAAAATCGACTCCTTCTTCATCTTGAATTTGGGCGCATTCTTTGTTCGAGAAGCCACGTGGCGTGTTCTTATTTGTTGTTGAAAGTTCACACAGATTGTTATGTATAAAATGAAATGTGATTGGATGAGAGATCACTGATAGGATCCGCCCACTAACTTACTCTCTATATTAATGAGTTGGTGATGTGGTGATCCGAGTTTATCAAATTGAAGCCTCTCATTCGTCTAATGCTTTAACACACGGATTGCTTTGAAACTTCATTCCATTTTGGCAGATTTAGCCCTTCTTGTTTTCAGCTTATGAACTTGAACTAGAATCTTCACAAACTTGTCAATTTAGGTCCTTTTAGCTTCAAACATGCATACAAATGATCCCTTGACTTGTTGACTTGACTTTGTTCTTGACTTTTTCCATATTTGCACTTTAAGTCCCTCTACTTTGAAAGTTGTCAAGAAATGTCCTTTGACTTTGTTTGACTTGTCACTTTTCATCCTCCTTTTGTTTTTTCTTCATCATTGAAGGCTTGATTTCCTTGGTTTGCTTCATATTTTTATCTTTTTACCTACAAAAGCACAAACAACAAAATATACCCATAATACAGCTTTTATAAATCAAAATCAGGTATTTTGCTTTGTGTTTTAAGGTTATTTATGATATAATTGATATGAGATTTCACATATATCAAATCCTCTACACTTGATCATTTCCATGACCTCATGCAATGCCACATTTTAAAGCACCAATTTACACTTTTCTCATAATTAATCCACCTTCGCCAATATGGAATGCTTTTTCACTACACTACACTATATGATGCATGATTTTGATTTATACAATGCAATGCAAAGGAAAACAATTCTATTTATATATTTTTGGATTTTTCATGAAATGGTTTTGATGGAAATAACTCATAAAGAAATCAAAGACTTTAATTAGGGCTTTGGTACCATGAACATTTATCATCCTCAAGTTTCACTTTCCCCATACCAAGCTTAAAAACAATATCATTGTTATTCATAAGTGAAAGTGCATTAATTTATTCATACAAATTAATTGTGTTACCATTATACCCCCACTTATTATGCCTCTAAGACCGGTTATTATTTGAGCAAATTGCTTGAGGGCAAATTTGTCATTATTTAAAGCGTGAAATATAAGAAATGTGAAATCTTAAAATAAGGATGCACGGTTTTAATTCTATGTAACCATCTTATCCATTACTCGAAAAACCGCCCACAATTGATATAAGTCCGACCCAAAATAATAAGTCATTCGCCTTATGTGTAAGATCCTTATGTCATGCATTAATAAGTAGCTACACACTCGCTAAGGAAAGAAAAATAAAACTCACGTGATAATTTATATCCGGCGCAACCCGTCAAGGTAATATTAGATTGGAGCACCTATTAAATCCCCACAACCCTTGTGAAAGTAATATTAGAATTCAATAGCTACTATAATTAGCACTTCACTGCCCCTCTTGGGAGTCTTGTATAATAATTTTTTTCTTTCTTTTTCTTTTTCTCTTTTTTTCTAGCCACTCATTTTTTTTTATAAGCCTCTCTTATCTTTCTTTATTCCTCACAAAGAAAGTTGAAAAGAATAAAAGGAAAAACACCCGCTAAGTATTAAGCATGACACAAGTCTAGTACACATAAAATTTTATAACTTAAAATCTTAAGACGTACTTATACCAACCACGAATGATTAGTAAAAAATGCATAAGAGACTACAAACCGATCATAACCATTCTTGATTATTTATTAACATATATACATGCATTGACAAGAAAGTAAAGGTTACGAAAGGGGATATAAAAGCCACAATTAATTGATATAATGTTAAAATCTTAATTATATCTTGTTCTCCACAGTTTAAAATCTCAAATAATGAGACTAGTGGATTCTTAGCCTAATAGAGCAATAAAGGTCTACATGGTTAAGGCTACTAGCTAGAGTAAGCTTAGATAAGCACACTCAGGTTGAGTCAAAGTATCCATGGCGGGCCTAATATGTCAAAGAAGTCTAAATTCGTTAAACCATATCCTTTATTATATTTTTTTCCTTTTTATATATTTTGATTAAAAATAAAAGAAGAAATATATACAATGCAAATGTGTTATGAAAATGAAAAATGATTAATGCAAAAATTATGAATGCATATTTTTGGTGGCCAAAGTAGATCAAAAATTTGAAAAATGTTTGAAAAATTAATTTCCAAGTTATCATGAAGTCAATGACAATGTTCTAGGTAAGGTCACTTCGAGAGAAGACCCCCCTACACTTAAGATAAACATTGTCCTCAATGTTTAAGAGTATTGGAGTAAACTCATTGATAACTTTGCTTAACCCAAGCTAAGGAAAGGTCTACTATAGTGAATTCATTTTAAGCACAATGTGGTTTGAAAATCACAATAGTAACAAAGTGAACCCGATATGTAACACCCCACTTGGATAAGTGGAGCATTACGTGTATTTATGGCGTGTCATCAAAGCATAAGGTAAATGTCCTAAAACATTAACTGACCATAAAGAAAATACCATAATCAAACATCGGTAATCCAAACATAAGCTCAAAACATGAAAAGTAATTCCTAAAGGAAGGACTAAACAATGTCCAAAAGCAAAGTAATGTAAGAAGTGCATAAAGTAAGAAGTCTGGATAGCTTCCATCCAAATGCACATGCTCTCATAATCCTAAGAACGTCCCGATGTACCTGTCGTTAGAACATGATATAGAGCACGATAAGAAAATACTGAAATGAAGCATGTGATAATATACTGAAGTTGAAAGACTGATAAGTAAGTTGCAGTGGAAATCTGTGTAAAATCTGAAAAGTCTAATTTATAAATAGTAAAGCTGATCTGTTATCTGTTAAATCTGAAAAGATGCATTTACTATATTTTAGTTTCCAAGAGCTTATATAGGTCATGTGCTGTAACAACTGCTGCATGAATAAATAGAGGGGTGACCTCGTCATGTTTTAGAGGGGTGACCTCTAAATAATATGTTGGGTGGAGGGATCAACTCCAATGTGAAGGATGTAGAGCACACACCACATTCACCTGATAAACTGTAAACGGATAATCTAGGATGCATCCATACGCCCCGCTGATAATACTGATGAATGGCCAAGCTGAACTAAATGGGATGCTGTGAGAAATCACTCCCCCGCAGAGGAGTCATGACACCGGTGCCTCAAGTGTCATGGTTACGGTACCTCCGTAACTAGTAATAACTGGTCATGCATGTATATAAACCTCAGGCAATTAATATAGTTATCATGGCAATCATGTAAAGTTTTAAAACATATAACTGGGATATAGATGGTTGTAGACGGAAAATCCTAATCATGCATAGGAAGGAAAGTCCATACCAAAGGATGGAAATCCGTACCTCGTGTCCAGTAATGAAATGGGAACATAAGCTGAAGGATCTACTCCGACTTCACGGATACTACATAAATAAGGGACGTAAATGAGTTATTTGATTACTTGTATACTTTACTGGTTCTGAGTGTTCTTAGCTTGTTTTATATGTTCCTGTATTATTTTATTGTCTTAAATATAATTTGGTAAATCTGACTGTTCTGGTGTATTTCTGATAAATCTGACTTTTCTTAAAATATTTACTGATTAGCGTATATTATGTACTTCTGATTACTGTATATTATAATGTATCCTAATTAGTGTATTTTACTGTATTCTAGTATTATACTACTGTTATAAGTGACCTGCTAAAAATAGAAAGTTTCCTAATATAAAAAGTTTCCCAAAATAAAACGTTCCAAAATAGTAAGTTTCCATCCTCTTTCATTATATAATACCAATAAATATAATCATATTGGTTAAAACTATACTTAAATATTACCTAGTTTTGAAGCATATGTGAGCCATAATCTGCTAGTCCAAATTCAAGACTTTACATGAATCATTATGATATTTCATTACTCGATTTTAAATGTTACAATGGATGTTTAATCCTTAAGTTAGCAACCATGCATATTTACGTCATTTACATAATTTTGTTAGCATGAAATGTGATGACGTATAGTCCCCAACCGGGTCATGAGCCCGGCTCACGGGTACTACCTGTATCCGGCCCATCACAGATGGGTGGATAAATGTCATTCATGCTTATGGGTTTGAGTGAAGAGTACCCGCACATGTGTACGGCCCACGACCCAAGGCGGCCGACATAAGATCAGACAGAATGATATTCTGTCTAGGAATATCTTAATCCCAATACGAGGAGATATTCACTACCAGAATTAGAAGATAACAATCATTCTAATTCTAGTGCTTATCTCTTCCTTGGGGCCGAAGGATCAGTGAAAGCCCACTAGGGTTTCACTGCCTATAAAAGGAACCCCCAAGGGTTCCACAAAGGTATTACGACTTGTACTCTAAACTCACATAAACCCTAAACCGATTACTTACTCTCACGCCGGAGTCTAATCGTGGGAAACATTCCCACGGTAAGCTTAACGCGTGTTGTTTAGTGTGCAGGATCCCAACCAGACGATTCACTTGGTGCAGGAGCCGGAGCCCAGCCAACCCGAATTAAGCCTAATTCGGGTCTAGCAAGGATCAACCAACTTTTGCATCAACAAGTTGGCGCCATCCGTGGGACCCATAACACTAAGCTAGGACAAAATCTCATCTCGAATTTCCAATGACGAAGGGGCATCCGCCAACTAACCCCAGGAATGTGAATCCGGGGAACCGGAAGTCCCAAGGGGAAGGGATTCTCATCCCCAACCAATCACCTAACCGCCTCGCAGGCGGGCTGGGTAACCGTAGCGGCTTTCAGCCCGCGGGGGTGATGAGCACGATCTCGGTGACACCCCCGCCTACTTCAACCCTGGACAACCCTGATCCAGGGAGTGCGCCCGATCCTCCTAACAAGGAACCGCGCAGACCCTCGACGGAGGAAGAAGTGGAAGCCCTACCACTCAGTGAGGAGGATCTCACTCGAGTTCTCACTCAGAATTTCGAAAGGATCGTCCCAGGGATCGCATCAAGATTGAATCTGGGGAGGAACCTCCAAGCCAGACTCAACTTTGGTGACAGTGGGCCAACCACCCCTTCCCAAAACCGGAGGAAAAGGAGAACTCGGCCTCAGGAGCAGGGAACCCTTGAGGAAACCCCTCAACCCTGGAATGTGTTTGAACGCATAGGAGATCGCCTCATACAGGAATTAACGCAGTCTCAAGAAGGAGAAAGGTCGGATGGCTCACCCGAGCGGCCAGATCGAGAGCTGACCAGAACCACACGCCGCCCGAGTGTGTGGGACAGAATGAACACTGGGAAAAAGGCTCTTGGTTCATCCCAAAAAAGTGGTCCCTATGCAAAGAATGGGGCACCACCGCCATCCCCGGATCCGTCCGAAGAGGATTCAGATGATCATCCGCCTAAGCGTCACCGACCTAGGCGCACCCCTCCACCACCACCAAACAATGATAGGTATTATGATGGTTCTTATTATCGAGACGCGGAAGCGGAGGATCTCTCGCGTCCATGGTGTGAACCCTGGGATGACCCTAGGCTCACCCGGCCATGGGCGGATCCCAGGGAAGACCCGTTTACCCTCCGCATACGGAACTATTCTGAGGACACCAAACGTCGCATGCCGGCGTGTATCAAGACTTATGATGGGTCCGGTGATCCTGTGGATCACCTCAAAATATTTGATACGTAGGCTAAGATTGAGCGATGGCCCATGCCCATATGGTGCCAAATGTTCAATTCGACCTTGATTGGAAACGCCCGTGACTGGTTCGAGGCACTCCCCCCACGGAGCATTGATAGTTTCATGGAACTACGCACTGCGTTTGAGAACAATTATACTCAAAGGAAGAAGTATAATAGGGATCCGGTCTCATTGGCAACCGTCAAGAAACGGCCGGGGGAGTCCACAGAAGCCTTCACTGAGCGCTTCAATGATGAGTGCACACGCACAAGAACCATGCCAGAGCTCCTGAAAATCTCTGACTACATGCACGCCATAACAGACAGAGAACTGATCAGGCGTCTCAACGATAAGCGTCCAGAGAGATATGATGACCTCATGGAAAGGGTCAGAAATTTCATAGAGGGGGAAACAGCTGTTGCCGCGGCCTACCCATCCCGAGGAAATGGGTACCGGACAAATGACCAGTCCCGGAGACAGTCGGGCGGTCAAGGTAACCAGAACAATAACAAGGGCTCGGACTATAAGAGCCAAAACAGAGGCGGACGGTCGGACGATAAGTTCACCCCCCCTAAAGATGTCCTACCGGGAGACCTTGTTGACTGAAGGGGCGAACTTTCCAAGGCCTCCCCCAATGACCACTCCCCCGGAACGTCGGCAGGGAAGTCGCTTCTGCGAGTTCCATAACGACAAAGGACACGGTACGGAGGAGTGTATCCAGCTCAAGAAGCATATTGAGTCGCTGATCAAATCAGGCAAACTTAAGCACCTAGTTAAGGATTGGAAGGACGGAAAAGACAACAATAAGAAGTATGATAAGAAGGATCCCCAAAAGGACAAGCCTTAGACCATATACATGATCCAATCTAGACAGCGCCGCACGAGGCAGAAAGTTGGCCAAAAATTTTCACGCGGCAGGGAAATCTCATTCCCTCCCATCACAGCAAGCGATGTGGTTGATGCGCCTCTCACTATTGAGATAAGCATTGGAACACACAATGTTCGTCGCATGTATGTGGATGGAGGATCGTCAGCAGAGGTACTGTATGAACACTGTTTTGTGCAGTTATGCCCAGAAATAAGAAGCCAATTAGTACCGGCCACGTCGCCGCTTACTGGCTTTAGTGGAGACACTATCTGGCCGATAGGGCAATTGCGTTTGCTTGTCACCATTGGGAATGAGGAGCATTCCACTACGACATGGATGAACTTCATGGTAATACGCTCACACTCTCCCTATAATGGGATCATAGGCAGACCAGGCATTTTGGCTATCCGGGCAGTACCCTCTACGGCGCATGGAATGATCAAATTCCCTGTTGAAGGCGGAATCGTCACTATTTACAACACAGTCATACCGACATCCGAGTGTCATACCGTGACAACACCGGCTCCACCTATCCCTCCCAAGGATGGATCACCACCTCCCAATTGGAAGGTAGCAATTCACCCTGACTATCCGGAACAGGAGGTATCCATAGGAGGGGCGCTCTCGGATGACGGCAAAAAGGCCATGTGCTCTCTCCTGAGTGCAAACCTAGATATATTCGCATGGGAGCCAAAGCATATGACAGGCGTGCCACGCGCGATAGCAGAGCATAAGCTCCAGATCCGCCAAGGTTATCAGCCCGTTAAGCAAAAGAAGCGCGGCCAGGCGCCCGAGCGCAGCCAATTGATACTGGAGGAAGTACGGAAACTAGTGGACGCAGGCATCATGCGCGAGGTATACTACCACGAGTGGTTATCTAATCCGGTCATGGTCAAGAAACATGACGGAAGTTGGCGCATGTGTGTGGATTTCACGGATCTAAACAAGGCCTGCCCACAGGACTGTTACCCGTTACCGGAAATCGACTGGAAGGTGGAATCCTTGTGTGGGTATCCTTTCAAATGCTTCTTGGATGCGTATAAAGGGTATCACCAAATCCAAATGGCGGAGGAGGATGCAGAAAAAACGGCGTTCCATACGAGCCAAGCGTATATTGCTATACGAAAATGCCGTTTGGATTGAAGAACGCCGGCGCTACATATCAGCGGTTGGTAGATAAAGCTTTTGAATCACAAATAGGACGCAACCTGGAAGTATATGTTGATGACTTGGTGATAAAAAGCCACACGGAGGAGGCACTTCTCCGGGATGTCCAGGAGACATTCGACACGCTGAGAAGGATAAACATGAAGTTAAATCCAAAGAAATGTACGTTTGGAGCAACTGAGGGAATGTTCCTGGGATATTTGATTAACCCAAACGGCATCAAACCTTGTCCAGAGAAGACGGACGCAGTGATACGACTACCGTCCCCCCAGACACGGAAGGAGGTGCAGTCCCTGAATGGGAAGTTAGCCGGGCTGAATAGATTCCTATCTAAATCCGCAGAGAAGTCATTACCTCTATTTAAGACACTCAAGAAGTGTATTAGAAAGGGAGACTTCCGCTGGACGAAGGAAGCCGAGGAAGCTTTCGGCCAACTCAAGCAGCATCTCGCATCTCTCCCTATGCTAGTAGCTCCCCGGCCAAAGGAGGAACTCATTATGTATCTCTCAGCTACCCATGGCGCAATAAGCGCGGTACTCATGACGGATAGAGATACAATACAAACTCCGGTCTACTTTATAAGTAGAACACTACAAGGGGCGGAGCTGAATTATTCCTCCATGGAAAAATTGGTGTTAGCACTAGTATTCGCCACAAAGCGGTTGCGCCGGTACTTTCAGGCGCACCCAATTGTGGTGATTACGGATCAGCCAATTAAGCAGGTTATTTCTAGACCGGACGTGGCAGGGAGGCTAGAGAAGTGGAGCATCCTATTGGGAGGGCATAATATATCTTACAGACCAAGGACGGCTGTTAAAGGCCAGATCTTGGCAGATTTCCTGATCGAGAAGCCGGATGAGGAAGAACCAATCATTAAGCAAGACGAGGTCCCAACGGAACCTTGGGTACTATTCACGGATGGATCCTCATGTACAGACGGGTCCGGGGCAGGTCTCATCCTCACGAATCCAGAAGGAATGGAATTCACATACGCCCTCCGTTTTGAGTTCACGGCCACCAACAACGAAGCGGAATATGAAGCATTAATTGCGGGTTTAAAAATCGCCGCTAGAATGGGGGTCCGCAACCTTGAGGCCTATGTGGACTCACGGCTTGTCGCGAACCATATTCTAGGTGGGTATGTGGCTAAGGAGGACAACATGGTCAGATACTTGGAAAAAGTCAAGTCGTTAATTGCGACTTTCAGCAAGTTTTCCATCAAGCAGGTGCTAAGGGGCGAGAACAAGAAAGCGGACGCTCTCAGCAAGATCGCATCCACGAGCTTTGCTCACTTGTCTAAACAGGTTTTGGTGGAAATACTCAAGGAGAAATCTATCACGGAAGGGGAGGTAGCCGCTATAGTTGAGGAGGAGGGACCTACGTGGATGACCCCGATCATCAACTATTTGACTAATGAAACCCTTCCAGACGAGGAAAAAGCAGCAAGGCGCATTAAAAGGAAGTCACAACATTTTGAACTCCGAGAAGGCATCCTTTACAAGCGCTCTTTCTTGCAGCCGTGGCTGCGGTGTGTTGGACCACGCCAGGCGGCTTACGTCATCAGTGACATACACGAAGGGTTGTGCGGCATGCATGCAGGCCCACGATCCGTGGTAGCCCGAGCCTTACGAACAGGATACTATTGGCCCACCATGCACAGAGACGCGCGCGACATGATTCGCAAGTGCAATGATTGCCAAGTGCATAGGCCAGTACCGCGACACCCGCAGCAGGAGCTTACACCTATCACGTCCCCATGGCCATTTTACAAGTGGGGAATTGACATTGCAGGACCATTTCCTGTAGTTGCGGGGGGGGGGGGGGGGTTAAATTCTTGATTGTTGCAATAGACTACTTCACACGATGGATAGAAGCCAAGGCAGTTAAGTCTATCACAGGTAAGCAGGTCAAGAAGTTTGTGTGGGAACACATTGTGTGCCGTTTCGGTCTACCAGGAGAAATTATCTCGGACAACGGCAAGCAGTTCACAGACAACCCATTCAAAGATTGGTGTGCATCATTGAACATCAAACGGCGCTTCGCGTCTGTTAAGCATCCACAAACGAACGGCCTTGTCGAACGAGCAAATAGGAGCTTGGGGAATGGAATCAAGGCGTGGCTGGATGAACGACAGGGCAAATGGGTCGATGAGTTGTCACACGTGCTATGGGCACATAGAACCATGATCAAAACAGCCAACGGAGACACTCCATTTGCATTGGCTTACGGCACCGAAGCCGTTATACCAGCAGAAATAGGGATGCCTACCATCCGCACGGCGGAAGTTAACGTCGTCACAAATGATGAACAACTGCGAATCAACCTGGATCTGTTGGAAGAAAAAAGGGAAATAGCAGCCATCAATGAGGCTAAGTCCAAGGCTAAGATGAAGGCTTATTATGACGCCAAGGTCAAGGGTGTTTCTTTTCGACCGGGAGACTACGTCTATCGTGCTAACGAAGCGAGTCGAGTTGAGAATACAGGAAAACTGGGCCCTAAATGGGAAGGACCGTATGAAGTCACTAAAACCTTGGGACGAGGCGCGTACAAGTTACGTGATATGGATGGCCGCGACCTAGAGCGCACATGGAACATCTCCAATCTCAAAAGGTGCTATCTTTGAAAGCTACGGCTTCCGCATGGGTACTTCGCTATAGGCGGTCTTAATAAAGAACCATGCGGGTTATTTGTTTTGTTTGTTTTTCTTATGTTTGTTTAAGTTTCCTTTCTTGTTTTTAGGACTTGTCGTCATTATTCAAACAAAAGTGTAAACGTTCTAATAAAATGCCGTGGTGCCTATCTAGCTCCACGGCCTGTTTCGTGCAAATCATTTTCCTTTCTCTATTAGATTCTTTGTTAGTCGTATGAATTTTACTTGTATTACAATATGCCATGTTTCATTCGTATGCATTCTTTCAAATTACCGTACATGTACTATACGCCTCCAGGTGGGGTAAGAGGATTAAGTGAACCTACTAATTCAACTTGCCGCGTAAGAGGGATGCAACCCCAGCCGCACGGATCATGTATCCTTACTAGACACCTTACTCACAAGACGTTGGGGTAAGTTTCATATGCTACAGCCACGCGGTGCTCCGCATAGCAAAGACGCACGGCGCATGTCTAGTAAATTATAGACTTGTATGTATTTTCCTTTTTTCTTTATGTGTAAGACGTGACACGTCATGCGGCATTGAAATACAATGAAATACACAAGTTTCAAAATTAATAATAAACAAAATGGCCGTGGTTGTCACGGACTTATAAAATAAAAGGACAAGTTATTACATATATGTCTTAGCCGTCTACATACACGGACGAATATAATCACAAATGTTTACAACATATCAGTTACAAGGGGGGAAGGAATTCTTCTAGATCCTTCTTCCCTTCCTCAATTAAAGCACGAAGGGCCTCCCCGCGAGCATCTTTCCCGTCCTGAACTTTGACTGCAAGAGCGTCTAGGGCTTCACCAAGCGACTTCTCACCTGACATAGCTTTGGATACGAAATCATAGGTAGCCAGCGTCAAGGGAATTGGATCAGCACTCAGCCGGGACATTATTGCCTCATTGGGAGCATCTTTCATGGCTTCAAGCTCGTCCAGGATGGGGTGTTGAAGGTCTACCAAAGCATCCATGGACGCTGTCATCTTACCCGCTGCGGAGGGGTTGTGATACGGATGCTGTGTGATATCCTCATTTTTTACGATCATCTCCGCAGCTTGGACCAGGCCTTCATGCCTACCACGGTCGATCCCATCAGATACAACCCCAGCAAATGCCTGCAATAGATGTGGAGCGTTAAGGGCCCCGCTTACGGCAAGCCGCAGTCCTTGCCCGATAATCCACCTACGACCGGCTGTTGCGGTCAGTAGGGGGGGCATACTCTTTCCGCACAGCTGACAACCACCTTGCTCAACTCTTCATCAGCTAAGGCAACTTGATTTTCAAGACTGGTTTGAGCCTGCGTCAACTCCTCCTTCAGTGAGTCACGCTCTTGGGCAATGCTGAACGATTCGCGGTCACCGCCTTAGTAGCAGCCTCGGCCGCAGACACCTGCGTATGAAATTTGGAGTTACTACACGAATATATATTTTTGGGCTACATGCATACAAGGAGTAGGAATATATGAACAACATGTTTGAAAGTTTACCTTCTCGTTGGATGCGGCTACGAGGGCCTCCAACTCAGCGATACGCTTCTCTCTTGTATCGGCATGAAGCGCCTGCTCCTTCACCGTTGCCTCGGCAGTCAATAACGCCGCTTGCAAGGATGTGATGGTCTTATCGTTTTTTACGATCAATGCCTCACGGCGGGCTATCCTTTTGTCGGCACGGCTCACATTGGTGAGGGCCTTGATCAGTCGGCGTCTCAACACGGCACCCACCGTCACCTGATGTGCGGATGACACATCAAACTGTTCAATCAGGGCCTCATGGTCTAGTTCATCTAAATCCTGTGCGAGGGCAGGCGGGGTGATGTGTTCGATGAATTTCGAACACTCTGATTCGGCCTCCAGCCGTGTCAAGCTTGACAGGTTCCATGCTAAACGCAAGCTCTCTTCTGGCCCCTCGGGGCACGGTTCCTTGGCATGTGCGGTGATGGGTGAAGGGGGATTGTTAGTAGCCGCGGGGGATGGATTTATCCCCACTTCTTCTCCTTGAGCTGCGACTGCCGGATTCACCCTGTGGTTCAAAAAAAAAAAAAATTATTAGTCTACATATATCATACGAAGATACAAATCATAATCACGAGGGGTACTTACGAGGTGCCAATAGCAGGGTCTGGGCCGGTAGGAGCTACGGCGCTCACAGGGGCGACTCGCAGAACTGGCCCTTCCATGGTCGGGGTGGGGTCGGCTTGACCAGTCATGGTGCTGCCTCCTTCTTGATACTGAGGATGGTCTTTCCGCAACTTCTTGGGGGGGGGGGGGGGGGCATTTGCAACTCCGGCATCTTCTCCAGTCTTCTTCGCCACACGCCTGGTTGTTTTTCTCTTTTTTGAAGTAAGTGTGGTGGATCCGGAAGCTTGCGTAGTGTCTTCATTAGGATCGCGCTCCTCCTCCTGGTTGATGGTGCCTCCTTCCAGTAAGGGGTCGTCGCCATCTTCGTTATGAAAGTCCAATGGGGACTTCTCGATAACAGGCTCTTCTTCGTCCGACCTGGGTTCGGTTGTCTCCTCCAGCGGAATCGTACGGTCGGCTAAAGCTTCTAGCAAGGGGAGCTCATTCGGCTTTAACGGCCGGAATCCTTGCGCCACCTTCATGGGGTCGCCTTGACGAAGTAATCCGTAGAGGTTCATCTCTGCAAAAGATTGTAGAAGTATATGGGTTAGTAACATTTTACACATATGTGATTGATCAAATTTAGAAGATGTGTATGACCTACCCTCGCCCTGTTCCGTTAAGAAGCATGGATATAAGTCATCCCTCCCAAAGTAACGGCGACTTATCCCTACTAAGCACTGAAAGTGCTCCGGCAACCCTCTATGAAATTCCGTGCGATGGGTATCTAGTATTTTCAGGTCCCGGCTACTATAATCTTTGGATTTGGGCGGATAGTCTTTTGGGGCTTTGGTTTTAAGTACGAAGGGGGTGGGGAATACTTTTTCATCTAAAAAGAAGTAATGGTCGTACCAATTCTTCAGGGAGTCAAGGGGTTTCCTATATGTCATCGGGGCATTCCCGGGTCGTTTCTTGAACGACAACCACCCGTTCACTAATTGGGGAAAGTAGAAAGCCCTAAAAAGGTTCACGGTGGGGGTTACCCTGCAGGTATGGCATGTAATCTTAAACTGGTTGATCTTACACGCCCCTATACAGTGGAGTTGGGTGATATGAAAGTCATAATACAAAAGAAGGTCTACTAAGAACTTAGACAACGGAATACGGTAGTTGGCTGAGTCAAACAGGCGTGTGTATATGCCTATTTTCCCCGCCGGTGCATCCGTAATAGCTTCACCATCACCCGGAAAGGTGGGGTGTACGCTTTCGGGCACATAATACTTCGACAGGAAGTCGAGGTATTTCTCCCCCGACATCACATTCAGGACGTCCGTGATGAGGGGGTTATCTTTGACCATATTTTATGAAAAGGTTTTTAAAGGTGTGGTAATCTAACCTGCGGTGACGGATATCCGTGGAAAAGAAGGCAAAAATTTTGGAGAGAAAAGCTTGAAGTTAACAATGGCGGAAGAATGAGTGAGTTGTGTGTGTAACATACACGCATACTCACTCTTGTATAGGGTGGCCTCGGTTTCCGAGGTGCCGTGGATCTTTGACACGTGTCAGTCACATTTCCTATCCAACAGATAGGGTTTCTGACATTTCTGTAACGTCAGTAGGGGACCCACGGGTCACTTCTTAAACAATTTCGCGTGGCTCAAGGGTGGTCAGTAATCATGCACTTTTTGCAGACATGCGACTGGATTATTGAATATCATTAATGCGACTGGATTCTTGTCGGGTTATGCGGCTCTTACGTAAGACCGTATTTAATGTTTCATTTAATTTGTCTCGGCCATTACGTGCGGCTGAGGTAGTATTCATGAAAGAATATTCCTACGACCGGTTGCCACGTGCGGCCGGAACAAATTTTCCAGTGTCATTTCCTAGGTCTTTCTTGATATGTTCGGAGAGCAGCTTGATAGTCTAGAGGTTACGCCTACGGCTGTAACAACTAGACTGGGGGACATGATGACGTATAGTCCCCAACCGGGTCATGAGCCCGGCTCACGGGTACTACCCGTATCCGGCCCATCACAGATGGGTGGATAAATGTCATTCAGGCTTATGGGTTTGAGTGAACAGTACCCGCACATGTGTGCGGCCCACGGCCCAAGGCGGCCGACATAAGATCAGTCAGAATGATATTCTGTCTAGGAATATCTTAATCCCAATACGAGGAGATATTCACTACCAGAATTAGAAGATAACAATCATTCTAATTCTGGTGCTTATCTCTTCCTTGGGGCCGAAGGATCAGTGAAAGCCCATAGGGTTTCACTGCCTATAAAAGGAACCCCCAAGGGTTCCACAAAGGTATTACGACTTGTACTCTAAACTCACATAAACCCTAAACCGATTACTTACTCTCACGCCGGAGTCTACTCGTGGGAAACATTCCCACGGTAAGCTTAACGCGTGTTGTTTAGTGTGCAGGATCCCAACCAGACGATTCACTTGGTGCAGGAGCCGGAGCCCAGCCAACCCGAATTAAGCCTAATTCGGGTCTAGCAAGGATCAACCAACTTTTGCATCAACAAAATGGATTAAGGAGATCATATCATCTAACTTTATGATGGCGTGTTAACATAATATGAGATACAATTTCATTCCAGACGAAAGCCGATCGAAATGAAATCAAACCCGAAATCGAACGAATCAATGAATACCCAACGAGATCTAATCGCCGACTCCCCCAATACACTAACTATATCGAGATAACAAATATGAAACCTTAACCTACGTACAAATCAGAACTTGATCGAAACACGAACCGCAACCGAAGCGAACTGAAACTCAAAACTTGTAATTTATAAGATATAAGGCAACAAAATCTCTATTTTCATCACCAACATAAGGAACCGAATATTATTTTCCTTTTAATGATGGTAATTTAAATCATCTTCGTCGAAAAATTATGAGATTTGAAGAAAATATTAGTGATATATAGATGAGTGTTTCATCCGAAACATTAGTGATTATTATCACTAACTAAATGCTATTAATGGTCATGCTTCTCAGTTATTAATATTAATACTGTCTGTTGTTTCTTATTGATCTTATCCTGACATAACACAAATGTTAGTTTAAACTTCAACGTAATATGATATGTACCGGAATCATCATAAGAGTCCTTATATATTACTCAATTTATAACATTTTGA
The DNA here is from genome assembly GCA_025667525.1 of Glebionis coronaria. Taxonomy (NCBI): domain Eukaryota; kingdom Viridiplantae; phylum Streptophyta; class Magnoliopsida; order Asterales; family Asteraceae; genus Glebionis; species Glebionis coronaria. The sequence goes on along the minus strand of JANFOE010001687.1, from coordinate 268,944 downwards.
ATGTATAACAATATTTAATAAAATGTCGGGTATTAGGCATGTATGTATTCATAATTAAAACTGATCTAAATTTTTAAATGACATTTTTTTATTACTTAACTTACGTTATATAAAATAAAATGTAAACCAAATTTATGGGTTTTTGATAGGTGTGAAAACACCCATCTTTTCTACCACTTAATTACATTAAAACGGGACCTAAACGTATATTTTATGTCATAAATGGCAGAATTATGCGTGGTTTGTGCTTTTATTGTGTTTTAGGGTCGAGAAGGTGAAAAGTGGAGAAAACACGGCTTTCACGGGCTTTTATTGAAGAAAAAGACAAAAGACGAAGTTGAAAGATCAAGAGTGGAAAAAGAACGGAAGTCCAAGACCAATTCTGAAGATTTATCGAAGAAAAAGTCAAAAGACGGAAGTTTACTAAAAAGCCGAAGAACTCAGGTTTAAATTATGAAGAAATTACAAGACGAGTTCAAAGAAATCCCGAGACGAAGTCTTAGAAGTCGAAGAATTTGAGAAGACTGAAAGACTGAAAGACTGAGGACCAAGATAGAAAGAAAGAGGAAGCCACCAACCAGTCCCCTCTCCTATAAATACCACCCTCACAACATGTGAGAGGGTTGGTTAGTTTTAGTTTAGTTTTAGGATTAGATTAGGAGTAGGTAGTTTCTCTCTCTAAACTTATGCTTTCTCTCTCTAGATTGATTCGTGTTTAAGCTTTTGTTCTTGAATCTTTACTTTTTAATTAAGCTTTTAATTCATCATCTTCATCCTTTCTTGTTGATTTGTTCTTGATCTTTGAGTTCATGTTCTTGAGTTTTCTTATTTTCAATCAAGTGGGTTTTGCTTGATTTGGCTTTATTTGTTAGTTTTGATGATTTGTTTTGATTGATTATTGTTAGTTGATGTTTATTGGTTGTTTTGGTTTAATCTTTTGGTTTGTTTTGTCTAGATTTGATCAAATTCGAGCTTCATTCTTTTTCCCCTGTTCCTCGCCAAAGTTACTGTTCTTCCCCAGATTTTCCGAATAGACTGTTTTCTCATCCTCCTATTCGGAATGTTGGATATTCCGAATAGACCCTCCTATGCGGAATGTTGGATATTCTGAATAGGAACCCTTATTCGGAATGTTGGATATTCCGAATAGGAACTCTTACTCGGAAAGTTTAAATATTCCGAATAGGACTCCTTATTCGGAATGTTCAAATATTCCGAATAGGACTCTTTATTCGGAATGTTCAAGTATTCCGAATAGAGTCTTTTATTCCGAGTGGGTTCTTATTCCGCATAGTCTTTTTATTCAGCATAGCTTAATATTCCGAATAGCCCTTTTTTTTCCGCATAGCTTTTATTTTTCTGCATAGTGTTTTTTCCGAGTAGATCATCTTTCCATTTTTATTCCGTATAGCACATCCTTATTAGGAATATTTACTTTATTCCGAATAGAGTTTTCAGTTTTAGTTTTTAAGCTTTACTTTTTCCCGCCTTTTCTTGATTTACACCTTTACTTGCTTTCCTTTCAATTTAATTTGAGTCATTTACTTTAATTGCCTTTAATCTTTCATTGTCGTTTCTTTTTACCGTCTTTACTTTATCTTTAATTGTTTCAAGTCTTTATTTTTTAATTAGTTTTAGAAAACGACCCCTCTTTTATTTGATTCACCAAGAACAACTGAGTCGCACAATTAACCAGAGATCAATTCGAAGAGACACCGAGAAAACGAACTTTCAACTAGTAAAATCCACTTACTAAAATGGCGCCGCTGCCGGCTCTTTTCGTGAAGATCGAAGGTTTTTTGTGAGTGACGCGTTGGATTTTGGGATCCGTTCACTTGTGAACGTTATTTTTCTTGTCAAAAATTTTCAAAAATCCAAAAACATTTGAAAAATCATAAAAAGCATTTCTTTTTCAAAGTTTTGCACCAAAAATATTCTTCTTGCTTATCTATCTCTCTTTATGGATTTTTATGTCCATTGCGTCCGGTGTGGGAAACAATTATCTGGGAACAACTCCTGTCAATGGTGTACATGTGAGCGGTGCGGAAACGATATCGACTACACACAATTCGGATTTTGTCCCTTGTGCAACTCGACTAATTCACTCTTTTTGAACCCACCTCCTGTTCCCCCGTGCATCTATTGTGGAAGCGATTCTCATTGGCATGTTTCGTGCCCGGTTCAATACCCGTCTAGACACGGGCAAGAACCGGGGTACAATTATGACAATGATAATAGCTATCCACAAGATGCACTTGCTTTTTCTCCGTATCCGGTTTGCAACAACTGTGGGGGTCCTCACGATACCTATTTTTGTCAACCAATGAATTATTATGAGCAAAATCCGTGTCCTCAGTTTTCTTCACCTATGGATTATTATGAACCAAACCCGGTTTCTAATTCTTCTCAACCGATGAACAACTATGAGCCACAACCTTACTATAATTCAGGTTTTGAACACTTTGAGCCCCCACATCACACCCTCAATCATCAATCCTCTCAACAAATTAATCTTGACCCACAACTCACTACCTTGAATGAAGAAACACACTCCATTGTTTTGCAACTTCAAGAAGCCGTTGTTTTGCTTAAAGAACTTAGGGACAAGGAAAAGCGACTGCAACAAGAGCAAGTATCTAATCTTAGTGATTATACCCCTCCTCTTGTGCATCAATACTATTACGATGATGATGACGATGAGCCTACTATTTCTTGGAATGATCTTACTGCTCAATGTCCTAGTGCTATTGTCATCCCTCCTCTCAATTTCCCCAACGCCTCTAAGGATTGTGATACTTCGAGTGAGATTAGTGATTTCGGTCTTGATAAATTCTTTGATGAGGTTTGTAATGTGCTAACTTTTGAGGAGCTTACGGATGAGGTCGCTCTTAATGATGATGTTCCTTCCACCAACACTTTGGGAGATGATTCTTTGGCTTTCTCTAATCCTCTTTTCGATCAAGATGATGATTTTACTTCTAGTGATGACGAGTCACTATCCGAGGAAGACGTTCTGCATGAAACTTTCAAGATTTATTCGAACCCTTTATTTGATTTTGATGACGCCTACATATCTAGTGAAGTGAATCCGCTCTTTGACGAAGGGATTGAGGATATTGATAGCGCTGCTTCTCTTGCTATTAATGAGCATACTTTGTTAGCCATACCTCCTTCTATCCCAGAGGTGGAAAGACGTGAATCTACTGAAAAAGAGACGCAGGTGGAAGGTAATTGTTCTCATACTCCTCATATGATATTGCCACCTCATCCTACCACGTGCACACCCAAGCGGGTGATGTATCACTTTTACTCTCCTCATTTCATACCGGGAAATGAGGATGAGTGCTTTGACCCGGGAGGTGACAATGACAATTCTATAATTGATACCCTCACGGCTTTGCCGAGTGATCAACATCCATTGTCTTTGGGGGATGACAATGTGCTTACTTTACCCACCCCACCTCCCGTGGATCTTGAATTCACATACTTCTCGTATGTCGAAAGGGTTTTTCTCCCATTCCAGACTTCTCCCCCCGCCTCTCCTTTATTAATGTCCACCGGGAACGAGAACAAGATCTTTGATCCTGGTATCACATTCGAGGCCTCCCCATGGACCATTTAATTCGGGGACGAGTCAGGCTCGTGACTCGGTCAACAAAAACAAGCGCTTTTTGGGAGGCAACCCAATTATCTATCTATCTTTACCATAAGTGTAGGGGGAGCCCCGTTGGAGTTTCTTGTTTTCTTTCTTATCATGTGCAGGGATTAGAGCTTCAAAGACACACTCTTGATGACTTTTCACGAACCGTGACTCCGTGTTCCCTTCTTCCCGGTTCTATCCTAAACTCTTTTCGATTCACTATTTTATATTTCTCAATATTAAAATAGGAATCTCTTTAGTGTCTCTTCCTTAGCGAGATTTAAACAACGTGCACAATGTCCTAAGTGTAGGGGAGTTTTACTCCTACATGCTTAAACATTGAGGACAATGTTTATATTAAGTGTAGGGGGGACTTCTATCGAAGTTAAGTAGCCTTTTCCTTGTATTTGTCCTCATTTTAACCGGAAAATCAATTTTTCGACATTTTTCAAAATTTTTAATCTATTTTGGCCTAGTTGTAGTTCCCTTTATTTTTGCTATTTTTCTCTTATTTTAATAAAATGGTTTTAGCAAGTTTAGATATCTTAGATATATTAGGCCGTTGTGAGTATTTTGACTCAACCCGAGTTTACTTATCCAAGTTCACTCTAGCTAGTATCCTTAACCATGTAGACCTTAATTGGTTTATTAGGCTAAGCATCCACGAGTCTCATTCCTTGAGATTTTAAATTGTGAAGAACGAGAAATGATAGATTTAGTTACAAGTTTGGTATTCTCTCATTAACTTATGTGAGTTAATTATGATCTTTTTCTCCCATCACTTGCTAATAATTTATCTGCAATAAGTAAGGTCGTACGATTTGAAAAGTTACTTAGCTTCTAGCCCAAGATCGTTTAAAAGTTGCTCGATAATGACGAGAGTTCATAGCCAAGGCATAACTTATGAAGCGGGGCGCGAAGATTGGCGAGTCCGAAAAGGCCCTAACAAGGCATGAGGATTCAATTTTATTGCTGAAGATCCAAAAGTGATGTGAAAAGCATTATTCCCAAAATCAATATGAAGGATCAAGACTCACGACGAAAAGCAATCAACTCCCATAAAGATCATGGAGAAGTCTATCCAAAAAGACCCTAACAAGGTATGAGGATAAATAGATCCAAGTCCGAAAAGGAGGCGGATCGTTGTATCTCAAAATCCCAATTAGAGATTGAAGAAATAATCATGAAGTCGTGGTCAACAAAGTTGGAGTACCCCTCAAAAGTCTCCAAAGTGAAGAAACTCTATTATGATGAGAAGACCATTATCTCAAGAACGTCTCTCGAAGATATGAAGTATGAAGTACATGCCAAATATCGGCCCGAGAAAGGTCTCAAATCGTGAACCAAGTTATGCCAAGATATGAACTTTTTGATATCCCGAGAAGCAGTTTTAAGAGATTTTGTCCTTTAGCTAACTATTGATCAAATCGTCCTACTTTGCTTTCAGCTTAAATAAGTTATCGAAATAAGTCAACAATGCATCCTCGTGATCATTCAAGACATCAATAAAACATAAGAGATACCCATAGGAATAAGGGAGTTTAAGTGATTAATTGAACCGCATGAGTAAATGTTTGTTATGCTAACTTGTACTAACAATGATCTTGTTTTTAAGCTTGGCATGGGGAACGTGAAACTTGAGGGTGATAAACATTCATGACACACAAGCCCTGATGTAAGTCTTAGATTTCTTTACATGTTTCTTCCTTGTTGCATCTTGTTATTTTCTATCTTTTTGATTTTACTTAGTTGTTTAATAAAGGCCAAGGTAGGTTGATTATGATGGAAAGTGTAAACCTTGCTTTATCACTAAGCATTGCATGAGGGCATTGCAATGGTTAAGTGTAGGGGATTTGATAGGTGTGAAAACACCCATCTTTTCTACCACTTAATTACATTAAAACGGGACCTAAACGTATATTTTATGTCGTAAATGGCAGAATTATGCGTGGTTTGTGTTTTTATTGTGTTTTAGGGTCGAGAAGGTGAAAAGTGGAGAAAACACGGCTTTCACGGGCTTTTATTGAAGAAAAAGATAAAAGACGAAGTTGAAAGATCAAGAGTGGAAAAAGAACGGAAGTCCAAGACCAATTCTGAAGATTTATCGAAGAAAAAGTCAAAATACGGAAGTTTACTAAAAAGCCGAAGAACTCAGGTTTAAATTATGAAGAAATTACAAGACGAGTTCAAAGAAATCCCGAGACGAAGTCTTAGAAGTCGAAGAATTTGAGAAGACTGAAAGACTGAAAGACTGAGGACCAAGATAGAAAGAAAGAGGAAGCCAACAACCACTCCCCTCTCCTATAAATACCACCCTCACAACATGTGAGAGGGTTGGTTAGTTTTAGTTTAGTTTTAGGATTAGATTAGGAGTAGGTAGTTTCTCTCTCTAAACTTATGCTTTCTATCTCTAGATTGATTCGTGTTTAAGCTTTTGTTCTTGAATCTTTACTTTTTAATTAAGCTTTTAATTCATCATCTTCATCATTTCTTGTTGATTTGTTCTTGATCTTTGAGTTCATGTTCTTGAGTTTTCTTATTTTCAATCAAGTGGGTTTTGCTTGATTTGGCTTTATTTGTTAGTTTTGATGATTTGTTTTGATTGATTATTGTTAGTTGATGTTTATTGGTTGTTTTGGTTTAATCTTTTGGTTTGTTTTGTCTAGATTTGATCAAATTCGAGCTTCATTCTTTTTCCCCTGTTCCTCGCCAAAGTTACTGTTCTTCCCCAGATTTTCCGAATAGACTGTTTTCTCATCCTCCTATTCGGAATGTTGGATATTCCGAATAGACCCTCCTATGCGGAATGTTGGATATTCCGAATAGGAACCCTTATTCGGAATGTTGGATATTCCGAATAGGAACTCTTACTCGGAAAGTTTAAATATTCCGAATAGGACTCCTTATTCGGAATGTTCAAATATTCCGAATAGGACTCTTTATTCGGAATGTTCAAGTATTCCGAATAGAGTCTTTTATTCCGAGTGGGTTCTTATTCCGCATAGTCTTTTTATTCAGCATAGCTTAATATTCCGAATAGCCCTTTTTTTCCGCATAGCTTTTATTTTTCCGCATAGTGTTTTTTCCGAGTAGAGCATCTTTCCATTTTTATTCCGTATAGCACATCCTTATTCGGAATATTTACTTTATTCCGAATAGAGTTTTCAGTTTTAGTTTTTAAGCTTTACTTTTTCCCGCCTTTTCTTGATTTACACCTTTACTTGCTTTCCTTTCAATTTAAGTTTTAATTTGAGTCATTTACTTTAATTGCCTTTAATCTTTCATTGTCGTTTCTTTTTACCGTCTTTACTTTATCTTTAATTGTTTCAAGTCTTTATTTTTTAATTAGTTTTAGACAACGACGCCTCTTTTATTTGATTCACCAAGAACAACTGAGTCGCACAATTAACCAGAGATCAATTCGAAGAGACACCGAGAAAACGAACTTTCAACTAGTAAAATCCACTTATTAGTTTTACAACTCTTCTCCTCTAAAAATAATAATTCGTCCTCGAATTAGAAACGTGGTATTGCTGCGGGTTTTAAAATTCTTCTCCTCTAAAAGGGAAAATTTGTCCTCGAATTAAAGGTACTAAGCTGATGAAGTTATAAGAACTGAAAGAACATGTAAGCTGAATAGACATGTAGGCTGAAAGGATAATTCGTCCTCGAATTAGAACATAATGCTGCTGAAAGGGTATAAACGTGACATGACTGAAGTGAACATGGAACATGACCCGGATGAAGAGGACATGGAACGTAACATGACTGAAAAGAACTTAACTGGATTATTGAAGGAAGAGGATGAGAGGTCCGGATGGACTCCTCCGTTCCAAGTGGCTTCCTGCTTGAAACGATTCCATAAAAGATCTTGACAATGAACAATCTTGGTCTTACTGACCCTGTCCTGATGATGCTGCATAGTTTTTGGTTCCATACTTGAGATGGATTTCTGAATCTGAAAGAATGAATACATTATAACATGTAGGATACATGAAATGATACGTACAAATAACATGGAAAGATAACATTTATATATCTGAGAAATGATACTAAAGACATACTGGAACGAACTACATGAACAATTGTGAACGTGCTACGTGAGCAATTGTAAACGTGGTTCGCGATCATCTGATGAACAATGAGCATGGAATATATTGTGAACATGATACGTGAAACATACTGTGACCGTATGTTGACTGAGGGAGGAACGCCAAACGATATGACAAGAGACGTGAAACGTCTGCCCGGGTATGGAAAAAACTGTGTTAAACTTGAGTCTAGTTTGTGAAGCTTTCAAAAACCATATTCATTAACAAGCTGTGAAACGTGTATCGCGAGATAGAACACGAACCTGAACGTGAACAATGTCATGAACTCGAACGTGAGCTTAAATCATGAGATAGCACAAATATGGACTGAAACAACATCATAATTCGAACGTGAGATGTAAACATGAAGGTGAACGTAAATATACACGTGATCGTGAACATGAACGTGAGCGTGATTCGCGAACGTGAATTTCAATCTGACCTGATTATTGATGGAATAATTTGAAATCGTACTATCTATTGTTGAACTTCCTGTAGATCTTCTACTGCGTAATCCTTTTGGATGGAAGAAAATGTGTAGGCTGGGTTAAATGGTCGAAAATGACTTAGATAGTATCATACTTTTTTGAGTTCTGTGGTAAACTAATAACAATCTTCATGGTATCTTATATCCTTTATGTTCAGAATTTCTAATGGTTGTAATAACTTACTATCATGATGAAGTTCTATCTTGAACCTGTGGCATGTCAGGCATCTAGATATTAACATAGTTGTATGAGTGTGTTATATTGCTTCTATCAAAATCCGCCTGGGTTTATGGTACCTTCTTGTGGAATCTGGATGAATAGTCTTGGAAGAATTATGAGTCTCGTTAAATTAGACCTCTCCTAGCGTAGGGTCTTATGGAATACAAAATTTAATGAAGATTCTCTCCTTTATGCATAAGCTTAGTCGTGGAAGAGCTAATTGTAAGAACTGTAAGCAAGTTTCATGGTAGTAGCTAACTAAATTCTAGAAAATTTTCATACTTTGGTCACAGACTTCGGTCGTGACCATCTGGTGATAGCCTTCACCTTCGCAGGATTTCTGAAATTCTTTCTGCTGAAATAATGTGGCCCAGAAATGCCACCTTGTTCATCTAGAACTCATATCTGGAAAGCTGCGTATATAATTTTCTCCTATCGGAGAATCTGTAGGATCATAAAAAGATGATTCTCATGTTCTTCTCTAGAATTTAGTAGATCAGGATGTTATCGAAGAATATACTGGCGAACTTGTCAAAGAATTCATGGAAAATTTTATTCATTAATTTTGTAATATAGCTGGAGCATTCTTAGAAATGTCCTGTTTTGTCTCTCATCACTGATGGTAGCATGATCGTGAAGCGTTTTTGGAAAAATGTTTAAGACATCATAGCAGATCAGATAAGCCTTATATATGTGAGATGAACATCGACTATAAATGGTGATCTTGTAAAATTTTCAGTGATCGATACCTGATTTCATGTTACTTGCCTTCTTACTGATAGACAGAATATGGTGCACCTTCTGGTGGTGCGCTAGGGAGAATAAAGCCTCGTTCCGGTAACTCTGTAACTAATGTTGTAACTCTTGTAACTTAGCTAAAGCTCTATGATAAGGAGTTCTGAAAATAGGTTCTGTCCTTGAGACAAGCTTGATGTTAAACTCCGTCTCGTGGTTGGGGAGGGATTTCTTGAGACCCTTCTGGAAATACATCCGAAAACTCTAGAATAATCTGCTGACCATGGATTTAAGGAAATTCATAAATCGGTCATAACTGATAGCTAGAAAGTCTTCGCAGCTATTGAATAATAAGTCACGCACTTGTAAAGCAGAAACAATTTGTACTAGGTTTTTTTTCTGATAGGAACAAGATGAAAGTATTTAGGATTTAGTAAGACGGATCTCGTCGTCAATTGAAACGAAAAACCTTTATAAATATTGGTGATATAGTGGAGTCTTTTCTGGCTGAAAGGTAGGTAATACATGTTTAAAGATGAAGCTGACATATGAATACGTGAAGTAAACGTGGCTGATCTTACTGAATTTATATCATCTGTAATCTTATAGAACGAACACTGCATGTCTATCCTAGACAATACACTCGTGGTGGTAACTCAATTTTTAAGGGTCTGATTTACGCGTGGCATAAAAGAACGGGTATACCCCTTGGAGGGTCGCCTGAATTTCTAAGGGCCTGGGTTTAGAAGACACACTGGAGTTATGAGTTCTGACTCGTACTTTGATAAGATATTTGTATGACATGTACCATGACTAGTGTCATGGCATGTGTCTTCCGAAATGATACTAGAGACATGTGTCTTGACTGATGTCTTGACATGTGTTTTGGTAGATGGATACGTAGAGGTTGAAATTTTTTTTGTAACTGCTAGGATTGGTGGACCGGTTAGACTGGACATCTGTATTTCTGGTCACGTCCGTTTTGGAGTTCTGATGGTTACATACTGATTAATTATTAGCACGATGGTTGTCACTACTGCCTTGCCTGTCAGTTTCATGACGGTCATTATCGTGACCGTGATTTATGTAACTATTCTGCGGAGTGGCCGGCTGGGTACCGGTTCCTACTCTTCTGACGAAAAGAATAGTTGTGTGACGTGTGACATCTTAACTAAGGAAGTAAATGTGACAATCCGTCAATTTATGGTTGATATTTTATTCTCAATATTTATTTGAAAATATTATTTTATGAACTCACATATTTTTGGGAAGAAATTTGGATTTACGTCTTGGAGTTGCATCGACTACGTTTAAACCGGAGGATTCAACGTTACGTGCTTACGTTTACATACACCGTCTTTGGTGACAGTCCGGCATTTCAGAAAATAAATTTATTCGCGAATATTATTTTGGAGTTTTAAATATGAGTTGGTTCATAAACTCACAAATTTACGAGAAGAGATTAGGACTTACGATTTTATTTTAACGTCCTTTACGACTAAACCGGAAACCTTAGGATTACGTATTTACGTTTTCGAACTCCGTTTTTGATGAGACAATTTTTATTAGATTCGTTTTGTGACGTTGATTCATAATCTATAAAAACGTTTTTCGTAAAACGACCCGAGGGCACCCAAATCGAGAAAACTAGAATCGAGGAGTACCCGTAAATAATTGGGGATGAGACAAAAACAAGTTTTGCCCCACCCCCACATGGGACGGCCAAAACTAGCAACTTATGCTTGTGATGTGTCAAGTTTATTAAACAAGTCTAACACTTGTCCTACCTAGCTTCACTTGAAAGCTAAGCTTTCCACTTAACCACAACACCACTCCTACATACCATTAGCTCTCATTTCTACCATACAAACCACACAATATCCTCTCTTTCTCTCTTGGTGATGCCGTCCCATTTGCTCTACAAACACCACCATTCATACAAAATTTAACCACAAAACATATGTTATAATTAGCATATGTTAATCTCCATTCAAAAAGATGAAGATTGGTGCAACTTATAACATCCAAGAAGGAGTATTCATGGTGTCTTGGGGCTGATTTTCCACAAGGTGATCATGAAGATTGATGCTCTTGAAGATGGTCTTGGCTATGCACAAGTTTCTCCATCAAAATCTATGTTTTGATCATAACCTACATCAACTTGGTGGTATAAAGATTGTCCTCCTCAACTTCTTGTTATTTTGATTATGTAAACATGTATTTTATTTCCTATTGTATATGTATATGATGATTATATGATGATAAAAATGTTATGTGGGGATTTGGTGTTGATAAACATGATTAAAAAGGTGAAAAACCATAAGAAACAAGGTTAAAATCTTGGTTAAATTTGATGGCTGTATAAAACAGTAAAGAACCATATGGTAAACTGATAAAATGATGAAGTAAAATGGATTTACAGTAAGCTATATGTCTTGTACACATGTGAGAGTTGGCCATGCAATGGAATCAAAGTAATGAATGAGATATGATCAAAACAAGTTTAAGGTATAAATCTTAGTTCACTGTTTTGGACGATTTTTAGAAATTATTTAGAAGATGATTCAACAGTAGCTATAGAAGAATTAAATGTAGCACATATCATGTAGTTTATGTGATAAATATTTGAGCTTCTATCTCCATATAGAACTCAAGATATGGCAGTTTTGGTGAAAGTGAAGATAAAAATCAGATTTTTGGAAATTAAAGAATAATACTATTATATAAGCACTCAAAATTTAATAGTATAAAATATAAATTAAAACCCACCAACTTATAAAACTTATTTATATAAATATGTAAAAGGGTAAATGAATGAATAACTTATATAAATGGTAGTGAAATAATACTTATAAGTTATAAAACTATAAACATTGTTTTTACGACTTTTTCGGCTAATACCGTAAAAATTAACGTTTTTGTTAAATAAAACTTAGATGGTTGGACCCGTCTAATGAAAACTTTATAAAACTTATATACTGATATATAAACATGTATAACAAGTAAAAACCGATAAAACCCGAACTATAGGACATACGGACGTTAACGGACTAAATTAACGTTATTGGACTAATAATACAACAAAAATGGACTAAAACACTTATAAACTTATTATTGGGCTTAACCCATTTGGGCCCAACTTATAAAGTATAGATACTGATAATGTAGGTATAAAAGTGATTAAAACAAGTTAAAGAACTTATAATAAGCTTATTGGACTTAAAACGTGTAAATAGGTAAAACTAGTAAACTAGTATAAACGTTACCGACACATAACACTAAAATGAGTAAAAGGGAATATGTAAACCCACTTGATCATCATATATAAATAATCATCATATGTATACATAATTGTTATTTTTATAAAGTCATTGGACATGAGTCTAAGACCGAGTATTATTTGTCTAGGTTTCCGTGATTGAAGCGCGTATCGTACGTCCGAATTGCCGATAACCCGCCTTCCCATATCAACGTGAGTTCATAGCCTCGCACTCTTTTAAATGTTTTCATAAATGTTTTATAAACCCGCGAGGGAGATAACATGTTAGTTTTATAAAATAGGACACCATTTGTCCCGATTGTTTGATTATTGATTTTGGACCCGAATGATTGAATGACCCGATTGTATGACCCGATAAATGATTAATGGACCTGATAGATGAAATAAAATGGATTATTAAAGTTAGGTTATGTCACTAAAAGTCCCATTAGCATGAATTGTGAACTACCGGGAGTTGGTAGACGCTTATGCATATAATAGTACTATTTGGGGACGATCACCCCAGTTCGCGCCTTGACGGTTGATCCCCGTCGTGCCACATTGATTGGTAAGCGAATTTATGTATGAGAAGATTTCCATAGCGTAACCTTTGTGACGACACGCTACCTTAGATGGGCAGATTGAGTATCGGGTTAGCTACCCGTTGTTGGTTTAGTAAGGTAACAATGTCATGCGGCTTATAATAATCCAACTAACGAAATAATACTAGACGCTCAGAATTACGATGTATTGCCTGACTAGCAATACTGGGTCATACTATTGATATTATGTTTGTGTTTTGGTTTTCATAACCATACTCATATAACGGTTTTTATTTTCATACAACGTCGTAAGACGTATTGTATGACGTTTTTACGACATTGGCTCGTATAATGATTTAAGACGTATTGTATGATATTTTTACGACATTGGCTCATATAATGATTTTTAAGGCAAACGCCTATATTATGATTTTCAATAAGGATTTGTATAAAATGATTTTTGGCTATTTTATGGCCTATTAAAATGATTTGTACAAAACGATTTTCAGTAATAATTTTATACTGATATTTTATTGATGGAATTTATTAAACTCTATGAATTCACTCGGCGTTATCGCTGACCTTTTCTTTTAACATGTTTTATCTCAGGTACTTGAAGGTAATTCTCGGGAAGACGACAAGAATTCATGGCCCGCACTTAAACAATATTTTCCATTCAAAATACTTGTAAAACTTTGTATGAAATTAATGACTTGGGACCGATGTAACTTTGATAATTATGAATGGAAATGATTTATTAATAAACGACGCGATTTTTAAGCGTTGTCTATGATGTGAGTAATGTGCTATCCCGTAACACCAACTAGTCTTCCGCTGTATTGTGTTGTATAAATTTGGGGGTGTTACAGTTTGGTACCAGAGCTCTCGTTATAGAGAACGAAAGATTTTTAAAACCAAAGGTTTTGAATAAAACATTTCAAAATCTTTTTACTAAAAACATTTTTCTAAAAATGTCTAAAAATCTTTTGACTATAACGGTGCCGAAGAATTCCCGAGTTACCAACAAGGCCAGACTGAGAAGTGTTATTTTAATATATATATATAACTTGGATTATATATATATGATGTAATTTTATTACATGATTGTTTGATGATTATTTTGATTTTTATACGAGGTATTTATACGACGTAGATTGTCACAAGAAACCCTAAATCCCCTAGTAAATTAATCGAAGCTATTCTCGTAGGAATTCTAGCTATCCTACATCTAAACCAAGTTGTGGATATTTATGATCCCAACAAATGGTTGATACTCGTAGGAATGTAGATATTAGTTGATGGTGATATTGAAAAAGAATTGGCGAGATTAAATCCGATATCGATGTCATGACGATCTTTCCTTATAGAGTGGAGTTTGACAAAACGTTATCACCTGGAAAGATGTCATCTGATTCGTTGTCATCCAATTCTTAAATTTGAAATCGAAAGGGTGAATGTTGCACTTGAGGCTGTTATTGGAACCATTACCCAAAAGTCTCATGCCACTAATACCTTTCCGAGAAGTCTAATTAACTGATCGAGTCATTTCATACTAGTGACTCATTTGATAATTGTTGTTGTAAGAGCTATAGGATTGGAAATTAAGTATCGATAATATCGAACTTATGTTGCCCTTTTAAAGGTGTAAGATTAAGATTGAAAGTATTGGAATATGAGGTAGGATATCGAATTGAGTATAAGTTGATTGAAAACTTGAATGAAGTAAAATTTAACCCGTATGGAATATGAGATTGTTAATAGAATTCGTTAAGTTTTGGGATTGAATTATAAGGTTTTAAATGATTGTCGATTTGTGTTAAGGGTTGTTCCTAGGCCATTGTCCACTGACGAGGATGCCCAGTGTCCAAGAAATAAATTGAAGAAATCTTCTTCTGAATTGGGACCAATGGATCTTCCGGGACATATGGAACACCTAATGACTCTTGTAGATTAGTATTCATTGTGGTATCTTTTAAAAATAATCCCTAACTTAACTGAGATATCAGTTGGTAGGATGAGTTCTGAGAATTGTATGACATAGTGACACGTAATGTGTTACGGTACAATTTTGACTTGTTTGTGATTAATGAAAAGACTACCTTTGATTGCTAAATCCTACATGTATTGATGTTATCTATCTTTTCTTGCTTCATCCTAATGCTCGCATTAGTGATGCAAGCATTGAACAAGTACTCATCTTGAATTGAGTTACGTTGTGGATTATTCTTTTAAGTGCCATCGAGATCATGAACCTCATGATTATTTGGATAAAGCTCATTCCCTATCATATTGTAGTTAAGATCTTGGTGAACAATTCTTCATCACTCTTTTGCAGATCACACATTGTTTTTATAAAGTTAAAATGGTATCCTTTGAGAAAATTTAATTTTCATCACAATAAGGATTATTCAAAGTGAGATTTATAAGTGATTGATATCAAAATGAAGTTGTTTATGAGACGCTTTAGAAACTTAATTATTTCCATAACAAAGAAAACCTTTGTAAATATATTCTTGATTCTTATTTAAGAATTAAGCATGAAAATGTTTTTACTATAAACATGATGATAAAAATTTTGACGAACTGAGTATTGCATCGTTAATCTTGAAATTGTATATAGTTGCGCGCCTACATACAATTTGGAATGGACTATGCAAGACTGATTAGTAGTCACCATAAAACCAATGAATAAACACTACATTTTCTTTGAAGATTGTGAAATATTAAATTTTATGAGATCTGCAAGAAGTGAAAAATAAGGACATAATGTTAGGGACATCTACATATGTGCCTGTAGCATCTATTCTTCTGAGTTGAATTTACTCATCTGTGGAAAATGTCTTATTTAACAATTGACAATTCTTTCTTGTCCAATTCTCCTGTAGTGAGATTCTTAGGAAAAGTATTTGATTACCGAGTGTTGATACCCGACTGGATGTATCGACGTTCCTATCATTTCTTATGATTTGATTTCATTTGAATGACCTGGGTAACGATCCGAGGAGCTTTCGAATGCGTACTAAAATTATGAAAACATGGGATATTTCATATTCGTTAAATGTTTTCGGCTGTATCTGATTTGAAATTCTCTCGCGTAGATTATGCGTTGACCTTACTCTTTTAAGTAGTTGTGTCTCCAGATATCCTCGAACTTGTGAAGGATTATGAGTTATTATTAGTCTTTTGGGAAGTTCACATCTTATCGACGGCAATAAAACTGAAAAGTTGATAGTGCCAGTAGAATGGATTGATTGATTATGACATGACGACATTGTCTTAATTGATGGGAACTCGAGCAGAATTTCCCTAAAAGATAAGATGTTAATTATCAAAAGTGAATAATTCTTGATGGATGACCATATCCTGCTTTAGACTTGAAAATTATACCGTGAATGGTTGTGAATTAGTCATAGATATTTTAATCTAGAAAGAAGTTAATATGAATTTATTAAAAGATGTTATGTTATCTGAAACTTCAATAAGTATTTGTTGGTAAATTAACTAGACTTTTGCCATTAAGGCAAGTTGAATTTGGTATTGATTATATTCTCGGTGCTGCACTTGTGGCTTGTGCACTGTGCGTCAGCACCATCTAAATTAAAGGAATTACCGTACAACTGAGAGAGTTGTCGGAGAATGATTTTGTTCTACCAAGCCTGTCATCCTGAAGAGCTATGGTGTTATCATTCCTTATATTTATAGATTACTGTGAATTGAGTAAATTGACAATCGAAAACGATATCCATAACTCGAAATGGAAGATTTGTTCGATCATTTACAAAGTTCTAGCGTATGTTTTAAAGGTTTGATCCACGGCATGATTATTATCAACTTCGCGTCTGCAAAAAAGATTATCTATTCCAATCACTACATCCAGTACTTGTAATGAACATTATGAGTTTCACGAGATGTCGTTCGGATTAACTATACACATGTAGCATTCATAAAATTGGTGAATCACATGTGTAGGCTGTAATTTGATAAATTCATGCTTGTGATCATTAAGGACCATTTGTTTATTTATAAGTATAAAAAGGAGTTAATAATTATTTATAGATTGCCCTGAATTGGCTAAACAATGAAAACCTATACCTTAAATATTTAACATGTGATTAAAAACTTAATCCTTTACATAAAATGACCGTTGGATTAATAATGGTAAGATGTATGCATACAGACTCTTCAAAAGTTAAGAGCCCTTTTAAGACTTTGGATTTTATCAAAAAGAAATGGAAATATGTTTTGACGAATATTTTAACAAAGGATTTATAAGGGACTATTCCCTTATACACAAACCATTTAACTAAACTTCTGTTTAGGCGTAAATGTTTGTGTATACCTTAAGACAATCTAAGAAGGATTGAGGAAACCATTTAAACCTTAACTTGGAATTTGAAACGAAAATTTTTACTTTTCAACTAAGAAAACTTTGACCAAAGTATAAACAAAGATTTTTCGAACATTTACGAAATCTTATTAAATATTTTCGATAAATCAACAAAAATCGTGTTAATTAAATTCAAATTTATTTTGAACATTTTATATAATTGGTCGAACTAAGAAATTTAAAATTTTTATGTTTACATTTCATAAAAATTAACTAATAATTATTTAATTAATTATAATAATTATCGACGCTTTAGACGACGGATTGAGTAAAACGGATAAAAATGATAGTTGAGAAGAAACTAAAACATAGAAGATATGAAGAAAGAATTTTGAATAAATACGATTATGATATTTATTTCATGAGGAAAGTGAACGTAATTTCTGACGCATAACATAGAAAGAATATCTGAGTAAATTGTGGACATGATAATTATTTATCTGGAAAAGTGAATGTAGATACTGACACATTATGTATAAAATATAAAGAACCAAATAGGACATGTTCCTTAATAATGAAGGTGCAAAATAAATTGCCGACCGATATAAAAGTAAACAATGTTCGTAAAAAGGATAATATAGATAATAAAAGGGGTTCGCGGCTAATGTGAACCATTAAAATTGAGAAGCCAATAGCGTTAAATGTTTTGAGGGGCCGTTTATGGCTGCCTAAATATGGAAGATTGTGAGACGTAGTTAAATTGGAAATCTTGTAAGTATAAGTATTATATGTATGTCATTTATGACTAAAAGTATCTTTGTCTGAAGAAGTTGTACTGATGACGAATTATGAAGGCAGACATCGCCTCATACATTAGTAAACGTTTAGCTAATGAAAAGGTCATCATCTGAATTTGATTCGATTTGGGTCATCGTCGACAGACTGACCAAATCTGCTAATATCATTCTCGTTAATGATAAATGCAAAAGAGTTATGTAAACATAGCGTGCCTGTATCGATCATCTATATCAAGATCCTCGCTTTGCATCGAATTTCTAGAGATTTGCTCATAAATCATTGAGAACGAACCTTGATGAGAGTACTATGTACCACCCCAATCGAAGGGAAGAGGTAAAGTAACGATACAAAGTAATATAAGTGTTGTTTTATGTTTGAATGATTGACCTTTGGTAATAGACCGTATAATCGTTTTCCTTTGGGGATATTATCATTGATAACTATCGTATTAGGATCGAGATCAAATCTTGTTAAGATTTAGAAATTAGAGCATCTGTAAGCAGGAGTTGAGATAAAGACACCCGACATACACCCATTGTGAGTTGGACATGTCTTTTAGGTTTAAGGTTTCCTATGATGGCGAACCTAACCTTACAAAATACCCGACCCGTGAAATCTGAAATGATTGTTGAAATTAGGATCTGGTTATTGACTGCCGGTAGTGGGCAAGAGGTTATGTGAATGTGTGTAGATCTTGAAGTGCCAAATGGGTAGCGAAGTTATGCCACAATTTTCAACCTTGGAAAAAAATGAATTCATGATCTGACAAATCATGGGATATAAGTCCCCGTTATAGGGGACCATTGAGATGATGTAAAAGTTGGGATTGAAAGGCATATAAATTGGATCTACCCTAGGACTTCAAGAACTGTGTGAATTATGTTTCGTAAATCGAACATGATGGAATATCTATCAAGTTAAAATCTGATTGTTCCTTAGTAGAGCTTAGATCGGCGAAAAGTTGCATTCATCAAAAACCCGTGAACATCATGGATAGAGAAGGTAAGTCAATATTAAGCCTGATCTTATTCCCGTAGTTATGTTTGATGAAACTCGCGTATTATAATGGATTATACCTGTGAGAAAAGACCGAGTGTGGAGGAAATACCCACATGGCTTTAACTCTATAAGAAGCGAGTAGTAAGGTAAGATGATCTTTGAGGACAAAGATCCTGTTTAGGGGTAAATGTTGTGACAATCCGTCAATTTATGGTTGATATTTTATTCTCAATATTTATTTGAAAATATTATTTTATGAACTCACATATTTTTGGGAAGAAATTTGGATTTACGTCTTGGAGTTGCATCGACTACGTTTAAACCGGAGGATTCAACGTTACGTGCTTACGTTTACATACACCGTCTTTGGTGACAGTCCGACATTTCAGAAAATAAATTTATTCGCGAATATTATTTTGGAGTTTTAAATATGAGTTGGTTCATAAACTCACAAATTTACGAGAAGAGATTAGGACTTACGATTTTATTTTAACGTCCTTTACGACTAAACCGGAAACCTTAGGATTACGTATTTACGTTTTCGAACTCCGTTTTTGATGAGACAATTTTTATTAGATTCGTTTTGTGACGTTGATTCATAATCTATAAAAACGTTTTTCGTAAAACGACCCGAGGGCACCCAAATCGAGAAAACTAGAATCGAGGAGTACCCATAAATAATTGGGGATGAGACAAAAACAAGTTTTGCCCCACCCCCACATGGACGGCCAAAACTAGCAACTTATGCTTGTGATGTGTCAAGTTTATTAAACAAGTCTAACACTTGTCCTACCTAGCTTCACTTGAAAGCTAAGCTTTCCACTTAACCACAAAAGCACTCCTACATACCATTAGCTCTCATTTCCACCATGCAAACCACACAATATCCTCTCTTTCTCTCTTGGTGATGCCGTCCCATTTGCTCCACAAACACCACCATTCATACAAAATTTAACCACAAAACATATGTTATAATTAACATATGTTAATCTCCATTCAAAAAGATGAAGATTGGTGCAACTTATAACATCCAAGGAGGAGTATTCATGGTGTCTTGGGGCTGATTTTCCACAAGGTGATCATGAAGATTGATGGTCTTGAAGATGGTCTTGGCTATGCACAAGTTTCTCCATCAAAATCCATGTTTTGATCATAACCTACATCAACTTGGTGGGATAGAATTCGTGTTCTAATGCAAGGCACCTCGTTAACTAAACAAGAATGAGAGTGTAAGCTTTATGATACTTTTGATAAGTTTGCCTATGTGCCAGGGGAGACTCTTAATGATTACTATCTGAGATTTACCCTATTGTTGAATGAGCTCAATATATATGGCATTACAATTCCTACATTTCAATTGAACACCAAGTATTTGAACACTCTTCCTTCAGAATGGAAAAAGTACGTGACGGACGTTAAATTGGCTAAGGACTTGCATAACACCAATGTGGATCAACTTCAAGCTTTTCTTCAACAACACGAATGCTATGTGATCAAGGCTCGATTGTCTACACCACAAGTTCATGATCCACTTGCCATGTATGCTTCTCAACAAAACATGGCTTATACTTATCAACAACCATCATACTTGCAGCAGCCACCACCACACACCTATCAGCAACCATCTTATCAACCACCAATGATGCCACAACAAGCATTTCAACAAAGTGTTCATCAACAATCTTTTCCACAGTAACCACCATATCAGACATCACTATTACAAGCCAACACTTCTTCAATGAGCTATACTCCTCAGCAAGGATATTTTCCAATAGAAGCACAACCAACACAAGCTTTCTACTCTAATGAACTTCCACCAATCCAAGCACCAGTCTTTACTCCAAATGATACGCCAGTTGATGTTCTAAACCATCTCACTGCCTACTTGTCAAAACTTGTTGCAACTAGAGGATTTCCACCAACAAACAATCAGCTCCACACCTCTTTAAATCCTCGACAACAAGCTACTGTTCAAGATGGTCAAGTAACAGTGCAACCTATTCAGGGAAGGCAAAATTCATATGGACCTCCTACAAGGACTGTGAATGCTCAAGATGTGAATTCTCAAGCTAATGGAAATGGAAGCCCCATTGGTCCTCAAAAGGTTGTGATTGCTATAATTGCCGAGGAAAAGGTCATATGGCTAGGCAATGAACTCAGCAGAAAAGGAGAAGGGATGAAGCGTGGTTTCGTGAGAAAATGTATTTGGTTGATGATCAGTCTAAGGGAAAGATTTTGGATTCAGAGGAGTTAGCATTTCTTGCAGACCCAGGGGCAGCAGATACTGAAGGCATTGCAGTCGTTTCCACTTCTAATGCAGCTTATCAAGCAGATGATCTTCACGCATATGATTCGGATTGTGATGACATTCACTCTGCCCAAGTTGCTCTCGTTGCTAATCTCTCTCACTACGGTTCTAATGTCGTCAATGAGGTACCCACCACAACCAATCTTGGTAATGATGATTACCCACATCAAGTTGGGCATGAAAATGACAACCTCGAACAACATTCGGGAACTAGTAACTCAAATGATGTGGTACCCAATCCTACACATTTGAGTGAACCTCAACCAAATGCTACGACAGGTATGGAATCTTATGCTCAACATGAGTTGGTCATGGTGCCTAAATATATTATTGATCAAATGCATATGGCTCTCAGACAATCCGTAGATACGAATTCCACCCTCACTGCTCAGCTTACGTTGCATAAAGAAAAGGTCAAAACTTTTGAAATGGTCCCTCAAGCAAAGAAAATAACATGTTCTGAATTTGACCAATTTCGTTTTGAAAAGATTGAACACTTGAAAGAAATAGAATCATTAAAAGCTAATATTTCCAATGAATTAAAAGCAAAAGAGTCAGTTGTTAATGATCTTCAGAAAATTAAACTGGATTTCGAAACTCTCGAATCTAAAAAGTTTGTATCAGAAATTAATGCTACCAAACTTCTTAAATTCAAAGAACAACTACTTTTAAAATAATACGCTTCCACATAAAAGGTTCATCTTTTGACTAAATCATTTAAAGAACTCGAACTTAAACGTCTTCAAAATTTACCACCTAATCCCGGTTATGCAAAACAAGCTCAGGAATATATTCCCGGTCTTTATGATATGACCATAATTGGAAAATCGAAAGAAGCACCTTATGTTCGTAGTTCTAAGGAGACACAGTCACTTATGGAAGAAACTCATTCTGAAATGTTTTCAAAATTCCATACGATTGATTATGATAAGCATAATAAAGATTAACTTTCTAAAAAGACACGTATTCGCTTACAAAAGGAATTAGCTGAACTAATAGTTCTTGTGCCCCCAAGTTTGTCAAATGAAAACCCTGCTAGTACGTCTCCTACACTCGTCAAAACGGATTTAACGAAGTTACTTCCACCGGTAAGTAAGGCGTCTGTTAATTTAAAAGCGGTACACCAACACTTAGCCGATTTTAACAAGGTCATTTTGGAACGTACGACGGCCACGGCCATAACGGAAGGTGAATGGAACTTTGAGCACACTAGAGCTGCGTTCCGAGACGAAATTGTTTCGTTTGTAAAGAATGTTAAAGCTTGTCTTAGTAATCTTGATCAAGATTTGCATTTGGAAATAGAAGAAGTTAAACGTGTTTTCAATGAAATGGATGATGCTTATGAAAACAGTTTACTTGAAATAGAACGGGTTTCTCGCCAAAATGATCAGCTTCTGAAGCAAGTGATGTCTCATGATATAGTTTCCCTCTGTGTGAATAGAAGTGTTGATAATGATTCTATTGTGCATAATGTTGAATCTGTGGATAATGTGGTAGATAGTACTTGTCACGAATCTGACGCTGAATTTTTAAAGCTTCAAGATTCATATTCTTCGCTTTCAAAACGTTTTGATAAGATTCAAACACATTGTATTTCGCTTGAATGCAAGCAACAATTTATTCAAGAAATCTTCGAAACGTCATTCGAAGGTGTTAATATCGATGATGCAAACTTTGAAAAGAATTTTCGATTGAATTTACAATAAAAACAGCGTCAGCCAAGTGACAAAGTTGCTAAATCTTTGTCGATAGACATAGAGAAATCTAAGGAGCTTAACTGTGTGAACGTACTTGCGGCCGCTGATAATTTTAAACTTGATCTAGATAATCGAGTTTCCAAGATTTTGTCCAAAGTTGATAACTTAAAACAGAAACATACACGACTCTTCGATTCAGTAAAGCCCACATGTGCTAATACCACTGCACAGAATCAATCATTGATTGAACAATTGAATCGAAAGTCGGTGGAAATATCTGATTTGAGGGAACAAATTTGTGATAAAAATTTGGCCTTGGCTGAGTTAAAGGAAACACTTCGTACTCTAAAAGGTAAGAATGTTGTGGATAACACAGCCACTGTCTCAGCATCGTCCTCTAGTGCAATCAAAAGGAACCTTATAGCTGTCACACCATTTAATAAGGGCCCTAGGACTAAACCATCTCAAACTTTGGTCACTAAAGATAAGGCAAAATGAAAACTAGCTTCTAATATTCCCGTGTTTCCTTCTACAAGAGTAATCACCACTACTAAGGCTCAAAGATCTAAGCTTAAAAGAAACAAGCAGAATGATAGGATCTTGCCCCCATCTAGTAGTCAAGAGAAGAAGAAAGTAGAAGCCCATCCTAGGAATGTTATTTCTGTTTTGAATAAAAAGAATCATATAGCTAAATCTAAAGGCTCGGCGGTTGTGCAGTGTTCTAAGCCTACTGTGAATTCCAATTTGAAATGTTGGAATTTCAATGAATGTATGTTTTCTAGTCGTCATGATTCTTGCCTTATTGACCATGTGAATGAGATGAATGCCCGGAAAAATGGATTAGAATGGAAACCGACTGGGAAAGTGTTAACCCAAGTTGGTTGGATGTGGCGTCCCACTGGTAGAACTTTCACTATAGCAGGAAATATGTGCCCTTTAACTAGGATCACTCCCACTAAAGCGAAGAAAGCATTCCCTTTAACTAGGAGTACCAAGGCTACCAAAACACAAGCGTATCCTTTAACTAGGAACACTGACAGTACTATAGGAACCAAGTGCCCTTTAAATAGGTCTACTCCTACTGTAGTGCCCGCGGATACACCAAAACCTAAGAAAGTTGGAACAGTAAAACCTGTTAGTGCTAAAACTCACATTAGAAAATGTAGGAAATCTAAGGGTCACACAAATGTTAGCACTTTTGATAATCCTATATCTGTATCTGCTAACACTCAGGAACCAATAATTTCCAATGCATTGTCTACAGTTGTTATTGAAAACAGGTGGTCCAAATTGTTCTCTGGTATTTGGACTCTGGTTGCTCCAAGCATATGACCGGAGATCGCTCTTAGCTCAGAAATTTCGTCAGCAAGTTTCTTGGTACGGTTCGATTTTGAAATGATCATATTGCAAAGATAATGAGTTATGGTGAATATCATATTGGGAACATTATAATTTCAAGAATGTATTATGTGGAAGGTCTTGGTCACAACTTATTTTCTATGGGACAATTTTGTGATGCAAACCTAGAAGTTGCTTTTTGAGAGCATACCTGCTTCATACGTAATTTGGAAGGGGTTGATTTATTGAAAGGTACTCGAGGAAATAATTTGTACACTTTGTCTCTACAAGACATGATGGCCGCTTTTCCCGTATGTCTTCTATCCAAAGCATCGAAGACTAAGTCATGGTTATGGCATCGACGATTATCTCATCTTAACTTTGACGCTGTTAATCATTTGGCGAAAAACGAACTTGTTCGTGGTCTTCCTAAACATTCTTTTTACAAGGATCACTTGTGTTCCGCGTGCACAATGGGGAAAAGAACTAAGAAATCATACAAACCCAAGACTGAAGACACCAAACAAGAGAAACTTTATCTGCTGCATATGGATCTTTGTGGACAAATGTGTGTTGAAAGTCTTAGTGGTAAAAAGTACATCCTCGTCATTGTCGATGGTTACTCTCGGTTTACTTAGGTAAAATTTCTTACAACAAAAAACGAGGCACCTAAATTCATCATCGAATTTCTCAAGATGATTCATGTGCGTCTCAACACTACTGTCTGACGCATTCGTATAGATAATGGAACCGAATTAGTGAATCAAATTTTGCGTGATTATTATGAAGAAGTTGGCATATCTCATGAAACATCCGTTGCTCGCACTCCATAAAAAACGGTGTCGTTGAAAGGTGAAATCGCACACTTATGGATGTTGCTCGAACGATGTTAATTTACGCAAAGTCTCCATTGTTTTTATGGGCAGAAGCAGTATCTACAGCAGTGTACACCCAAAACCGGTCACTAATTCGTAAACGCCGTGGTAAAACACATTATGAGCTTCTCCATGGAAAAGTACCAGATTTATCATATCTTCATGTATTTGGTTCTCTCTACTATCCAACTAATGACGGTGACAATTTGAGAAAACTTCAACCAAAGGCTGATATTGGTATTTTCATTGGTTACGCACCCGCAAAGAAGGCACACTGAATCTACGACCGTAAGTCTCGCAAGATCCTCGAAACTATGAATGTTGATTTTGATGAGCTGACAGCAATGGCTTCTGAGCAAAGAAGCTCTGAACCCGTACTTCATGAAATGGGACCGAGTAACATTAGTTCTAGTCTTGTCCCAAACAACCCTACTTCATCATAATTTACACCACTTTCTAGGACTGAATGGGATACGTTGTTTCAACCATTCTTTGATGAATTCTTTACTCCTCCAAGTATTGTTCCTCTAGAACCCGAGGTAATAGCTCCGGTAACCGAATTTGTCTCTCCAGCAACCGAAGCACAATCTGATAAGTCTGGACCTACAATTGGTCAAGATATACCATCAACTAGTAATTCTCAACCAACACCCGAATCAACTACCCATGTCATGCCTATTTATGATGAAGAGGATGATGATGATCACGATTTGGATTTTGCTCAAATGCGTGAACTTCCATTCTTTGGTATACCTATTCCCAACCCTAATCAAGTCGGGTCGTCCACATCAGAGGAAGCTCCTTCTACAGTCTACTCCAATCCACGGATTCGTGAACATGACAGCAAGTGGACAAAGTATCATCCTATAGAATCTATTATTGGTGACCCTAATCGTCCGGTATCCACACGAAGTCAACTACAAGAAAATGCAATGTTTTGTCATTTTGATGCTTTTCTCACTGAAGTTGAACCTAAGACATGGCAAGAAGCTTTTACTCAATCCTGTTGGATAGAAGCTATGCAAGAAGAACAAAATGAATTTATATGTCTTGCAGTTACTCACTTTGAAATGGGTATACAAGGTGAAACTCGATGAGTTAGGCGGAATATTGAAGAACAAAGCTCGACTAGTAGCTTGTCGAGACAAGCAATTATTGGGCATCGACTTTATGGAATCCTTTGCACCTGTTGCCCGTTTGGAAGCTATTAGACTATTCCTCGTATATGCAGCCCGCATGAATATGATCGTCTATCAGATTGATTTGAAGACGGCATTTCTGAATGGTGAAATCAAGGAAGAGGTCTATGTTCAATAACCGGATGGTTTTGTGAATCCTAAATATACAAATCATGTCTACAAGCTTAAGAAGGCTCTCTATGGGTTGAAGCAAGCTCTACAAGCATGGTATGATCTATTATCACAATTTCTCATTATGCAAGGCTTCGCTAAAGGCAAGGTGGATCCCACGCTGTTCATTCAGAAACGAGGTAAAGATATGATTATGGTACAAATATATGTTGATATTATATTTGCAGCCTCGACCCAAACCTTATCCGACGAATTTGGGAAACACATGTCTTCCAAGTTTAAGATGTCAATGATGGGCAAGGTATCATTATTCTTAGGTCTTCAGATATCTCAGAGTCCCAGAGGCATCTTTATCAATCAATCCAAGTATGCCCTTGAATCGCTTAAGAAATATAAGATGGAATCTTGTGATCCCGTGGATACTCCAATGGTGGAACGAACTAACCTTGATGGAGATCCACATGGAGTTGCCGTTGATCCGACACTTTATCGGGGAATGATCGGTACTCTTCTGTATATCACAGCTAGTCGATCTGATCTTCAGTTTACTATATGTATGTGCTCGGTATCAAACTCGACCTACTGAGTTAAACTTGGCCACTGTGAAACGGATCTTTCGATATCTTGAAGGAACCATTAATCGGGGACTTTGGTATTCGAAGGACTCTTCGATTGCACTTATGGCATATGTAGATGCGGATCACACGGGTTGTCAAGATATAAGGCGTAGCACGAGTGGAACTTTGCAACTACTAGGAGATCGACTAATCAGTTGGGCATCGAAAAGGCAGAAAAGCGCTGCAATTTCAAGTACGGAAGACGAATATATAGCTATGTCCTGTTGCTGTGCTCAAGTTCTTTGGATGAGATCGCAATTAACCGACTATGGTCTAGGTTTCAACAAAATTCCGATGTACTGCGACAACAAAAGTGCAATTTCCTTATGCTGCAACAACGTTCAATTCTTCCGGTCGAAGCATATTGACAATCGCTACCACTTCATCAAGGAGCAAGTGGAAAATGGAGTGATCGAGCTTTACTTTGTCCGATCTGAGTATCAATTGGCGGATATTTTCATGAAGGCTTTAGATCGCGCTCGAATGGAATTTTTGGCCGACAAGCTAGGAATGAGAACCTTCTCGCCTAAGACTCTTAAGGATCTGGCAGATGAAGCGAAAGAATAGTGATGGTAAACTATTCTTCGTATCCTTGGTGATCATCTGTATATATTGTTTATATTTTTAACCACAAAAGCAAAATACAAAAATATAAAACCATATAAAAACCATAAAATTAAAAAATTCAGAAAAATCCAAAAATAATTTTACTATATTTTTCAAAGGTATGTCTTTTGGTACGATAATATTTACGGCCTTAGAAATGTTGATTAATATTGACACGACGCCATAAATAGAGTTTGTACAAAGTTGTAAATATTTCATAAAACATGCCTATATGGCTTGTAGTTATTTCAGACTACAACCTGGTTTTCACATTAAAGTCAAGTATTTCATATGAAAGTTTTGGCTCACAACGGGAATTAATTTTCTCGGGCAAGGTTTACTTTAAAACCTTGTAAGGGATCAAGTTTAATCTATAACTTGGTCTAACACAAATATATGTACGCTTCAGTGCATTTATTTGTTAAAACAAGAGAAGTCATGTTTTCATGAAGCTATCATCTCTACAACCATAGAAATCTACAATTGGTATCTACGTACTCGACGATGCGACTACTCAACTGATGACTACAAATCTTTCAGTAGAACACGGGTCAACAATTGAGGGGGGGCAATTGTCAAGCATTCAGAATCTTCGATGCCGAACGTGCCAAGCTCACTAACTGGTGTCAAGACAACAATACCAATCATACACGTGGTGTAAAGAGATGACTTCAGACGTGACGAGGAGACCAACATATGCAGACAAGAACCATTTGATCTTATCATATGATGTTCTCATTAATCAGGTCCAACCTTGTCAATTTTTTTATAATATGGTGAATATGTGATCATGTTACAAATCGGTATCATATCTCATACATTTGGTATCACGAAGATTAAAAGGACTTGCATTTTTTCTTCCTAAAACCTTTGTTAAAACTTCATTAAATCAATTGGGTTAATATTTTTAATATGGGGGAGAAAAGGTGATTTAATATGGGAAATTATCAAAAATTGTTTGACTTAACGTGATGGCTCATCCCGACATATGCAAAATGTTTTCGAATATCGTGGCATATGTTAAGAGGGAGCAGAAGGTATTTGCATATCAAAATGGATTTTCATGGTGACATATACTTACCCAAAACCCATTTAATTCATGACGATGAAGATTGTGGTGACATAAGGATGGTAGGATAGGTTAATTTCTATGATTCTTCCAAAACTGGAGGAATCTTCCCAAGGACATTCCATAGCTAGAAATATTAGTCCATAGGAAAGATGGAGAAAGTTTGTGAACGTAGCTGAATGCCGACCAAGTACTTAAGTTAGCACTGGAACAATCAAAACAAGGTGCTAGTTATGACGTATTGGTAAGCATTGAAGGGGTTGAATAATGAAAAAGAATTGTAATGATAAAGGGTGTAAAGAAAGAAGCCCTCCTTACAACCATAGTCAGAAACCGGGTCATCACATATGCTATTGAGATCATTTTAATGATGCTCGATATTGAAGATAGACATCATGGACCCACTGATGCAATGCACAACCCATTCCAGCTAACTCAGATATCTCTCAAAAGGTATTTGTTTTAATCACACTGAGATAACACGTTATTTATCGATTTATTCACTCCGAATAAATTGGTATTGAAATGGTGGCACTCCTCTCCAGCATCCGATCACTAATTCCTTGCTTCTTCACACACTGTGAAAAGTAAGAAAGATCTTAAGAGTCCTACGCAAAATCTTCATGATCTTGCCTGAACATCCGAGTAATACGAAGGTATTTACAATGAAGATGGAAATCCTTCTTGAGCGAATATCAAAAAGCTCATGGTAGGTGACTTGTGCGATTCTTTATGAATCAAACTTGTGATAACTGGAAAGCAACAATTGTTTAATTCTTAATTGAATTTAAACATGTTCCAGGCCTCTACGCAATATCTAAGTGATCTTGCCAGAACACTCAGAGTGATACCTTAGTGTTCACAGTGATGAGTGGAAATCCTTCTAGTGTTAACCTCAAACAGCACTTGGTAGGTAACTTGCAAGATTCAATATGAATCAAGCTCGTGACAACTGGAAAGCAACGATGGTGCAATCTTTAATGAATCAAACTTGTTCCAGGAATCAGAATTGACGGCTTCAATCATGCAGATAATTTTATACAAATGGTTCACTCTTTACGTTTGCAGTCAGCTTTGGACGGTCGAGTAAAGAGAACGGGTTTACCCGCGAAATCTTGTCAAGGGGATTTTTAATTAAATCTACCTGTCACAAGTACGATATTTTATATCGTCCAACGGTCTTCACCGAACGGAGGTAAAATGCTACCGAATTAGAATGAAATGTTCAAAGCCATTTCGTTCGTGTCTACATATGTTGCGGCATTTGAAGACTGTGGCGTTGGGGAATCCAAGAATAATTCGTCCTCGCATGCTTACACTTTATGTACTTAATACCTCATCTAACTCAAGAAAGCCTAAAAGTTAAGTCTTTCGCTGTATCGAACTCTGAAGCTTTCAAGAATTACGAAGGTATAAGTATGTGAGACATGGTGTCATTAAGAGGCGAATATCACAAGTGATGGATGCACAAGATCAAGGCAAGAGATTAATGCTAAAGATTGATATCAAAGATCACATCAGCATGTTCACCAGAAAAGAAAAAGAAAAGAAAGACGAAGACTACGAGCTCAAGACAAGCATAGTATGCTAGGTTTATTTTATTATTGTAACCAGGGTAACACCCTTGTTTGGAGTGACCTCCCTTAGGGGGAGATTGTTGAAAATACGTTTTTACATATTTAGGAAGATTTGGTCACTCCGACAATATATTAAGTAGTAGCTCGTAGTCTAGATATCTTTATTAAACAAACAAGGCCAAGCCTAGCCTACAACATGTGTAGGTCGGCCCTATATTGTAAGCCCAAGCCCATCACAAGGCTTGGGTATATTTGATGGAGAGGGTGGTGGTTTTCATATTTTACACATAGTTATCTTTCACTTTCTCTCTCTAGAAGTGTGTGAACTCCATCATCTCTCTATCTCTTTCTCTCTCTAAAACATAAGCAACATTTACATATTCTACACGTCCCATAATAAATATAGGGTAAACCGGAAGATCAACAATAATGAACCAAGCCAAAACAACTGAAAACGAAACAATGTAATCCAAAAGATTCAATGGATTATGCCAACAAAGAAAATTTAGACTCGTCACGGTTAGTATTACCAAATTTCAATACCTTGGAAAATTTTAAACTTCCGCCCCATTTAGTTACTCCTCATAAGAACCAAACATCAATACTACTAAAATCAATCATACTCGTTTTGAACAATAAACTCATCTTTTACCTTCATTATTTTATCAAAGATATCAACTAGTTAGTATACTACAATCTTATTCTAACCATTATCTTGTTTACCTGTATTAAACTTATTTCACTTCTTATTATGAAACCAATACATGTTTATAAAATACAGTTTTTTATTTTCATTTTATTCTATATTCTTATTATTATTTTATAAAATCTATTTAGGCTGGTTATAACTAAACTACTAGACGTTGACAAGGTGTGGTGCTTTTTCATTATTATAATAAAATCTCCCTTTTTACTCTTTCCGCCTAGTTAAATACTTCTAAAATTTTAACTCCACTAAAAACTTTTTTTGTAAAATTTCTTTACCCCTTTAAAATGTATTATCACATGTTACGTAGAAAACTAATCCAATTATTTTCAAGACGAATGTTTTTATAGCTTACTACCACAAACTTAAAAAAAAGATATTTAAGTCACGATATCATACCATAAACATACAAATTATTTTCAAAACCGTTTTCCTATAATTAGCCACACTTATTTGTAAGAAAATTTAGTATTTCTCATTAATTAAAATACATACCCGAATGTAGACACACATCAAAAGACTCAAAACGTCGTTGGAACTCCATCAAACTCCAACACCATAAAAATGAGCAAACACAAGGTACGTTAAAGTTATAATGACTAATGAACGACCATATATCATAACTTAACACATACTAGTATATATACATTCGCATATATATACCTATTAGATCACCCAAAACATACTCGTTACCATACATGTCTGATCAATCAATCGCGTCATACACTCGTTTTTTCATACGAGTAATCACCATCTTACCACAAGAGATAAAACCCATCACTAAAACCAGTCCATATCGTGTGACCCCATAATCACACAACATGAGTATAACCTAAAACATCTAACACACTCAAAAATAGTCTTATGGTAGACAGTCGTTACATAAACCCATATATTATACATATATCCAAAAATCCACATCTCATCATATACAAGCATGTATTAACCCTCATTCATGCAATCATACTTAAGAACCCATTAAAGTTGTGGTACTTGTATAACTATGTTGGCCACCATACTTATACATTTACCCTTTCCTCAATGCACTCCCTCCTATGATGACACTTATAAGAATCAATACACATATAACACATAAATCCATCTACTCACATAAGCTCATAACCACATAAACAATAAGGTCCAAAACTCCATCTATTAAAATAACATAGTAAAACTCTTGGAATACATAAATCCATAGTCTAGCTAAAATAGCATAGACAAACTCCAACAAAACATCATAATCAATTATAAGTCATGTCGCCCATAAGAGTGGAAACAACTTAAAATCCTTCCTATCCACCTACTCCTAATAACTCGAATCACCACATGATTTTTTAGGGAACATGACTTAAACATAAAAAGAAAAATACTATACATTAGGTACACCAAATAACATATCAATTATTATGAAAGTAATTCATATATAAAAAATAAAACAGAAATTAACATGTGACTAAGAATTAACGACTATAGTTCAATCCATACTAGTCAAAACTCACAGAAAACGAATCAATAATACTCAGATTATACAATCAAAACCATACACACATATTCCTATGACGCCTATATGTAGGGATCCTTAAGCTATAGACTAGGCTACTAGACTAGGCAACCTAATTCTCTATTACCATTGGCTCTGATACCATTCTTTCACACCCCACCATGCTTCCGTTGCGCCACTCTGATTCTCACGCTTAACCACATTCTCACCTGAAAGAGACACTAAAACACGTCAACAATAATGCTGGTGAGAGTCATAGGTTTAGACTCCAACTCCAAATCAATTATAAGCTGTGAATAACAACCACTAACAAATGAACATATAGACAATGTGCTGCAATTATATATTAACAACTAGCATTCAAGATTAACCAATCACCACAAATCCAAGGCTCCAAGCCTTACCAATAACCACAATTCCAAGGCTCCAAGCCTTACCAATCACCATGGTCCCATAGGCGCCTATACACCTATGAACCAATCCCAAGGCCCCGCCTTGTCAACATCCCCTTGGTACCAAGTCAAACCAGAATAACAATCAAGAATAACATAGCAGTTAATCACATAAGTGTACACACAAGTCCATCACAAACCATAAAATATTCACATCACTAGTTACAAAACCACACAGTGTCTCTTCCATCCCATCTGGAAATTAAACCATAAAAAGACATGGAAATATGAAACTCACCTGAACAAGCTTCTCCAAGTACCCGCGTTCTAGCACAAATCTCAACACACAAATGTATACAATCAAGACATGAACCACATACCAAAATGGCTCATCAATCTATGATGGATATCTAACCTTTTCCTACAACTTAAACCCATTTTTATGCCATATTAATCTCATTACACTCCTATATAAAGCCCTTAACTTAGTTTAGTTCATAACTCGTCTCGTTAACATTTAACCCAAAACAGTCCCGTTTTTCATACTTCAAACTATTGGTCGAACACCCCATTAACCAAAATAACATGCCCTGTAAAAGAAACCCTATGCCCTTACATGCGTTAGCTAACTCTCCCCTTTGTCTGTAACCTTAAAGCAACTATTAGGGCATCTATATATATATACTTTTACCTATCCAGAATTTACTGATTTTGAAGATATGAAAAGTTTGTTATGATCATAGGGTCTTACCCTAACCTATTTGTTTAGCCCTCCACCAGATCTTATATTTAATATATAATATAAGTCTCATGTTCGTTTGAAGGTCCAATTATACTCCTAAGTACTCTAAACATCTTAAAACATTAATTTAAACACGACTGATTTCAAAAATGCTTTGACCTTCGACTATTGTAACCTAGTTTTGACCCACTTCCCGACTTCCAATTCAATTCTAGTTTCTTGTATTTGAAAGCCAATTCAATTACATTTTCAGGGATATAAGATTCGAAAATTAAAAGTTTTTAGAACTCTAGATATGATCAAAACGATGCACCATAAATTCTTCGAAGTTTTTAATTTTTCCCTAACCCTAAATCCATCACAATTGATGTTTACATGAATTAGAAACATGATTTTGTTAATAAAAACGTAATTAGAACATGATTTTTACCTCTAATCTTCAAGGGAATGATTTTTCTTGAAAACCCTAACCTCCATTGATGTATTTTCGACCCTATAGCTGGTATAAGTGGTTCATTGCCTTTAGGGGTCTTAATTTATATTAATACACCTTTCCTAATCCAAATTTAAGGCTAAAACCAAAACTTTCCATATTTTCGAACCCCCTTCCACCAAATTGTCCCATAACCGACCCAAATAGCCTTTTTCTTTATGTTTTTTATTATTTACTATAAATTAACTATTAATTATCGTTACCTTAAGTTTTCTTAATTTATTTCAGCTCCTAAAACCTCCAAAACCACTAAACCGTAAAACTAGCCAATTAACGCGTATACTATAAAAGACGTAAAAATATACAGCTTTATAAAAAGTCTTAGAATATGTAATAAACTATACAAATAAGTTCTAAATGACTTAAACCCATCCCGTACATTATTCCCGTGACTAATTACCTCATCCGAGACCTATTAATGCTAAACCTTAAATCGTAAAAATAAGATTTTCTATAATACATATACGTATACGTAAAACCACGAAATAACACCATCTCATTTCATAGTCACTACCTTGTGAGCTCATGAACATGAAATAACCGTTCCTCAATTTTATTATGAGTGCCATATACCCATAAACGATATCCAAACCTCACTCCAAACACACAAAATAAACATATAAGCACATAAAAGCACATATTTGCACAAAACATCCTAAACTATAGTCTAAATGACGAACCCCAAACCATGGTTGTCACACATTGAAGGATCAATAGTTGTTTTCCCACTCCTTGTAGTGATTGAATTTACATTTGCTCTTGGATTGGTTTGAGTGTTGGAGGGTAAAGCACCTTGTGGTCTTTGATTTAAGAGCATCATAAACCTCTTATTTGTTTCGTCGTACATAGCCCTCAATTGATCTTGTGTTCTCTTTTCACTCTCACGTATCCTTCTTTCATTTTCTTGATATCTCCTTTCATTGTCTTGGCTCATCTTATGAAGAAGCTCAATAGTATTAAACTCATTTAGCCCATTTCCTTGAAATCCTTGTTGTTGGAAAGGTGGAGGTTGATTGTAAAACCCTTGGTTTTAAAAGTTGTTTCCTTGATTTTGAAAGTTATTGGGTGCTCTATTGTTGTTGTGTCCTTGGTAATTTCCCCTTGGCCCTTGATTTCTTTGAAGCAATTGAGGAAGGTTTGTTTGATTTTGGGTGGATTGATGGGGTGGGAAACCGGGTGGAGCAAGGAAATTGTTAGACTTTAATAAGTGTGAAAACACTTATCCTTTTACCACTTATAACAAGGATAAACCAATCCAAAACGTGTATTTTATGTCGTAAAAGTCAGAATTATGCGTGGTTTGTGTTTTTATTGTGTTTTAGGACCAAAAGATGAAAAAGGAAGAAAACACGGGCTTTCACGGGCTTTTATCGAAGAAAAATACAAAAGACGAAGTCAAAAGATCAAAAGTGCAAAAAGAACGGAAGTCAAAGACTTATTCTGAAGATTTATCGAAGAAAAAGACGAAATACGGAAGTTTAACGAAGTCGAATAACCAAATCTAATAAAAGAAGAAAAGTAGAAGATGAGTTCATTTAATCATTTGACTAATCCCAAGACAAAGTCGAGAAAGACGAGTTATTTAAAAAGACGAGAAGACAAAAGGAAAAAAGAAGAAAGCAACACATTACACCTCCCCTGTCCTATAAATACTCTTTTATTTCCTTCATTTAGGAGTTAGTCATTTTCTTTAGTAGTTTCTAGTTTTTAGAGAGAGAAAGTGTTTACTTTCTCTCACTAGGAAAAACTTCATCTTTATCTTTCTTTCACTTTTAATCTAATCTAATATTTTCTTTTTAGTATAATCTTGGTTTGATCTTAATCTCTTTTATAATCTTGTTTATTTTCTTCATCATCAATCTAGTTCTTCATCCATTTTCATCTCTTTTTATTACGTCACCTAAAGATCTTTGCTTTTCGTGATTCTTGTTTCGTTTGTTAAAGTTTTACAAGTTGTATCATTCGTCTAAGAGTTGTGTTTAGCTTATTGTTATTTTTGTTGCCTTATTATCCTTGAAAAGCTGCTAAAATATTGCTAAAATTTTCGGAAAATCTGCCTTAATTCCGCAATGTTTTGAACATTGCGGAATTGTACCTTACTAATATTGAGAAATCATATTGATTTCCATCATTGCGGAATCATACATTTCATTATTGTGGAATTATTGTTTCTCTAAATATTTCGAAATCGAATGTATTGTGATATTGCGGAATTGTTTGTTATGTGATATTGCGAAATCGAATCGTCTGAAAAGTTGTGGAATCTTTCCTCTTTATCATTGCGGAATTATGTGTTTTAAGCATTGCGGATTTATGTCCTTTTAAACATTGCGAAATATTTGATTTCGCAACATTGCGAAATTATTACCCTTTTTTAGTATTGCGGAATTATTACTTTTTTCTCCAAATTTATTTTCAAATTTAATTTTTCCCGCCAATTTCTTAAATCTTATTTTTAATTATTTTTTTCTTATTTTTCTTAAGCTTTATTTTTAAACATTTTTCACTTAGTTTTACTTTAAATTGTTTTATCTTAGTTTAATTTCATGTTTACATTTTTATTAAGTTTTATGTTTTTAAAATTACGTTTAATCAAGTTTTTAATTACTTTAATTTCCTTATTATTTCGTTTAAGTCTTTCATTTAAGTTTTAATCATTTATAACTTTTATTATTTTGTCATTTATTTTAAAGTTTAAATTTTTAGTTTAAAATAGATAATCAACGACCAATTTCTTTGTATACCAAAAACAATAATTCTACCCTAAACCGTGATCAATTCGAATTGAATCGAGTACAAACACACAAGAACACACATAAAACCATTAAATCAAATGGCGCCGCTGCCGGCTTTTTTCGTAAAGATTAACGGTTTTTAGTGAGAAAAAATGGATTTTGGGATCCGTTCTTTTGGGAACGTTATTTTCAAGCATAAAATTTTTCAAAAAATCCTAAAAAAAATATAAAATTTTCAAAAATCCAAAAAAAAAAGATAAAAAACCAAAAATATTGTATTTCATTTTTAGTGTATGCTAACTCGATTTTTGTCTTATTCTGAGCGCGATACTCGTAGAGACTTAGATATGGCCGGTGTGCATAATAATAACAACCCACCTCACCCTAATTTGAATAATAACAACCATGTCCCTCAACCCGACCTTCGTACGATGGAGGAGCTATGTCAACCAACTATGAATGGACGTGGAGGACCGATTGCGCCGATGCAAATCACGGCTCCCGAATTTTCGTTGAAGCTTCACATGATCCAACAAGTTCAAAATGCTTGCTCATTTCGCGGATTACCGGATGATGATGCCAACAAACACCTCGATAAATTCATTACCATTACTCAAAGCATGAAATTGCCTGGTGTTTCCATGGATTTTCTTCGCCTTCACCTTTTTCCACACACTTTATCCCACCATGTCGAAAAATGTTTTGATCGTCTTCTTAAAAACTCAATTCATACATGGGATGAGATGACTCAATATATTTTGTCGCGCTACTTTCCACCATCCATGGTAACTAGCCTTAGGAATCAAATCAGTGGTTTCACTCAAGAACGCGATGAGTCGCTCTTTGATGCTTGGGAACTTTATAATGTCTTGATCGATCGTTGTTGTTGACCCCTTTGATTGCATCTATATTCTGTTAAGAACTCGTATAGTAGTTTGTAATAAAACTAAAACACTTTGAGAACTCTTACTCACACTAAATAAGTTATGCGGAATCTAACTTATAAAGCCCAGAAGAACAAAATTACTTTTAACTATTCGATCCTCTTATTAATCGACTTGAATGAGGTACATGAATGACATTGTACCTATGTTCCTTTTATAGAGTAAGGAACCCTAGAAACCTTAGAATATTCTATAAAGATAACTATATAATAGAAGATATATTATCAATATTCTAACTATTTAAGTATATCACATAAGATATACTCTAACTATAACTATGACATATCTTATACAAAGATATATTCGTCCTAATCAGTATAGCAGTACTTACTTTATAAGTAGCAGTACTTACTATGTACCGCATTAACACTAACGGTACTTGCATAATACTAACAATATTTAATTACACTGACGGTACTTCACACTTAACAAATAATTCCCAACAATCCTCCCCTAAACAAGAATGATAACTTGTTGTCTTCTTGTTTCTCTTGTACTTGATGTATTTAAAATACATGTCTTCAGTCTTTCCTTCATCCTTGGATTGAACTTGGTAATTTGTATTTGTATCCAACTGAATATACCCAAACACTTCAAATGTAGATCTTCTTCTGATAAGATAATCTTCAAACATCATGAACATCATCTTTGTCTTCAACTTATGATCTTCTTGTGTCTTGTAACATTCAATTCTCTTTGCAGCAACAGTAATTATCTTCTTGAGTTAAATCTATGAACTCTGAATCATGAACTTCATTCTTGATTTGATGAGACAAAACCTTCCAAGTATTTTCTTCTTTGAATACTTATTTGCTTGCAATCTTTATACCTGAAATAAAATAGGTAACAACAAAAACCAATTTGTATTGGCTTCATGATTTTTAGCAAATCACCAGCTATCAACGGATTTGATAAATTCTTTACCAGTTAGCCGTACACTTTGGAATAGCCAATACTTTATTCATAAAGAATAAGGTGTACTGATAACCTTACAATTTTTGGTAAATTTTCAACCATCAACGGATTTAATGAAGTCTTTACCTAGTACCGTTTGTCTAGGACTAGCCAACTCTTTGTCTCGAAACAAGGTGAGTTAGAACCATATAGTTTTTAGCAAACTATCAGCTTTTAACAGATTTGAGAAGTCATTACCATAAACCGTTTGATTATGGACTAGCCAGTTCTTATGTGTGTTAGACATGGTGAACAAAGAACCATTTGTGAAGTGTGACTGAAAGTCAATCACTTAAGGCTCTTTCTCAGCTTCTTCCTCATCTTCCAAATCCTTGATTTGTTGTTTAACCATTCTGATCAACTCCAAAGCATCCACAGATTCTTCTGTAACTTCTAATTGTTGTTCTAACATCCTTTCCAACAATCTTCTTTTTAATGGGTAAGTCTTCTCTTGCAACATATAGTATGTAACATCATTTATCTCCAAAATATGCAATCCACATGACCTATAATATCTCCAGTAACTAGGAAACTGATTCTCTAATTCCTTCAACATTTCTTGATCACACTTGTGTGGCTCATACATAAAGAGAAATTCCCTATATAAAAGTGATACTTCAGTTTTACCTACACTAGCTTCTTGAACTAACCTGAAAAGATATTGAATATCTTGTCTGTCAAGAATGTGAAGAATATCCTCCAAAAGTCTGAATATCCTTGTTGTGCCATCAGTTCTTTGAATTCCACGAGCTTCAAGTCCTTGATCCATAGAGTAAATCCATCTAGTAATAGATGCTCTCTTTCCAAAAATCTTTGTATCAATACATTGATCTTCAAATTTTACAATCTTCATGTACTTCTTCAAGCTTTCATCATCATCACTATCTTTTGCTATTGATTTAGCGCCCTTGGCTTTCTTCTTTATCTTTGTTGACCTTTTCCTTTAACACCCTTGGAGGTTCCCTCACGTTCTGTTGAACCCTCTTCCAAGTTTGTATGTAACGTCTCTTCCGTATGTACTGTTGAATGTACTGTTGACTGTGTATGTACTGCTTGTACATTTTCAGTCTGAGCAATATCTTGAGCTTCTTCTCCTTCATTCATTCTTTTAGTAGTCTCTTCCTCCCTTGAAATTACCTTCTCCTTTCTATTCTTCCTCACATAAGTGGTCTTGATAGGTGGAGATGTATTTGTAGGTTCATTAGTACTTGGCTCAATTCTAGGAGTACTTCCAAATTGCCTTTGTTTTTGCAGATGTCTTTTAAGCTCTTCGACAGCCATTCTATCTGCTTCAGATCTAATCTCAACAAAATTTAATTTTGCTCTCTTATTTTGCTCATACAAAGTCTTGATTTCTTCAAAGTTTTTCTTGACCAGCTGAATATGAGTAAAACCCTTAACTCTCTTAAAAAAGTTCATCATTTGATTCCTAATCTGGATAGTAGTTGGAGGCTTAATCTTTTCTCTTCTTCTCTTTTCAACAAAGAATCTTTGTTGCTCCATTACCAGATAATCAATCAAGTTTGATTTTTCTTCTTCATCATAAGCATCTCTCTCTTCAGCTATCAATGAGTCTGCAAGAAGCTCACTTGCATGTAATTTAGCTTAAATCCTATTATACTCTTGTATGTTATATTCTTACTGTATTCTCTTAGCTTCTAGCAAATGCTGCTTTGTTGCAAGTTCTTCTTGTAATTCATCTTCACGAATTTGTTCTTGCACTCTGAAAGCATATTCCTCATCATGGTCCAACTGATTAAATATGTACATGACTTTGCTTATATCATCATCTGAATCACTTTCATTTTCAGATTCTAATAATATTTGCTTCTTCCCCTTATCCTTTCGATTAATTTTAGGTAACTTCTTCTTCAGCTTGGAAGGTCTTTCCTCATTAGCTTACTATTGAATAACTATACCTTTAGTAGGGTGTGAAGCTTGAACTTTCTTACCTTGAATTTGATTCTTTTTGGCAAGAACTTCTTGTTGTGTCTTTTTCTCTGCCTCGGCTTGTTTGGTCTTCTCATTTGAATTCTTCTTTCTTATGTCAAGCAGTAATTGGGCTAAAGTCTCAACTTCTCCAAAAGGAGTTTGACTTTCTAGTGAAGGATGATCACCAGCGGTACTTGCAATCGGCTTAGTTGGCTTAGCAGAACTTGGGTCTTCAACAATGTCAGCAGTACTTGCAGTCGGCTTAGTTGGCTTAGCAGTACTTGGATCTTCAACAATTTTGACTTCACAAGTATTAGACACACTTGTTTCTTCAATCACTTGTGTATCCCTAGATACACTTTCTTCCATAGAATCCATCATTCCAACTTGCACCTCTTCAGTCTTGTCTGATCTATTCCTTATCCTTGATCTAGACAGTACTTTTAAAGTATGTTTCCTTTGAAACCATACTTGTCTTTGTGGTGGTGGAGTTGAAGATACATGAAATTGAATGTTAATTCCCTCCAAATTCTCATAGAAAGTACTCCAATTCACTTGAAGTGGTGATTGAGGTGTTGGTGCTGGCTGAGTTACCATCATCTCTTCAACTTATGGCTCCTCATGAGTAGGTTGTGGTTCTTCCTGTTGAATCTCCATATTTGAAGGTCCATCCACACCAGTCTCTAAACCAGTTCCATGTTCATAAGTCCCCATGACATCTTCATCCAGCTCTAATTGATGTCATTTCCGGAGATCCTTGTCTGATTATCAGAAGAATGTGGTTGTTCTTCATAACTCCTCCCCTGTTTGGTTGCATTCAGTGGCCTTTTCTTGTGGTTCCTGAATCTTTGCTTCTTGAGTGCAACCTTTTGAATAGATCTATGTTGCCTCATCCAAGGTGATACTTTGTTCCTCAACTTGATTAGGCTAGCTTCCAATTCAGCAATTTTCTTGTCTTGAACAAGCTTTTCTTTTAGCAACACCTGTACCTGTTGGGACAAACTAGTACACAAAGCAGTTAAATTTGCAACATCCACCACCTCTGGTGCTTGTGCTTGTGGTGAACCACTAGCAGCAATAGAAGCAGCAGGTGTGTGGATCATCTCATCATTGTTTGGTGGAGCACCAACATTGTGAGAAGAAGATTGTGCATCTTCTAAGGAATGGGAACTCTTGTGAGAAGGAGTTTGCTGAGAAGCACTAGCATTGCTAGGTTCCTCACCTTCTTGATTGGCAGGTTGGGCAAACATATGAGCAAACAATGGTGTAACTATTCCTGTAAAGCCATTGCCTTGTTTGGTCAAGAAAGAGAAAGTTCTCTTTGTGAATGTAGGAACATCCCGTGTATCAGTTAACTCTGGTAGGTTAGGTATTTGGTCACTAACTAAAGTCTAAATGAATCTAGGATACATCAAAAACTTTGTAGTTCCATCCAAATTCCTAGGCATGCCTTCAAAAATTAATTTTGAAAAATTAAAAACTCTGTTATTTGCTAGACAAATACTAGCTGATGCCAATGCAGCAGTAATTTGATTAAAAGATGTACTTTTAGAGCTTAAATAGTTAATAATAGGATGAAAAAGTAATTTCCATTGAGGTGAAAATAATGCTTTAAAGAAAGTAAGACTTTCCCTACCTCCTCCATAGCCCATGGCTGCAAGGCCATCACGAATCTCTGTATTATTAAGCATACAAAATCCATTTTCATCATTTAATCTCAAACTTGCCCTTAGCAGTACCTCAGTTACATATATATTTCTATGATTCACCCTAGCCTTAATGCAAGGTTGATTAAACCGAGTACCTAACACAGCAGTATTCCAAAATTGTTCAACAATGTAAATAGAGACAACTTGACATACAGTGAGTGAAAAACGTACATGACTTCAAGATAAGAAACCAAGAATCTCATGGAAACAAAGAGAGTCATCATTCGTAGCAAGATTCACAACCAAATTATGCTTAGAGATCATTTGTAAAGCAGCCA
This sequence comes from Glebionis coronaria, assembly GCA_025667525.1. Classification (NCBI taxonomy): domain Eukaryota; kingdom Viridiplantae; phylum Streptophyta; class Magnoliopsida; order Asterales; family Asteraceae; genus Glebionis; species Glebionis coronaria. The sequence goes on along the minus strand of JANFOE010001687.1, from coordinate 226,063 downwards.
TTAGTATTTTTGATGATCGAAAAATTAGAGAGAAGGTTATAGAATCAAGAGATAAAAATAAAAGATTAGGTGAATCAATTGTATAATTGGAGTAAGTATTTAAGAAAATAACAAACCCAAGCGCGAAGAAACTGCCAAATTTACAAAAGAGACCCTTAACGGTACAACGGACATGTAGCGGTACATGGAACATAATTGGTACTTGAATTTGTGCTAGCGGTACTTGGAGTTATAACGGTACCTCACAATTTTGACCAGTTCATGCTTTCCACTATCATTGTAACCTCTTTTATCTTTTTCTATTAACCTGTAATTAAATCAAAAACACAAAACATAGACTATACAATATAAATTATAAAAAGTTGTACAGCTATTACCTCCCCTCAACATATGCAGCCGTCTATTGGTTGAGCATACCAATATGTGTCACCAAGAATTCAAATCTCTTTGCATCAAATGCCTTGGTCAACAAATCAGCTACATTGTTGTCTGTATGAATCTTCAAGACTTGAATAAGCTTCTTGTCATAAGCATCTCTTATAAAGTGATGTCTTATTTCAATATGCTTGGTCTTGGAGTGAAATACTGGATTCTTGACAATGCATATGGTACTTTCATTATCAATATAAATCTTGGTGTTCATGAAGTTAAACCCATAATCTAACAATTGATTTTGAATCCAAAGTACTTGTCCACAGCAATGAGCAGCAGCTACATATTCAGCTTCATTTGTAGAAGTAGCAACAATGGTTTGCTTCTTACACTGCCATGATATGAGTCTTTTGCCTAGGAATTGACAACCTCCTGTTGTGGATTTCCTATCATGATTAGCTCCAGCATAATCACAGTCTGAGTAAGCTTCCAATTCAAAGGTGGAATCCCTAGGATACCATAATCCTAAATTAGGTTGACTTTTAAGATACTTAAAAATCTTCTTCACAACATGTAGATGTGACACCTTTGGATGAACTTGGAACCTTGAACAGGCACACATAGCAAACATAGTATCTGTCCTTGAAGCAGTAAGATACATCAATGAACCAATCATTGATCTGTATAGATGAAAATCAACATTTTCTCCATGTTCATCTTTTGATATAGACTTCTTAGCTTCAAAAGGTGTGCTTGTACTCCTTGTATCCATACATGAAAATTTCTTTAAGATTTCAACAACATATTTATCTTGGCTGATAAATATTCCATCTTTCCTTTGTTTGACTTGTAGTTCCAAAAAGAAAGTTAGTTCTCCTATAGAACTCATTTGAAATCTTCCTTTCATTAAAGATTCAAACTCTTCACACCATGTCTTCTTGGTAGAACCAAAAATGAAGTCATCAACATAGACTTGAACTAGAATGATATCCTTAGCATTCTTTTTGATGAACAAAATTTTGTTAATGGTTCCTCTCTTATATCCATGCTCTAGCAGAAAATTGGATAAAGTTGCATACCAGGCTCTTGGAGCTTGATGCAGACCATAAAGTGCTTTGATAACCTTGGGTAGACTCTATTGGGGAATTTAGGATCTACAAAACCTAGAGGTTGTGAGACATATACCTCCTCTGAAATAGTACCATATAGAAAGGCACTTTTCACATCTATTTGATAGACTATAAAATCCATATATGATGCAAAGGACAAAAATAACCTAATGGCTTCTATCCTTGTCACAGGTGCAAAAACCTCATCATAGTCTATCCCTTCTTCCTGTCTATAGCCTTGAGCAACAAGTCTTTCCTTGCTCCTTACGACAACTCCTCTTTCATTCTTCTTGTTCCTGAAAACCCATCTAGTACCAATTAATCTCTTACCTGAGGGGAGATCCACAAGAATCCAAACTTTTTGTATCTCAAACTGTGTTAATTCTTCTTGCATAGTATCTACCCAACTTTCTTCATCAAGAGCCTGAGAAATGTTTTTGGGCTCTGAAATGTGTATAGTTGAAGTTCGTTTTTCTCAGTTCTTAAAAAATTGAAAGTCCTAACAATATCGAGTTTTTAATTGTTTTTGGTTGGTAAATTTTTTTTGGATATTCTATTGCTAATTCAAACAAAACCTTGCCAAAATGAAAAATACCGTCTACTTATATGTAAAACAAAGTGCAAATACCAAGTTTTTATTCAAATAAAATGCTAAATGTAAATTCCACAAACTATAAGGACTGAAAATGTAAATTCTATGAAATATAAATGCCAAAAATGTAAAGTCAAAAAGTCTAAGGACTAAATGTGTAAATTCAGTAAACTAAATGGACTTAAAATGAAAACTTAACAAACAATGTAACCAAATTCCAACTAATTGAAAACTGCCTAACTACTTTTTAACAAATCTGAAAATACAAGGACTGATTATTTGAAAACCCTAATTACTTTGAAGATTAGCTAAGTTTGAAAACAGTTTAATACTAGAAGGACCAAAATGCAAATTTTAAAACTATTTGAACAAAAACGGGTTCAATGACAAAATAAGCTCGTTTGAGCTTATTTCTTAACCAAATTTGCTCAAACCAGTTGCAAACGACTTAAAATTGAAAAATAGCTAGACCTATCTAAGGAATTAAGCTGAAAGTTACTAGAACTCTGATAAGCTAAATTCAATAAGCTCAAATTAAGCTACCAATTAAGCTAGACTTGCACAACTTGACTTTAATGAAAATTCTTATTAAACAACTCAAAAGAAAGACGGGAAATGAAGTCTCAAAGAATATGATCAAGTAATAAGCCCTGAATCTGAAAATAAGCCAAAATTGAGCTTATGTTGACTTCCGTTGACCATAATTTTCAAAAAGCTCAAAATCTCAAAATTTATCCAGGAACACTTTTGGAATGAAAATGTGAAAGAAAATCAGCTATTTTATGAAGTAGAAAATGAGATATGAGAAATCAGTTTGGATTTTACAATAGGGAATTGCATTTGCTCTAGTGCTTATTCTTTTGCTTATTACTTACTCAATATTGGATACTGTTCAAATTCCTTATACACACTCAAACTTCATATATTTACTGAAAGTTTAGAACTGGTTTGAAAGAATTTCATCAAAGATTAAAGAAATGCCAATCAAAAGAAAATCACAACTTTCTGAAATGTTACTTGTTAAAAACTGACCCAAACCTTTTTTATGACCAATTGCCTTTTTGACCAAATTCTTGACTAGTAAATGCTTAAAACTTGTTGTTATGACTAATTGACTAGAAATGAACCAAAGTTTACCAAGAATTAACACTTGAAAAGCAATTACAAGCTATAACCAAACACCACTTAACTGATATATTTCAAACTTTTATGAAGAATTTTTGAGCAAAAGATTAGACTAAATGAAGAGTGATATCACACTAAGTTCTATAGCTAATATGAAGTGTATTTGAACTAGTTACAAACAGTTAAAACAACAAGAACTCATAATGACTTGAAAAGCTAAAAGGACTGATAAAGGCTGAAAAACAGGACAAGTTCTAAGGCTATAAGCAAGATAAGCTACACTTAAGCTACACAATCACTGAAATCAGATCAATAACAAGCTAGAACACATTTTATCATGCAATCAAGTAGAATTAGGCTAGGAATGAAGCATGCATTCAACAATTGAGTGGAACTAGAAACTCAGAAAGTGAAACCTTTAGCTTAAGCCTCCATTGGGGAGTAGAGGAGCGCTGAGCTCTCTAAACTAATGCTAACCACCACCTTAGCACTAGAACACATCAAACAATTACCAATCAACAGCTATCTATCACCAAATCTCCATTAATGGACTGAAATGCTTCAAAATCTGCTAGAACTGGAACTTGGATGAAAAGAACAGGAACAACAGCTATAATCTTCACAAATAGCTCATTATGATCAAGTGGTGATCATAACACACTAATAACAGCAACAGGATAACAATGGTGCAAGTATGAACAGTGATGAAGAAGGATGAAATGAATTTTTATTGATTGAATTGAGTAAGTAGTTACAAATGCTGGTAAGTTTGTTACAACTACTAACATACTCAAGAGTTTGTCAGACTCTTGAGTTGTTAAGCTACAACTAAGCTGAGAAGAGAGAAAAACTAAAAGTGTGTGAGATTTCACACTTTTCTACAATACCAGAAATGAAACTAATCCAAGGTATTTATAGACTGCAGATGTGAAGTGGTTGGGGTTGGTGACGTGTTAGATCCAATCAGAAACTTCCACGTGTAACATTTTGCTCAATTGAGTTTTGCAGGTGAAGAACACATTTGGGGTTTTTTTCTTGGAATGATTTTATGTTAATTGATTGTAACCATTGTATTCGTCTCTTGAAAAGGATCACTTTTGATGTTTACATCATCTTCTGAAATTGCCTCTAGCTCAAACTCGATCCTAGTAAATTGTGTTGAAGAAGATGACACGTGGCAAGATAATATTGGATATGGGAGTGTCACACGGATCATTATCTGCTTTGTGAAATATGATTGGTGGGTTGGAGCACTGTTGGGATACGCCCACTTAATATCTCTCCTATTAATTACCAATCCAGCTGGCAATCCATTCCCTTCCAATACTCTCTTCTGATTGGTCTATTTATTTGCACACGGATTGAACTTGAATATAACTTCCAAAGTTGGCAGAATTAGCCCTTGTACATGGAAGATATGGTTTTGAGCTAGTATCTTCATTTCTTTGGCATAAATGGTCCTTCAAACTTCATTCTTGAACAAATTTGATCCCTTTGACTTAGTTGACTGAAAGTTGACCAAATTTGACTTTAATCTTGACTTTGTCATATTTACACTTTTGGTCCTTCATCTTTGGCAGATTGTCAAGATAGGTCCTTTCTCTTCAAAGTCTTGTCACTTTTAATCCTTCTTTGTCTTTTTCATCAAATTAAGCTTGATTTTCCTTTGTTTGCTTGAAATTGTATCCTTCTTACCTATTTGAGCACAAACACAAAACATACCACATAATTCCGCTTTATAGCACAAAGTTTAGGTATTTTTCTTGTGTTTTAGGGTGATTTGTTGATTAATTGATATGAGTTTTTGCTCATATCAAATCCCCTACACTTGAACATTGTCATGTCCTCATGCAATGCTATATATTAAAGCACATATTTACATTCTCCTCATAATTAATCCACCTTGGCCATTATAGAATGCATCTATACTACTCTAAACTAAATGATGCATGATTTTGATTTTTAACAATGCAATGAATAAAATACAATTCTATCTATATCTTTTTGGTTTTTCTTGAAATGGTTTTGATGGAAAATAACTCATAAAGAATTCAATGACTTTGATTAGGGCTTGGGTACCATGGACATTTATCACCCTCAAGTTTCACTTTCCCCATACCAAGCTTAAAAATGGGATCATTGTATTCACAAGTAAAAAGTGCATCAACTTATTCATGACAATTAAATGTGGAACCGGTTATTATTTGAGCAAATTGCCTGTGGGCCAATTTGTCATTATTTCAAGTGTGAAGTATAAGAAATGAAAAATCCAAAAATAAGGAAGCACAGTTTTAATCCTAAGTAATCCTCTCATCTATTACTTGAGAAACCGCTCACAATTAATATAAGTTCGTTTCAAGAGTAATAAGTCATTCGCCTTATGTGTAAAATCCTCATGTCATGCTTTCATAAGTAGCTACACACTCGCTAAGGAAAGAAAATAAAACTCACGCAATAATTTACATCCGCCATCTTTTTGAGACTTTGGATCTTCAACCCCGCAACCCGTCAAGGTAATATTGGATTGGAGCAATCTATTGAATCCCCGCAACCCGTCAAGGTAATATTGGAACTCAATAGTCACTATAATTAACACCACACTGCCCCTCTTGGGAGTCTTGTATATATTTTTTTTTCTTTTTTTTTTCTAGCTACTCTTATTTTTTATAAGCCGCTCTTATTTTTCTTTATTCCTCACCAAGAAAGTTTAAAAGAATAAAAGGAAAAACACCCGCTAAATATTGAGCATGACATAAGTCTAGTACACATAAAACGTTCTAACTTAGAATCTTAAGACGTACTTATATCAACCATGAATGATTAGACAAAAATGCATAAGAGATTACAAACCAATTAAAACCGTTCTTGATTATTTATAACATATATACATGCGAAGAAATAGAGGTAAAGAAGAGAAGGGTTTAGCCACACGTAATTATCATGAAGTTTATCTAGCCCTTTTATACTTGCTTCAACTCTATCATTTCCCATTCTCCACAAATTTAAAATCTCAAATAATGAGAGTGGTGGATGCTTAGCCTAATAGACCAATGAAGGACTACATGGTTAAAGATACTAGCTAGAGAATGCTAAGATAAGCAAACTCGGGTTGAGTCAAAATATCCATGGCGGGCCTAATATGTCAAAGAAGTCTAAATTTGTTAAACCATGTTTTTATTATATTTTTTTTCCTTTTTATATATTTTTGATGAAGAAGAAAAGAAGAATATATACAATGAAAATGTGTTATGCAAATGAAAAATGATTGATGCAAAAATTATGAATGCATATTTTTGGTGGCCAAAGTAGATCAAAAATTTGAAAAATGTTTGAAAAATTAATTTTCCAAGTTATCATGAAAGACAATGACAAGTTCTAGGTAAGGTCTCTTCGATAGAAGACCCCCCTACACTTAAGCTAAACATTGTCCTCAATGTTTAAGAGCATGGAAGTATAAAAACTTCCCCTACACTTATGACAATGAATAAACTTTGCTTAACCCAAGTTAAGGAAAAGACAACTATTAGTGAATTCATGTTTAAGCACAAGGTGTCAATGAAAGATCACAATAGTAACAAAGTGAACCGGATACAAGGGCCTCCTCCATAAGCTCCAAAGCATGAAATGAGTGAGCAACCCTACAAACAACATGAAGACAAAAGAAGGTCTCCCCTACACTTATCTCCAAGTCTATACCCTTATTGCTAACCTACAAGACTCTAAACCTAGTTATACGATGTTTGAGTTAATGAGTCTCTAGCTCGACTCGTCCCACACTCAAAAGTGTCTAAAACCTATCATGGAGAAGAAAAATTTTGCCCTTCTTTAAGAAAAAATCTCCATAATGAGGTAAAACAAGTTTTTATTGATCAAAACTCCATAAATATCCCCCAGGATCAAATACATAATTACCATCCCACTTATAACACAAATCCAAAACTAACTTCCCAATCAATGATGAAAAGAGTGAGGTGTTGTTCTCCAAAATGGTTTTCCATATGTTCTTCACAAGGTGATAAGGTAAAACTCTCAAATCTTTCACAAGTTTTCCTTTTGTTGCATCAGGCGAATACTGAGATGGTTTAGCAAGCTCTATGCCAGGATCAAAAATCCGTTCCTTGATGGGAAAACAACAAGTGTTGGTTGCCTTAGAAGATTCTCCTTTGTAGTTCACATGGTAAAAGAAAGGTTGTGGAGGCATGGGTAACAACAAGCTCTTGGAAGGAACCATCATGACTTGTTTTCCTTTATCACATTGAAAGGTTGAGGTGGGCAAGGAAGAAGGTAAAGGATCTTCATGCAATAGAGATTCTAAATAGAGTATGTCCCCCTCCTCATCAAGATATCCAAGAGTATACTCAAAAGGTATATCCACCTCTAAAAACTCATCAATCTCATCAATGATAGAATCCTCCTCGTCACCATAAACATCATAGATAGGTCTATCAAAGATTGGTGATTCCTCAAAACCCAAAGAAGTATGATCATCAACAAATGGAGAATAACAAGTAGAAATCTCATCATCACTATAGTCATCATATATTGGTGTATCACAAAGAAGAGATTCTTCATCACTAAAGTCCGCATGAATATCGTCATTATTATCGAAAAATGGATTGTCATATGGAGTGTCACCAAAGTTTAGCTCTTGAGGTTCATGAAAATCCAAGGATTAAGTAATGGAAGCTATGGTCTCAACATATAGAGGATCATAATTACCACTTGTGCAAGCTTCATGAAAATATTCACCACAAACTTCATCAAGGATATCAACTTGATTTACCTCCTTATCAATAACATCAATATGATTCACGGTCTCGGGTTCATTGGATTTCTTAGACAACTTCCCCATGTTAAACATAACTCTTTCATCTCCTACCCGCATTATGAGTTCACCTTCCACCACATCTATTAGAGTTCGACCCGTTCTCAAAAATGGCCTACCAACAATCAAAGGAACTCTCGGATCCATATCATAATCAACTACCACAAAATCCGCGGGAAAAGTAAATCTATCAACCCCAACAAAAACATCTTCCGCAGTTCCCACCGGATAAGCTATAGTACGGTTGGCCAACTCAAGAGTCATCTTAGTAAGAGTGAGCTCGGGAAGTGAAAGTCTCTTCCAAACCGATAATGGCATAAGATTTATGCTTGCTCCTAAATCCGCTAAAGCCATACAATTTTCCACCCCCGGGAAATTGCACGGAATCAAAAACCTCCCCGGATCTCCAAGCTTAGTAGGCAACTTCTTAAGCAAAACCGCGGAGCAATTTTCATTCAAAGAAGCATTAGGCAAATCCACCAATCTCTCCTTGTTATAAAGTAAGTCCTTAATCATCTTAGCAAACTTAGGCATATTGGCTAAAGCTTCCGCAAAGGAGATATTGATGTTAAGTTGCTTGAACATCCTCAAAAAGTTTGAAACTTGGATATCATCCTTGTTCTTAAGCTTTTCTTTTCTCAATCTTGATGGATAAGGAAGACTTGGTATTGGTGGTGGTTGAGTGGTTGATGAAGGAATTTCCTTATTGAGGTCTTCATGAGTAGGTGCGGAAATGGGAGAAATAGGAGAACTTGAAGATGGTGAACTAGATGTAGAAGGCTTGTCACATGTAGGAACAAAAGTGGGTGGAGCAATAGGAGTTTTAGGAGGTGAAGGATCCTTTGTTGTCTTTCCACTTCTTGTTGTAATAGCATTGACATTTTCTCTTAGATTTGTTTGTGTGTTGGATGGTAAAGCCCCTTGTGGTCTTTGATTATAAAGCATCATAAACTTCTTATTTGTGTCTTCATGCATTTCTCTCATTCTTCTCTCATTAGCTTCATTCATTTCTCTTAGTCTCTTCTCATTAGCTTGGAACCTCCTTTCATGCTCTTGATTCATTTTGTGAAGAAGCTCAATTGTGTTATAATCTTGTGGCACATTTTCTTTGAAAACCTTGGGGTTGGAAAGGTGGAGGTTGATTGTAAAACCCTTGGTTGTTACCTTGGAAAGTATTTCCTTGATTGTTAAAGGTATTTGGTGGTCTATAGTTATTCCCTTGGTAAGGTGGTCTTTGCCCTTGATTCCTTTGTAACACTTGAGGAGGATTTTGTTGAATTTGGGTGGGTGGTTGGGGTGGGAATCCCGGTGGAGTAAGGTAATTTTGGGACTTGTAAGAAAGGTTATTTGGATTGATATTTGGCTTGAAGTGTTCACGATGTTCCTCTTGGTTAGCATAACATTCCCCTTGATAACCTTGCACCTTATCACATTATTCATAGGAATGGGGACCTCCACAAGTTACACAAGAAAGAGTAATGGCATGCACATCATTTGAAGAATTGTTCAATGAAAGGCTCTTAATGGCTTGAATCATTTCTTGTTGTGCCTTAAAACTCATCTCATGATCTCTATCTATCTTTTGCATGAGCTCTTGGTGACACTTGAGGAATTGGTTATCACAAGGTGTTTGAGAATTGTTTTGGATAACATGAACCCTTTCTTCAAATTGAGTGTTTGTTTGAACCATTGCTTTGGTCTCAATGATGTCCAAAGCCTCTTGAATGGATTTAAGAAGAATATTCCCTCCCGCGGAAGCATTGAGTGAATCTTGGTGATGAGGTTTAAGGCCATCGTAGAAAGTATTGATTTGGTGAACTTCATCCAATCCATGATTAGGGCATCTCCTCAATAACTCTCTAAACTCCTCCCAAGCATCACTAAAGGTTTGACTAGGTTTTTGTTGAAAGCCTATAATTAAGTTCCTCAAAGCCGTGGTCTTAGATGGGGGAAAGAACTTGTTCAAAAACTTAGTGGTGAAACCATCCCATGTGGTGATACTATCAGGTGGTTGTGTGTCTAACCAATGCTTAGCGGGTCCCTCTAGTGAAAATTGCACCAATATTAACTTAATGGCATCATGTGGAACTCCATTGTACTTAATGGTATTGCAAAGAGCAAGGAATCTCTTAAGGTGATCATGAGGATTATCATTCTTGTGACCATAGAAAGGTGTGTTTGAAACCAAGGTAATCATAGCCGTTTTTAGCTCAAATGAATATGCGAGAATGTCAGGAATCTTGATAGCATCGGCATATCCGTGAACATTGGATTGCAAACGTTCCATCAAAGAACGATTATCAACAGCCATCGCTTCTTGTTGTGGATGAATCAAATCACGATTCTCGTGATCGGCTTGATGGACGGTGGTGTTCTTACTCTTTCTCTTTTTCTTCCTTTTCGGAGGAAAAGGTTGTACACCAATCGGTATTTGTGCACGCCTGCGAGTGAGCATGCAACTCAATACGAGGAATGAGAGAGAGGCTCTCGTGTGACTTTGAAGAGAAAAGGATTATCCTCTTCGAGTTTCAATATGAAATATCCACAAGAAAATAATAATATACGTATGTACTACTTGGGTGCAAGACCCCCAATGAAGCCTTCCTTCTTAGAATACTCACAAGTGAATGGGGGGTTAGGTGGCGCGAAGCACTTAAGTACCTATTGACTCTTAGATGGAATTTTATAGCACATCGCCTTTCTATTCACTTAATTGTTTGTATTCTTCGAATTGTTGCTTATTGGAAGTATCTATCTATTCTTGCTTTATTTTGTTTGATTGATACACGTGTCAAGGACCGGAACGCCCCTCAACACGGTGTACTGCCTTGGCAATACATATGGAGAATATGTAAATTGGTTGTTCTTATACGTATACGTATTTACTTATAATAATATATGGAAAATATTTTTGTATTTATGAGTTTTTAAGAGAAAATACTATATGTACATAAAAACCGAGAGAATCCAATAATATATATTTTTGGGTGCAATCTCTTAGGAAAAAGATTGTTTTTTGGATTTTTTTACTTTGTTTTGTCAATTCTTTAGGAAAAGAATTGTTTTGTTAATTTTTTAGTTTTTATATATTTTTATATTTTTGATTTTTGATTTGTTTTTGATTTATGATACGTAAAAATAACGTTCACTAGGTGAACGGATCCCAAAAGCCAATGAAAACCGTCAATCGATAGTCTCTCGTAAAGTCAAAGACCCGGCAGCGGCGCCATTTGAAATGTGTATACTTGAAGTTCGTTTTTCTCAGTTCTTAACAAATTGAAAGTCCTAACAATATCGAGTTTTTAATTGTTTTTGGTTGGTAAAATTTTTTTGGATATTCTATTGCTAATTCAAACAAAACCTTGCCAAAATGAAAAATACCGTCTACTTATATGTAAAACAAAGTGCAAATACCAAGTTTGTATTCAAATAAAATGCTAAATGTAAATTCCACAAACTATAAGGACTGAAAATGTAAATTCTATGAAATATAAATGCCAAAAATGTAATGTCAAAAAGTCTAAGGACTAAATGTGTAAATTCAGTAAACTAAATGGACTTAAAATGAAAACTTAACAAACAATGTAACCAAATTCCAACTAATTGAAAACTGCCTAACTACTTTTGAACAAATCTGAAAATACAAGGACTGATTATTTGAAAACCCTAATTACTTTGAAGATTAGCTAAGTTTGAAAACAGTTTAATACTAGAAGGACCAAAATGCAAATTTTAAAACTATTTGAACAAAAACGGGTTCAATGACAAAATAAGCTCGTTTGAGCTTATTTCTTAACCAAATTTGCTCAAACCAGTTGCAAACGACTTAAAATTGAAAATTAGCTAGACCTATCCAAGGAATTAAGCTGAAAGTTACTAGAACTCTGATAAGCTAAATTCAATAAGCTTAAATTAAGCTACCAATTAAGCTAGACGTGCACAACTTGACTTTAATGAAAATTCTTTCTAAACAGCTCAAAAGAAAGACGGGAAATCAAGTCTCAAAGAATATGATCAAGTAATAAGCCCAGAATCTGAAAATAAGCCAAAATTAAGCTTATGTTGACTTTCGTTGACCAGAATTTTTAAAATCTCAAAATTTATCCAGGAACACTTTTGGAATGAAAATGTGAAAGAAAATCAGCTATTTTATGAAGTAGAAAATGAGATATGAGAAATCAGTTTGGATTTTACTACAGGGAATTGCATTTGCTCTAGTGCTTATTCTTTTGCTTATTACTTACTCAATATTGGATACTGTTCAAATTCCTTATACACACTCAAACTTCATATATTGACTGAAAGTTTAGAACTGGTTTGAAAGAAATTCATCAAAGATTAAAGAAATGCCAATCAAATGAAAATCACAACTTTCTGAAATCTTACTTGTTAAAAACTGACCCAAACCTTTTTTATGACCAATTGACTTTTTGACCAAATTCTTGACTAGTAAATGACTGAAAACTTGTTGTTATGACTTATTAACTAGAAATGAACGAAAGTTTACCAAGAATTAACACTTGAAAAGCAATTACAAGCTATAACCAAACACCACTTAACTAATATATTTCAAACTTTTATGAAAAATTTTTGAGCAAAAGATTAGACTGAATGAAGAGTGATATCACACTAAGTTCTATAGCTAATATGAAGTGTATTTGAACTAGTTATAAACAGTTAAAACAACAAGAACTCAGAATGACTTGAAAAGCTAAAAGGACTGATAAAGGCTGAAAACAGGACATGTTCTAAGGCTATAAGCAAGATAAGATACACTTAAGCTACACAATCACTGAAATCAGATCAATAACAAGCTAGAACACATTTTATCATGCAATCAAGTAGAATTAGGCTAGGAATGAAGCATGCATTCAACAATTGAGTGGAACTAGAAACTCAGAAAGTGAAACCTTTAGCTTAAGCCTCCATTGGGGAGTAGAGGAGCGCTGAGCTCTCTAAACTAGTGCTAACCACCACCTTAGCACTAGAACATATCAAACAACTACCAATCAACAGCTATCTATCACCAAATCTCCATTAATGGACTGAAATGCTTCAAAATCTGCTAGAACTGGAACTTGGATGAAAAGAACAGGAACAACAGCTACAATCTTCACAAATAGCTCATTATGATCAAGTGGTGATCATAACACACTAATAACAGCAACAGGATAACAATGGTGCAAGTATGAACAGTGATGAAGAACGATGAAATGAATTTTTATTGATTGAATTGAGTAAGTAGTTACAAATGCTGGTAAGTTTGTTACAACTACTAACAGACTCAAGAGTTTGTCAGACTCTTGAGTTGTTAAGCTACAACTAAGCTGAGAAGAGAGAAAAACTAAAAGTGTGTGAGATTTCACACTTTTCTACAATACCAGAAATGAAACTAATCCAAGGTATTTATAGACTGCAGATGTGAAGTGGTTGGGGTTGGTGACGTGTTAGATCCAGACAGAAACTTCCACGTGTAACATTCTGCTCAATTGAGTTTTGCAGGTGAAGAACACATTTGGGGTTTTTTTCTTGGAATGACTTTATGTTAATTGATTGTAACCATTGTATTCGTCTATTGAGAAGGATCACTTTTGATGTTTACATCATCTTCTGAAATTGCCTCTAGCTCAAACTCGATCCTGGTAAATTGTGTTGAAGAAGATGACACGTGGCAAGATAATACTAGATATGGGAGTGTCACATGGATCATTATCTGCTTTGTGAAATATGATTGGTGGGTTGGAGCACTGTTGGGATACGCCCACTTAATATCTCTGCTATTAATTACCAATCCAGCTGGCAATCCATTCCCTTCCAATACTCTCTTCTGATTGGTCTATTTATTTGCACACGGATTGAACTTGAATATAACTTCCAAAGTTGGCAGAATTAGCCCTTGTACTTGGCAAAATATGGTTTTGAGCTAGTATCTTTATTTCTTTGGCATAAATGGTCCTTCAAAATTCATTCTTGAACATACTTGATCCCTTTGACTTAGTTAACTGAAAGTTGACCAGATTTGACTTTAATCTTGACTTTGTCATATTTACACTTTTGGTCCTTCATCTTTGGCAGATTGTCAAGATAGGTCCTTTGTCTTCAAAGTCTTGTCACTTTTAATCCTTCTTTGTCTTTTTCATCAAATTAAGCTTGATTTTCCTTTGTTTGCTTGAAATTGTATCCTTCTTACCTATTTGAGCACAAACACAAAACATACCACATAATTCCGCTTTATAGCACAAAGTTTAGGTATTTTTCTTGTGTTTTAGGGTGATTTGTTGATTAATTGATATGAGTTTTTGCTCATATCAGGCTCTACTTGTGATAAGAAACAGGAAAACAAACAATGTTGAGTATCTTTATGATTTGTTCCCTGCTGTTGTTTGACAAAACTCACAAGTGCATGGGTTTCAATATTGGTTTGAAGTTTTCTTCTGGTTTGTACAACAGATTTGGGATCTCCAATGATCTGTGTAGTTGGATGGTTGTTGTTGAATTTATGAGTGGGAATAGAACTGACTGGAATTTCTGTTTCCAAATTGTTGAAATCAGTTACTGTACCCTGCTCATCATAGGAAGCTTTGGAGAAGATTCCTTTAGCTGGACTACCATATAAGTCTTCATCGTCCATAGCTTGTAAAATCTCTTTTAGTAAGTCAACAAATTTAGCAGATTTTGACTTAGCAGTACTTGCAGATGAAGTACCGCTAGGTGTAGTATGTACTGCTGAGTGTTGTGACTCAAAAGATTCTTCTCCAGAATGCTTATTAGCAGATGTAGCATTCTTTTCTTGATCTTGAAGCCTCTGAAGCTCTTGGGAGGCTTGATCATCTTTTGATATGAACATCATCATCTGATGAAGAAACATCTTCTTGAGTACCTGCATTAGTTTCACTTGACTCCTCACCTTCATTGTTAGTTTGACAATCCTTTTGAAAAGAATAGTATTCCATGGAGTTAGTTAGATTATCTAAATCAAACTTCCAAGCATAGCCTATTCCTGGGATATTGGGTTTATTTTCTAAGAAATTAACATGGGCATTTTCTTCAACCTTTTTAGATGCCAAATTATAAACCCTATATGATTTACTTTGCACTAAATATCCTACAAGATATCCTGGATCAGACTTTCCATCAAACTTTCCCAAATAATCAAGAGTATTTAGTATAGACACATGACACCCAAAAGGTCTTAAATGACTTATGGCAGGCTTTACACCAGTCAAAAGTTCATAAGGTGTTTTGTTTTGAGGCTTGGTCACTAAGACTCTTTTAACACATAACATGCAGTGTTGATTGCTTCTGCCCAAAAGGTATTTGGCAAAAGTGAATCAGCCAGCATAGTTCTAGAAGCCTCAACCAGAGGAGTCTATCCGGGCTTCTTACCCTCATTTCATATTTTGAATTCGGGTATGTTCTTCTTTTCCCGCATGCTTTTACCATGAATAGTACCCTTATGATCGTACGTACATGATTAGAACTTTCCTTCTATAGCATGTTTACGTTTCACGAACAAGAATTACAAGTATTACGTACGTGTTATAACACGATAAGTATTTATTACGTATTAAGACACGATAATTATTTAAATAATAATTATAATCACGAACATACGAACATGAAATCATTAACGTAAATATCACGAGCTTAATATTACGTATTTATGTTTATTTATTAAGATCATGAATAAATATAATAAGACACGAGTGATAACTATTTTAATCACGTAAAACAAGAACACAAGAACATGTATAATATTAGACACGGAAAACATTTGGGTTACCTCATGTGGGCACCCTTACCCGCGGCTAGAAACAAGAAAAAGGGCCAAGCCCATGCAATCTTACTAAACAAGAAAAAAGGGAAAAAACTTATTTTCATAATTACAAGAATTAGAAAATAATCAAAAACCCTAATCTCTCTTTCTCCTCTCCTTGGCCGCCGGGTAGAATACACACACAAGGGTGTGTTGGTTGATGTTTTGGTGATTGATTTATTGCAAGGGTGTTAGTGTGTTCGTTCTCCTTTGATTCATGTAATCGGTAAACCCTAAAACCCTTTTCTTTTTCTATTGTTTTGATTAATTGATCACATGAAATCATGAGTTACTTAATAACAAGTTAATAATCATGTAATTAAACATGGAGGTTAAAATAAATAATGGTTAAGGGGTGTTTATTTTGGCCGACGCAAGGAACCGAGCCCCAAGGGGGTCTCGGCTTGATTTGTTTCGCACCAACCGAACCTCAAGGTCTCGGTGTGGTGTCGTGCGTCTCGGTAGCAAGAGAAAAGAGAACCCCGACCTCGGTCAGGGTATGTTTGTTTCTCGGGTGGGTCTCGGCTAAAACAAGAACCACCACCGGCTTAAGCCGGTGGCTAAATTAGGAAAGAAGGGGGAACCCCTAGCCGCGGCAGCAAGGGGAACCACTGGCTAGCCGGTGGGAACTTTTGCTAGCCGGCGGCTAGCCTTGACCAATGGTGTGTTTGTGACCAGTTCACGGGGTTCATAAATACGGTTCACGACATGTTTAGATTAAACACGGGTTCGGGTCATGGGTGATTTTTTTGCAAGTTAATTATTTTACAAGTTTAATTATTTTACAAGATAAAATTAAATTAATTAAAACATGCACATGATTAATTTAATTTATACATGGCTTAGGTTATTAATATTATTATTAATACATGAATTTTAACCTAAGTAATTATCATTTTAATTAGACTATATAATTAATTAATTATTGAAATCATGACTTATAATTAATTAATTTGCATGACTTAGGTTATATTATTAATAGGTAATAATACATGTTTTAACCTAAGTATTTTTACCTTTATTTAATTAAATTATGTTATATTTAATTAAATAATTTAACTTATAGTTTATTTAATTCACATGAAATAATCAATAAACTATACTATTTTACATAACTTAGAATATTAATCATTAAATACTTAAGCTTATATAATTTGCTTAAGGGTAAAAGGTATATAATACCATCTTACTTATTGATTTGTGCCGACTTTAAACACTTACTAATTAATCTCGTGACTTTATCATTGTACTTGTTTGTTATGTAACAATATTACCATTATGACCGTTTATATTTCCACGTCATTAAATTAATTTTTTTAAAAATAAAAAATTAGTTAATATATATTATGAGAAGGTTGCTTTTGAACCCATTCAGTTGTCTTTATCTGATCCATAGTAATGTTTACAGACTTACAGTAATGCTTTTGACCAAGCTAGTTACCCTAACTATACTAATCTGATACGGGTGTTAATCATAACAATGATGATTCCTTATTAATTTGCCTACATTTCAAAAGAAATGAGGTCACATTATAACAAAAATATGGCAACACTATCACACTTAGGCCACGTTCCAACTCAACATGACAAAGCATGAGGGTTGGTAGTTTTTTTCCAACTTAATGCACAATATATAACATTGCAAATTAAGGGTGGAAGAGAGCTATTGCTTGATTTATTGCGCGTATAAATTATAAAAAAAAATGTCAGATGCCGATTAACCTAAGTAAAGACAACGCAAGTGAGTGTGGAAAGACTAGAGAGGATGAGCGTGTACATCAACTCTCATCCCTGTTTGTTCATAGAAATTCTGATAAGCTTAAGGGTTCAAAAAATCTACCCATAGCAACAATAAAATTATATTTAATCAAGCAGATATATTGCATGAAGGCTCACCGGCAACACATCATTTTTGCCAAGCTCTATGGCGGCACCGTCAGAAAATCATGAACTGAACTTGGTTCCAAACATGTCTTTTACTTCTATGTTGATGAAGTTCAAGACCAAGAGGAGGAAGAAGATAGCTCAAAGTAAAGATCATGGTGGGCCATTCAACATATAATATTTTGTTGCTTTTGTTTAAGATTTAAGGTTGATAGATTTAGATGAGTGGCGTTGTGACAAGATGTATATTGTTGATTAGTGATTGTACTTTAGTCTGGAATTAGTGATTTTGGTTTTGGAAAAAATGGTCTTGGTTGGAGTTGAAATCAGACGTGGATAGATTAAAAAATTAAATAATTACGTGGATATTACAGTGCAAGCGTGTCGGTAACAAGTTATCATGTTGGTAACTTCGGAACAAAATTAAAAGTAGAATGGTAAAGTCACGAGATTAATTAGTAAATGTTTAAACTCGGTACAATTTAATAAGTAAGATGTTATTATATAGCTTTTACCCTTAGCTTAATAACCCAGCTTATTTCTATTTATGGAAACTTTCTATTTTTAGAAACTTATTTAAATAAGGCAGCTAATCTATTTATGGAAACTTTCTATTTTTAGAAACATATCTATTTTAAGCAGTAAATCTATTTTAGGAAACTTTGTTATTTTGGAAACTTTCTATTTTTGGAAACTTTCTATTTTGGAAACATTCTATTTTTGGAAACTTTCTACTTTTGAAAACTTTCTATTTTAGGAAAACCTGCTATTTTTAAAAAGTTACTTATTATTACACAACAAGTATAATAATATATGAAATACAAGAAATACTTAAACAGAATAGACAGAATACATGATAAACACAGTATAAAGCTTAAATCAGTAAAACATGACATGAACATATAAAACAAGTTAAGACATGATATAAAACCAGTTAGGTACTCAATAACCAGATACTTATACACGTATGTATTTATGTAACATTAGTGATACCGAAGTAGGAATCTCTTCCGTTCGTCTTCTTCGTTCACTGGACACAAGGTACGGATTCTCCGTCCTTTTAGTATGGACATTCTTCCTTATTAGGATTCCCCGTATGCAACCAACTGTTTTCCCCGGTATATGTTTTATATGTTTTTGAATTGCTTATGTTTAATTAGATACCTAAATCCATATACATGCATGACTAGTTTAACCTAGTTATGGAGGTACCATAACCATAACACTGGAGGCACCAGTGTTATGACTCCATCACAACGGTGTGATAGCTCGTGGCGTCCCTTCAGCTTTTGGCCATATTATTATTATCAGGTGGGGCGTATGGGTGCATCTTAGTTTACATGTTTTCAGCAGATTATTCATGTGAATGTGGTATGTGCCTTGCATCCTTCACAAGAAGCTGATCCCTCCTACCCAAACCAGTATATTAATATAGAGGAAGCCCCTCTAATTTGCATGATGAGGTCACCCCTCCAAATATTCATGCACGTTGATAATTCATGACTAATAAGTGTGAAAACACTTATCCTTTTACCACTTATTTCCAATATTAACAAGACCAATACGTGTATTTGGTGTCGTAAAAGTTGGAATTATGCGTGGTTTGTGTTTTAGGACCAAAAGAGGAAAAAATAAGAAAACACGGTCTTTCACGGGCTTTATCGAAGAAAACGAGAAAAGACGAAGTCAAAAGATCAAGAGTGCTTAAAGAACGGATGTCCAAGACCTATTCTAAAGATTTATCGAAGAAAAAGTCTAAAGACGGAAGTTTAATGAAGTCGAAGAACTCAAGTCTAAATTAAAGAAGAAAATTATTAAGACAAGTTCAAATCCCTAGACGACGTCGAGAAAAGACAAACAATTAAATCGAGTCGAGAAGTAAAGAAAGAAGGAAGCACACAACACATGCACTTCCTATTTTCCCTATAAATACCTTCCTAATCACATTAGGAGGGTGGTTAGCTAGTTGCACTTTTAATTTTTCCTTTCTAGTTTTTTAGAGAGAGAAAGTTCTAAACTTTCTCTCACTAAGTTTTTCACCCTTCCTTTCTTTTATGCTTTCATTAATCTTTGTATTTGAGTTTCTTTAATCAAAAGTTAAGTTTAAGCTTTGTGTTCTTTAATCTCCTTCTACATTTCTTGAATTTTGCTTATTTCTTAATCCGAAACTTTGCTTTTGATCCGAATCCCTCATGATCCATGATTGAATTTGAGGTTGTGTGGTTAGAAAGTTCATTTCTTTTATTCCTACATAAGCTCACTCACGTATAAGCTATAAGCTCTTTATGCTTATTGACTTATTTCAAGTTTTAGCTTATTGATTTTCGGATTTCTCAAAGGTTTTAGTCACTTTAAAGTTCCTTTTATAAAGTTTATGATCTTTTATGTTTAAGAAGTTGTCAAATTTAAGCTTTTTGAGTTGTTTAAGCTTCAGATAAGTTAGCTTATTGTATGTGCTTATTGAGTTTTGAGCTTACCACCAATTTCGGATTACTACTGCTTGTTTTCATCGCAATATTGGGTATTGCACATTCCGATTTGGCTTTGGTTTCTATCGCAATAACCCATCAAGGGTTCTACTTTGCGATAACTTGTACTTCCCCCTTATTCCGATCTAGATTGCGATCGCTCATTGCGATCGCATATTCCGACGGGACTAAGGTTACTTTGAAACGAAACTCTGCCCAATTTTAGTTTACAACTTTCCGATCTGGACATTGCGACAAAGGTATTTGGATTATTCCGATCTGACATTGCGATCTAGGACATTCCGATTGTGATCATTGCGATAGACCATATTCCGACATAACTATATTTGACATTCCGATGGCTTGTTTTAGTTGTATTTCGATGGTTCCTTTGAATATTCCGAGGGTTTGTTTTGATATTTATTCCGCTGGTTATGACTTTGGTGCATTCCGATAGAAATGATTTGCAACATTCCGATAGAACATGTTTACAAGTTTTAAAGTTTTACATAGATTTTTTCTAAATAGCTTTTAGTTTTATATTTAAACGCTTTAATTTTGCTCAACGACATTTTCATTCTTGCTTTTAGTTTTAATTATAAAACCAAAACAAAACATACTCTTGTTCACCAAATGACAATTGAGTCGCACTTTAGAATGGAAATCAATTCGGAGAGATCAGACGATAAAATATTTTATACTTGGTGTAAAAGCCTCGTATTAAATGGCGCCGCTGCCGGCTCTTTTCGTTAAGATTAACGGTTTCTAGTGAGAGACGCATTGAATTTTGGGATCCGTTCTTTGAACGTTATTTTCCTTGCTTTAAATATTTTTAAAAAAAAATCCTAAAAAATATAAAAATTTTCAAAAATACAAAAACATTGAAAAATCATAAAAAGCAATTCTTTTCCAAAAGTTTGCACCAAAAAGATTATATAGATATTCTCTCTGTATATTTTTGTTCTACAGGTGTATGCGTACTAGATCTTCAAACTATTCTGAGCCCAAGACTCGTGAAGATTTAGATATGGCTGGTGTGCATAACAACAATAATAACCCACCTCTACCCAATTTGAATAACAATAACAACAACAACAATGTCCCCCTACCTGATTTACGAACAATGGAGGAATTGTGTCAACCCACCATGAACGGACGCGGAGGCCCGATTGCGCCGATGCACATCACGGCTCAGGAGTTTTCATTGAAGCATCACATGATCCAACAAGTGCAAACTAATACATTTCGCGGAATTCCGGATGATGATGCCAACAAACACCTCGACAAATTCATTACCATCACCCAAAGCATGAAGTCACCCGGTGTTTCTATGGATGAACTTCACCTTCAACTATTTCCCCACTCGCTTTCTCACCATGCCGAAAAATGGTTTGACCGTCTCCCAAAGAATTCTATTCATACTTGGAATGACATGACTCAACGCTTTTTGTCGCGCTACTTCCCACCATCCATGGTCACAAGCCTTCGTAACCAAATTAGTGGATTCATGCAAGACAATGATGAATCGCTCTTTGATGCTTGGGAACGATACAATGATTTGATCGACCGTTGTCCAAATCACAACATGCTCCCCGTCACTCTCATTGATACTTTCTACAATGGTCTCACTTTTCGTGATCGCGACACGATCAACGCCGCCGCCGGTGGTACCTTTATGAAAAGGAGACCGGAGGAGTGTAGAGAGTTGATTGAAAACATAACTACTCACCACAGGAATTGGGATTCATCCGCATCCTCAAGATCTAATCCGAGAGTCAACGTTTCATCTACTTCTTCCACCACCGACATGTCCGCCATGGAACGTGCTATTCTTGAAATTAGCAAAAGTATGCAAATTTTGGCTTCTAACCAAACTCAACAAGCTAAAGCCGTTGCTATTTATTGTGACACATGTGGTGGTCCCCATTCTTACAATGATTGTCCTTCTACTCAAGGCAATCTTTCTGAAAACGTTAACGCGGCATACTGTACTTATCCCACGGGAGGCTATCAAGCTCGTCCTCAAGGAGACCGTAACTTGCTAAGTTATCGTTCAAACAACTATCTTGCTCCACCCGGTTTTACTCCTCCAAACCAAAACCAACAACAAAGCTATAACCGAAATAACCAATCCCAACCTCGTGCTAACAATCAATATCAATCCCAAAGAAACCCATACCCACCTCAAGGAAATTCTCAAGCTTACCAAGCTCCACCTCTCAATCAACCGATGACATTGAATCAAGACGTCGAGACGTTCATGAGGACTAATAGAGAGATGGTGACGAATCTTCAGAGTCAATTCATCAACTTGAAGGGAGAAATGAAGAAACAAGGGAGCGATATTCGAGCCGAGCTAAGGAATGACATGGTGAAACAGAGCAATGATATTCGTGTCGACATGAGAGACTCTTTCAGCACCCAAGCGGATAATTTACGTGATATGTTAGGACCGCTCTTCCAAGGTAATCAACCCTCTTCTGCGGGTACTCTTCCGAGTAACACCGTTGCGAATCCAAGAGGGGAGATGAAAGCAATCACCACTCGTAGTGGAAAAGGTTATACGAAACCCGAGCTTCCTACACCTCCACCCGTGATTGTGAACAAGGAAAAAGAGTAACTTGCCTCACCTCCTTTGCCTTCTACCCCCATTCCCCCACCACCCGCGGTTGTGAGTGACCCTACTCCCATAAAGCCTTCCTCTTCATCCGATATACCTTATCCTTCAAGGTTGAGGAAAGAGAAGCAAAAGAGCAAGGATGATATTCAGGTTTCAAACTTTCTCAAAATGTTTAAACAATTAAATTTTAACATCTCCTTTGCTGAGGCTCTCGCTCACATGCCTAAATACGCAAAGATGTTTAAAGATCTTCTTAGTGACAAGGAGAAGCTTCTTGACATTGCTCAGACCCAACTTAATGAGAATTGTTCCGCCATTCTCTTAAGGAAATTGCCCACCAAACTTGGTGATTCGGGTCGCTTCTTAATTCCTTGCAACTTCCCGGGAGTAGAGAATTGCATGGCCCTGGCCGATCTAGGTGCTAGTATAAACATAATGCCTTTAAGTGTTTTGAAGCAATTAGCTCTCCCCGAGCTAGTCCCCACCAAAATGAATTTGGAATTAGCTAACCGTACGGTTGCTTACGCAGTGGGGATAGCCGAATATGTCTTCGTTGGCGTTGACAAATTCACCTTCCCGACGGATTTTGTTGTCGTTGACTACGAGATGGATCCTCGTGTTCCATTAATCGTTGGACGTCCCTTCTTGAGGACCGGTCGCACTCTCATTGATGTAGCCACGGGCAAAATAATCATGAGAGTTGGTGACGATAAAATTGTCTTCAATATGGGTAAGATTTCTAAGCAACCTTATTCATATGAGAGTGTTAATGCTATTGATGTTCTCGATGAAGCTTGTGAAGAACACTTTCATGATGCTTGCAAAAGTAATCTCTCTTCTCTACCCAATGTTAAGACCGTTGCCTCAATTGCTCCGTCATTAACTCCATTTGGATAAAGTGACTTGGATGATTTTGAAGCTAGCTTGGGTCCTCTCGATCTTAAGTATGATGATTCTACCACCGATTGGGATGAAGATATTCGTACAATTGAGAAACTTCTCAATGAAGACCCGTTTTCTCGTCCTTCTCCTAAAGAGGTGACTAATGATGATCCATCGTTAGTTACACCCTCTATTGAGGATCCTCCTACTCTTGAGCTTAAGGACCTACCTCCTCATCTTGAGTACGTTTTCCTTGAAGACAACAAGAAGTTACCGGTCATTAATAAGTGTGAAAACACTTATCCTTTTACCACTTATTTCCAATAATAACAAGACCAAAACGTGTGATTTATGTCGTAAAAGTCGGAATTATGCGTGGTTTGTGTTTTTATTGTGTTTTAGGACCAAAATATGAAAAAGGAAGAAAACACGAGTTTTCACGGGCTTTTATCGAAGAAAACGGGAAAAGACGAAGTCAAAAGATCAAGAGTGCAAAAAGAACGGAAGTCCAAGGCCTATTCTGAAGATTTATCGAAGAAAAAGTCTAAAGACGGAAGTTTAACGAAGTCGAAGAACTTAAATCTAATAGAAGAAGAAAATTAAAAGACAAGTTCAAATCCCGAGACGACAAAGACAAAGAATTAAAGTCGAGTCGAGGAAACGTGAAGGAAACAAGAAAGAAGATGCAACAAATGCACTCCTTCCACCTTCCCTATAAATACCCTCCTAATAGTCATTAGGAGGGTGGTTAGATAGTTTTAGCTAGTTTTCACTTTTTCATTTTTCTCTAGTTTTAGAGAGAGAAAGTCTTAAACTTTCTCTCACTAAATTTCATCTTTTTCTTTTAATCTTTCAAGATTAAACACTTTGTACTGCTTATTTTCATTAATCAAGTTCCATTTTAAGCTTTCAATCCTTAATCTCATTCTACTTTTCTTTGATTTTAGATTGATTTTGGTGCGATTATAATATGATCCGTGTTGTTCTAATTGATTTCGTGCTTAAAAAGTTAATCTTTTGATCATTTCATAAATTTTCATTTGATTAAGCTTTAAGACTTTTGTGCTTATTGGCTTACTTTTATGATTAGCTTATTTACTTTATAAAAAGTTTTCTTAAAAAGTTTATGTTTTTATTGTTTGATCCAAAAAGTTGCTTATTTTGAGGTTAGATAAGTTGAGATTAGTGCTTATTTGATCCGGTTTATTATTGGTTTGTTGAGTTTCGGGTATTAGCTTAATAAATTTAGCTTATTACCTAGCTTAACCGAATTCCACAAATCTAGGAAAGGGTACAATTCCCTTTTCCGATTGCTGCCTATTCCGAGCAGACAACCTTCCCCTTTTTCCGATTGATCAAATCGGAAGAGGGTTTTGACTTTTCGACCACACCCTTAAGTATTCCCATCTAGCTATTGTTGCATATTCCGATTGTGGAGTCTTTGAACATTCCGATTGGTACCCTTGCATTATATTCTGATTGTAGCCCCCTTAAGTATTCCGATTGCTCCCTATTCCAATATTCCGATCAGTGTGGTAGCTAATATTCCGATTGACCCCCCTTTGCATGATATTCCGATCGTATTTCCCCCCATATTCCGACCACCAGATCGGAATACATTTCGATCTGGGCTTGTTTTGGCTTATTCCGATTGAGTTGTTTTGGTGTATTCGGATCTTATTTTCTTTTAGTACTTTTCAACTAAGTTCTTATTTTTAGAAAGTTTTCCAAGTGTTTATTTTATTTTGTGTGCTAGTACTTTTCCATTGTTATCTTTAAGTTTACAAGCATTTATTTTTATTCGTCATTTTAGTATTAATCTTTATTCTTCCATTTTACACAACGACACTTTAATTACTTAGTTTAAATTAGACAAACAAACCAAACCATTCTCTTGATTCACCAAAAGACGATTGAGTCGCACTTAAGACCGGTTTTCAATTCGAAAAGATTGGTTTAACGAACTTTCATACTCGGCCTAAAACCCAAGTATTAAATGGCGCCGCTGCCGGCTCTTTTCGTAACGATTAACGGTTTTTAGTGAGAGACGCATTGAATTTTGGGATCCGTTCTTTGAACGTTATTTTCCTTGCTTTAAAAATTTTCAAAAATCCTAAAAAGTATAAAACTCTTCAAAAATACAAAAA
Source organism: Glebionis coronaria (assembly GCA_025667525.1). Lineage (NCBI taxonomy): Eukaryota > Viridiplantae > Streptophyta > Magnoliopsida > Asterales > Asteraceae > Glebionis > Glebionis coronaria. Next base: position 200,223 of record JANFOE010001687.1, on the reverse strand, counting down.
CATTAAAAAAATCATTAAAAAGCAATTCTTTTCCAAGGTTTTGCACCAAAAAGATTATATAGATATTTTCTTTGTGTATATTTTTCTTCTGCAGGTGTATGCGTACTAGATCTTCCAACTATTCTGAGCCCGAGACTCGTGAAGATTTAGATATGGCTGGTGTTAATAACAACAATAATCACCCCCTGAACCCAATTTGAATAATAACAACAACAACAACAACAACAATGTCCACCTACCTGATTTACGAACGATGGAGGAATTGTGTCAACCCACCATGAACGGACGCGGAGGCCCTTTTACACCCCACTTGGATAAGTGGACCGTTACGTGTATTTATGGCGTGTCATCAAAGCATAAGGTAAATGTCCTAAAACATTAACTGACCATAAAGGAAATACCGAAATCAAACATCGGTAATCCGAACATAAGCCCAAAACATGAAAAATAAAATATTGAATGAAAGGACTAAACAATGTCCAAATAAGCAGACTAATGTAAGAAATGCATAAAGTAAGAAGTCTGGATAGCTTCCCTCCAAATGCACATGCTCTTAGAATCCTAAAAGCATCCTGGTGTACCTGCCGTTAGAACATGAAAGGAACTACGGCTGAGCATAACGCTCAGTGAACGGATATGAAACATGATAAGGAATTACTGAAATGAAGTAGATGATAAATACTAAAGCTGTAAGACTGATAAATAAGGTTGCAGCGGAAATCTGTAAATAATCTGTAAAGTCTGATTTATCAAAAATGAAACTGAACTGTTATCTGTTAAATCTGTATAACATGCATTTACTGTATTTTAATTGCCAGAGCTTATATAGGTCATGTGCTGTAACAACGTTGCATGAATAACTGGAGGGGTGACCTCGTCATGCTGTAGAGGGGTGACCTCTAAATAACTGTGCTGGGTGGAGGGATCAGCTCCAATGTGAAGGATGTAGAGCACACACCACATTCACCTGCTAAACTGTAAACTGTAGCCTAGGATGCATCCATACGCCCCACTAATAATACTAATAAAATGGCCAAGCTGAGCTGAGTGGGACGATGCAGGATATCACTCTCCTGCATGTGAGTCACAACACCGGTGCCTCTAGTGTCGTGGTTACGGTACCTCCGTAACTAGTACATAAACTAATCATGCTTGTATATAATGCTCAGGCAATTTATTTAATTCTTAACATGATTACTGATAAGTTTAAACATATACTGGGGAAAACATTTGGCTGCAGACGGGGAATCCTAATCATGCATAGAAAGGAAGTCCTTACTGAAAGGACGAAAAATCCGTACCTCGTGTCCAGTAATGAAATCAGAAGAAAGCTGAAGGATCAACTCTGACTTCACGGATACTACATAAATAATGGACGGAAAATAAGTCGTCTAAATACCGTTTGCTGTTACAGATTCTTATATGTTCTAATTTTAATTCAATTTATTCTTGTATTAATATTTATATATAATCTGGTTAATCTGCTAGTCCGGTGTATTTCTGATAATCTGACTGGTCTTTAAATATTTACTGAATAACGTATATCCTGTATTTCTGATTACTGTATTAAACTGTATTCTTATATTATTACTGATTTCTTGAAATATCGTAATTCTGACTATTTTTCATTAGTTACTGATTTATGTAATACTTATTCTGATATTTATGATATTTCTATAAGTAGTAACCTGCTATAAATAGAAAGCCTCTAAAATTAATAGGTTCCCAAAATAGTTCCTTTAAATCAAATCCTTAATAAATCCTATGTTTTAAAATAATTAACATGACAAAACGATATTGATATAATTTTATTAATAAAATAATAAAATCAACAATTAAATTTATTTATTTATAAACTCCTTTTTAAAAGATATAAAGAATTTAAATAATCCCGTGTAATAATTATTATTAGCGATTCCGAAAACTCGTGCTAAACCGTCCCGAAACATTCATGTCTCGGTCAAATCGAACCGGCCCCACTTGCTACTGATGTCACCCCGGTTCCCACTGTTTTTATATTTTTCCCACTGTTTTGGCTTTTAAAGTTCCCCCTGTTAGTTTGTGGTTAGAGTTCCCACTGCTAGTGCAGTGGTTACCACTGCTAGAGCAGTGGTTCCCACTGCTTTTGTATTCGGACAGACCCAAACACACCCTTAGTCAGTTAATCCCAAACGCCCCCCCCCCCCCCCCTGCTGCGTCTTTACTCGTTGTTTTTAATAAACAACCCACCTGGTGGGTTTATTGCTGTCGACACAACCCAAACCAAACCGTCCCTTGTGGTTGCGGCCGAAATTCAACACCACTACCACCGAGACCCTGCTGGGGTCTCGGCTGGGTCAGACAGCCACACACCAAGAGCAATGGCTCTCGGTTTTCGTGATTCCACAACCCCGAAACCCACATGATAAAATCTTGAAATTTCCATATGTTTCTTGATCAAAAACCTGAATGGGTTTTTGATAGATTTAAGGGAAAGGATAGGTACTTACCGATTCTTGGATGTCTTATAGTTACGAGAAATGATCAAGATCTACTCGAAATAGATACCTCCATTTTTCCCTCCCTGGTTTTTGTCTCAGCCGTCGCTACTCACACAGAAGAATGGGAACCCTATTTTGTTTAACTGTGTCGTCCAAAAGGAAAAAAAAGAGTAATCCCATTTGTGGTTTGACAATATGGCTGGGCTTCCAAGCCCAGTTTCTTTTTTTTTCTTTTTTTTTTCTTTGTTTCAAACGCCAACAGCCCATCATTATACTATTTCTCATTTCGTTTCGCTTTGATTAAAATTATATAACTTCCGTGTTCGTTTTTAAAACCCGTCATGTATTTTTATTTTACTGAAATAAATATGTACGTAATACTGAATAATTATTAGTCACTTATTAACTAGTAATAATTATTTTCCGAATAATTAAATTACGTCACGATATTAATTAAAACAGAGACTACGTGATAATAATATCCTGTCGTGAATTATTTTCGTAACACTTGATCTATCACTGTTATTTATTAACTCAATAATTAATTACGTAACGTTTAATTTAAATATGTGATTGTCCGTAATCAATGTTCGAGGACTTTTAAAGCGGGTTTTACAATTCTTCCCCTCTAAAAAAAATAATTCGTCCTCGAATTAAGGATGCGATAATGATGTGGTTTTACAATTCGTCCCCTCTAAAAAGGAGAAATTCGTCCTCGAATTAAAGGTAATAAGCTGATGATGTTGTAAGAACTGAAAGAGCACGTAAACTGAAAAGATAAATAAGCTGAAGGATAATTCGTCTTCTAATTAAGACATAATACTGTTGATAGGTATAAACATGACATGACTGAAGTGATCATGTAACGTGGCATGGTTGAAGAGAACATGGAACGTGACATAACTGAAAGAACATAACTGGATTTATCGAAGAAATAATGAGAGGTCCGGATGGACTCCTCCGTTTCGAGTGGCCTCCCGCTCGAAACGATTTCTTCAAAGGTCTAACATAATAAATAAAATCTTGGTCCTGTCGACCTTGTCCTGATGATGCTGACTGGTTCCTGGTTCCATACTTAAGATGGATTTTATGAATCTGATAGAATGAATAAGCTATAGCATGTAGTATACATGAAACGGTACATATAATTATTCTAAAAAGATAATATTTATATCTCTGAGGAAGCTGCTGAAATTATATAGGGATGAACTACGTGAACAATTTTGAACGTGCTACGTGAGCAATTGTGAACGTGGTTCGCGATTATATAAGGAACGTTGTGCATGAAGTATATCGTGAATGGAATACGTGACACATACTGTGAACATGATACTAGAACACATCATGAACGTATGCTGACTGAGGAATGAATGCCAAACGATACGGTCTGAGATGTGGAACGTCTGCCTGGTTATGGAATAGTTGTGCTAAACTTCAGTCTGGTCTCTCAAGCTTTCTGTAACCGTATTCGGTAATAGACTGAGAAACGTGTATCGTGAATTGGCACACGAACTTGAACGTGAACAATGTTATGAACACATACGTGAGCTTAAATTATGAGATAGCATAAAGATGAACTGAAACAGCATCATACCGCGAATGCGACGTAAACGTGAAAGTGAAAATAAACATGAATTTAAAGTGGGCGTGAACATACACTTGATCGTGAACATGAATCCTGTCTGATATGATGGTCAAAGGAATGCCTTGAATTCGTACGATTTACTGCTGAATTTTAACATTTTCTGCAGAATTTTAACGTTTTCTGCAGATCTGCTACTACGTGATCCTTTCGGATGAAAGAGACGCGCAGGCTGATTACATGGTTGATGATAACTTAGATAGTATCATGCTTTCTCTGAGTCTGTGGTAAGCTGATAACAATCTCCATGGAGTCTTGTGTCCTTTCGGATCTAGAATTTCTACTGGTAGTAATAGCATGTCGGTGTTCTATCTTTAACCTGAGGTATGTCAGGCATTAGATATGAACATAGATGCATCAATGTACGATGGGATTATGGGACCTTCTGGTGGAAATCTGATTGGGCAACCATAGAAAAATTTCTGGTGGAAACTTTCAGCAATTTCTGCGGTAGCAGTCAATTGAGTTCTAGAAAATTGTACTTCGTCCATCGGCGTCGGTCGGGACCATCAGGTGATGGCCTTCACCTGCGCAGGATTGTCTAAAATTTCTTTCTGTTAAGGTAGAATGGTTCAGAAGTGCCACTTGGTTCAATTGGAATTCATATCTGGGAAGCGGTGTATAAAAATAACTCCTATCGAAGATTCTATACAACTGTGGGAAGATGACTCTCGTATTCTTCTCTAGAATTTAGTAGACCCAAAATGTGATCAATGAATACGCTGACGATTTTGTCTGAGAATCATAAAAAATTTATTCATAACTTCCATAATATAGCTGGAGCATTAGGGAGTTCAGAAGTATAAAATTCAAAATCTTTAGAGAGACTATAATATGTGTAACAGTAGTCTGGAAAACATCATGTTCTTTCTCTCACCATTGATGGTAGTATGATCGGAAATTGTTCTGGAAAATATTTAGATGTCGTAGCAGGTCAGATAAACCTTCTATACGTGGAATGATTATCGATTAAGAATGGTGATCTGGTAAATTTTCCGGTGGTCGATACATGATCTCATGATAGCGGCCTTCTTTCTGATGAACAGAAACGATACACCTCCTGGTGGTGCGTTAGGGCGAATAAAGCCCCGTTCCGGTAATTCTTGCAGCAATTGCTGCAACTCTTTTAACTTAGCTGAAGCCCTGTGATCAAGAATTCTGAAAACAGGTTATGTTCTTGAGACTAGCTCGATGTTTAAATTTTTGTCTCGTGGTTAGAAAGGAATTTCTAGAGAACTTTCTGAAATTATATCTGAGCACTCTGGAATGAGCTGCTGATCATGAATTTTAAGAAATCTCAGAAGTGAATTTATAACTGGTAGCTAAAAGTCTTCGTAGCTATGGACTGATAAGTCACGCACTTGTAAGGCAGAAATAAATTGTACTGATTTTTCTGGCAACAAGTATAATGAATATATTTGGGATTTAGTAAGACGGATCTCGTCGTTAACACCAAATAAGACTTTAATAAACATGGTGATACTGTTGAGTCCTTTATGGCTGAGAGGCAGGTAACTACCTGATTTGAGATAAAGCTGACATAAGAACACATGAAGTAAACATGGTGACTTTTCACTAAATGTGTTCGTCTGTAACCTCACATAATGAATACTGTGTGTTTAACTTGAATAATACTCTAGTGGTGGTGACTGAAATTTTAATGATCTGATTCATGCGTGGCATAGTAGAACGGGTATACCCCTTTCTGAAGGGTACCCTGAATTTCTGAGGGCCTGGTTTAGAAACATACAGGAATTATGAGTTCTGACTTGTATTTTGATAAAAGATTCGTATGATGTGTATCGTAACTGGGGTCCTGAAAGGTCTTCCGAAATGATACCTGAGACTTATGTCTTGACTGATTTCTTGACATGTGTTTTAGTGGATGAATCTGAACAAGGCTGAAAATTTTGGTAACTGTTAGGATTGGCGGACCGGTTAGGCTACTGACCTTTGTATTTCTGGTCACGTCCGTTCCGGAGTTACGATAGTACTGACTGATTATTTATAAGCACGGTGGTTGTCACTACTACTTTGTCTATCAGTTTCCTGACGGTCGTTATCATGACCGTGATTAATGTAATTATTTCTGCTGAGTGGCCGGTTGGTTACCAGTTCTCACTCTTCGGAATGAACGGTTAGTTGAGTGAAATGCGACATTTAGCTGAGAAGTAAAAACATGGAATAGGATGGTAGTGTCTGATGGTTGAAATTTATTCTTGTCAGAAATTTCAAATTTATATTTTCGTCCTTGTTCTGCAGAGTCTTCATAGGATGAACGGCATCGGCATCTTGAGATTTTTCCAAAGTATCAGCAGCATCAGCATCTGTGTGGTCTTCAGAGTGTTAGCAGCATCAGCATCTGGTAATATCTTCAACTCACGAGTAGCATCAGCACCTGGTAGAATATCGACAAGTGGAAACGTCTAAGATGATTAAGGATCGATTAGCAATATCCATGGAGTAGGGTACCTGGAGTACTCCTAGACTACTGTACATGAGTACAAAATGAATACTGCAAATTGAGCATATCTGAGACACTATACATGGAGTACACATGAAATACTGTACATGGTACTGGTGGAATTTTATGGGATGATCGATACTGGTATCAATTGTCTCACATGATCAAAGAAATAAATTAATTTAAACGGTAGTAGATTGAACTAAAATGAGTAACATGATAGCCTGGTAATTCCTGCGTAGACTTAATGCTGGTTGTTTAGAGGCTGAAAAGTATGATTAAACGGAGTTTCATCAATGTTCAGTATAAGGACATGATTGATAAAGACCAGAACATGATTTATCATGAAATAGGATTTTACTGTAATTCCTCTGTATCTTAGCATGAAAACATCATCGCCTTGCTGAAAACGTAATCCTCATAAAGAGACATGAACTTAATCAGCATGAAAACGACATCCACTTGAGAGTACAAACTTAACTGATACAAAGAACATAGAAGAATAATCAACTAAGTTTAACGTCAACTGATGTGGATAGTTATGGTTTAATCCATAGTATTCATAGTAGGAAGCATGTGACTAGGTATGGGCGATTCTGTTTCGATCCATACTTGTCAAATTTTCTGAGAACTGTCATGAATAGAAATGTACAATCTGGGACTAAATGTGGTTGGCTGTAGTCCAATTCATATTTGTCAAGATTTTATGAAACGTCATGTTATCACAAAGGTGAACAACTATAGATCGGTTCACAAAACACATTAAACTGAAAAACATGAAATTTGATCTGAACATTGGTGAACGTATACGTGCTGGTTCACCAAGTAATATTCGACTGAAAACATGAATCTGTCAAGAGTAAGGATGAACGCCGTTGGGTCGGTTCACCAATACAAAAATCTGAACGAGCAAGGGTGAACGCCTATGGTCGGCTCACCAAAACGAAAATTCGTTAAAAGAACATGCGACTAAATATGGCTAGTTATGTACCAACCTTTTACTTAGTCAAAACTTTAAGAAAACTGACTGATAAATGAAGAAAACTGACTGAATAATCCATGAGAAACATGAAAGATAACAACGCCAAAATCTGGGAAATTCCTGGTGACTACCCACTAGTCACAGGTCAAGTTTTAGAGCCTACAGGTCGAACCTTGCGCTCTGATACCATAATTGTAACACCCCACTTGGATAAGTGGACCGTTACGTGTATTTATGGCGTGTCATCAAAGCATAAGGTAAATGTCCTAAAACATTAACTGACCATAAAGGAAATACCGAAATCAAACATCGGCAATCCGAACATAAGCCCAAAACATGAAAAATAAAATACTGAATGAAAGGACTAAACAATGTCCAAATAAGCAGACTAATGTAGGAAATGGATAAAGTAAGAAGTCTGGATAGCTTCCCTCCAAATGCACATGCTCTTAGAATCCTAAAAGCATCCTGGTGTACCTGCCGTTAGAACATGAAAGGAACTACGGCTGAGCATAACGCTCAGTGAACGGATATGAAACATGATAAGGAATTACTGAAATGAAGTAGATGATAAATACTAAAGCTGTAAGACTGATAAATAAGGTTGCAGCGGAAATCTGTAAATAATCTGTAAAGTCTGATTTATCAAAAATGAAACTGAACTGTTATCTGTTAAATCTGTATAACATGCATTTACTGTATTTTAATTGCCAGAGCTTATATAGGTCATGTGCTGTAACAACGTTGCATGAATAACTGGAGGGGTGACCTCGTCATGCTGTAGAGGGGTAACCTCTAAATAACTGTGCTGGGTGGAGGGATCAGCTCCAATGTGAAGGATGTAGAGCACACACCACATTCACCTGCTAAACTGTAAATTGTAGCCTAGGATGCATCCATACGCCCCACTAATAATACTAATAAAATGGCCAAGCTGAGCTGAGTGGGACGATGCAGGATATCACTCTCCTGCATGTGAGTCACAACACCGGTGCCTCTAGTGTCGTGGTTACGGTACCTCTGTAACTAGTACATAAACTAATCATGCTTGTATATAATGCTCAGGCAATTTATTTAATTCTTAACATGATTACTGATAAGTTTAAACATATACTGGGGAAAACATTTGGCTGCAGACGGGGAATCCTAATCATGCATAGAAAGGAAGTCCTTACTGAAAGGACGAAAAATCCGTACCTCGTGTCCAGTAATGAAATCAGAAGAAAGCTGAAGGATCGACTTGACTTCACGGATACTACATAAATAATGGACGGAAAATAAGTCGTCTAAATACCGTTTGCTGTTACAGATTCTTATATGTTCTAATTTTAATTCAATTTATTCTTGTATTAATATTTATATATAATCTGGTTAATCTGCTAGTCCGGTGTATTTCTGATAATCTGACTGGTCTTTAAATATTTACTGAATAACGTATATCCTGTATTTCTGATTACTGTATTACACTGTATTCTTATATTATTACTGATTTCTTGAATATCGTAATTCTGACTATTTTTCATTAGTTACTGATTTATGTAATACTTATTCTGATATTTACGATATTTCTATAAGTAGTAACATGCTATAAATAGAAAGCCTCTAAAATTAATAGGTTCCCAAAATAGTTCCTTTAAATCAAATCCTTAATAAATCCTATGTTTTAAAATAATTAACATGACAAAACGATATTGATATAATTTTATTAATAAAATAATAAAATCAACAATTAAATTTATTTATTTATAAACTCCTTTTTAAAAGATATAAAGAATTTAAATAATCCCGTGTAATAATTATTATTAGCGATTCCAAAAACTCGTGCTAAACCGTCCCGAAACATTCATGTCTCGGTCAAATCGAACCGGCCCCACTTACTACTGATGTCACCCCGGTTCCCACTGTTTTTATATTTTTCCTACTGTTTTGGCTTTTAAAGTTCCCCCTGTTAGTTTGTGGTTAGAGTTCCCACTGCTAGTGCAGTGGTTACCACTGCTAGAGCAGTGGTTCCCACTGCTTTTGTATTCGGACAGACCCAAACACACCCTTAGTCAGTTAATCCCAAATGCCCCCCCCCCCCTGCTGCGTCTTTACTCGTTGTTTTTAATAAACAACCCACTTGGTCGGTTTATTGCTGTCGACACAACCCAAACCAAACCGTCCCTTGTGGCTGCGGCCGAAATTCAACACCACTACCACCGAGACCCTGCTGTGGTCTCGGCTGGGTCAGACAGGCACACACCGAGAGCACTGGCTCTCGGTTTTCGTGATTCCACAACCCCGAAACCCACATGATAAAATCTTGAAATTTCCATATGTTTCTTGATCAAAAACCTGAATGGGTTTTTGATAGATTTAAGGGAAAGGATAGGTACTTACCGATTCTTGGATGTCTTATAGTTACGAGAAATGATCAAGATCTACTCGAAATAGATACCTCCATTTTTCCCTCCCTGGTTTTTGTCTCAGCCGTCGCTACTCACACAGAAGAATGGGAACCCTATTTTGTTTAACTGTGTCGTCCAAAAGGAAAAAAAAAGAGTAATCCCATTTGTGGTTTGACAATATGGCTGGGCTTCCAAGCCCAGTTTCTTTTTTTTCTTTTTTTTTCTTTGTTTCAAACGCCAACAGCCCATCATTATACTATTTCTCATTTCGTTTCGCTTTGATTAAAATTATATAACTTCCGTGTTCGTTTTTAAAACCCGTCATGTATTTTTATTTTACTGAAATAAATATGTACGTAATACTGAATAATTATTAGTCACTTATTAACTAGTAATAATTATTTTCCGAATAATTAAATTAAGTCACGATATTAATTAAAACTGAGACTGCGTGATAATAATATCCTGTCGTGAATTATTTTCGTAACACTTGATCTAACACTGTTATTTATTAACTCAATAATTAATTACGTAACGTTTAATTTAAATATGTGATTGTCCGTAATCAATGTTCGAGGACTTTTAAAGCGGGTTTTACAGCCCGATTGCGCCAATGCATGTCACGGCTCAGGAGTTTTCGTTGAAGCATCACATGATCCAGCAAGTGCAAACGAACCCATTTCGTGGAATTCCGGATGATGATGCCAACAAACACCTCGACAAATTCATTACCATTACCCAAAGCATGAAGTGCTCCGGTGTTTCTATGGATGACCTTCGCCTTCAACTCTTTCCACACTCGCTTTCTCACCATGCCGAAAAATGGTTTGACCGTCTTCCTAAGAATTCTATTCATACGTGGAATGACATGACTCAACGCTTTTTATCGCGCTACTTTCCCCCATCCATGATCACAAGCCTTCATAACCAAATCAGTGGATTCATGCAAGAGAACGATGAATCGCTTTTCGATGCTTGGGAAAGATACAATGATTTGATCGACCGCTGTCCTAATCACAATATGCTCCCCGTCACTCTCATTGACACCTTCTACAATGGTCTCACTTTTCTTGATCGTGACACGATCAATGCCGCCGCCGGTGGTACCTTTATGAAAAGGAGATCGTAAGAGTGTCGAGAGTTGATCGAAAACATGACTACTCACCACAAGAATTGGGATTCATCCGCATCCTCAAGATCTAACTCGAGAGTCAATGTTTCTTCTACTACTTCCAATCCTGAGATATCCGAACTTACCCGACAAATCGCGAGTATGCACAAGGATTTCATGTCCATAGCCACAACCCAATTTCAACATTCTAAAGCCGTTGCTATTTCTTGTGACACATGTGGTGGTCCTCATTCTTACAATGATTGTCCTTCTACTCAAGGAAATTATTCTGAAAACGTTAACGCAGCTTACGGTAGTTATCCCACCGGAGGCTATCAAGCTCGCCCTCAAGGAGACCGTGGCTTGCTAAGTTATTGTTCCAACAATTATCTTGCTCCTCTCGGTTTCCCTCCGGCAAATCAAACCCAACAACAAAGCTACAACCAATCCCAACCTCGTGCAAACAATCAATATCAATCCCAACGAAACCCATACCCACCTCAAGGAAATTCTCAAACCTACCAAGCTCCACGTCTCAATCAACCGATGGCAGTAAGTCCAGACGTCGAGACATTCATGAAGACTAATCGGGAGATGGTGACAAATCTTCAGAGTCAAGCCCGCAACTTGAAGGGTGAAATCGCAAAACAAGGGAACGATATTCGAGCCGAGCTGAGGAATGACATGGCCAAACACAACAATGAAATTAATGCAAACATGAGAGACTCTTTTAATAATCAAGCGGTTCACTTCATGCTATGATTGGTTCGCTCATCCAAGGTAATCAACCCTCTTCTTCGGGTACTCTTCCGAGTAATACCGTTGCGAATCCAAGAGGGGAGATGAAAGCAATCACCACTCGTAGTGGAAAAGGTTATATGGAACCCGAGCTTCCTACACCTCCACCCGTGATTGTGAACAAGGAAAAAGAGCAACTTTCCCCACCTCCTTCACCTTTTATCCCGATTTCCCCACCACCCGTGGTTGTGAGTGATCCTATTCCCTTAACGCCTTCTTCTTCATCCAATATACCTTATCCTTCAAGGTTGAGGAAAGAGAAGCAAAAGAGCAAGGATGATATTCAGGTTTCAAACTTTCTAAAAATGTTTAAACAATTGAATTTTAACATCTCCTTTGCCGAGGCTCTCGCTCACATGCCCAAATACGCTAAGATGTTTAAAGATCTTCTAAGTGATAAGGAAAAGCTTCTTGACATCGCTCAGACCCAACTTAATGAGAACTGCTCCGCAGTGCTCTTAAGGAAATTGCCCACCAAACTTGGTGATCCGGGTCGCTTCTTGATTCCTTGCAACTTCCCGGGAGTAGAGAATTGCATGGCCCTAGCCGATCTAGGTGCCAGTATAAACTTAATGCCTTTAAGTGTTTGGAAGAAATTATCTCTCCCAGAGCTAGTCCCCACCAAAATGACTTTGGAATTAGCCAACCATACGGTTGCTTATCCAGTGGGGATAGCCGAAGATGTCTTTTTTGGCGTTGATAAATTCACCTTCCCGGCGGATTTTGTCGTCGTTGACTACGAGATGGACCCTTGTTCCATTAATCGTTGGACGTCCATTCCTGAGGACCGGTCGCACTCTTATTGATGTAGCCGCGGGCGAAATAATCATGAGAGTTGGTGACGATAAAATTGTCTTCAACATGGGTAAGATTTCTAAGCAACCTTATTCATATGAGAGTGTTAATGCTATTGATGTTCTCGATGAGGCTTGTGAAGAACATTTTCATGATGCTTGCAAAAGTACTCTTTCTTCTCTACCCAATGTTGAGACCGTTGCCTCAATTGCTCCAGCATTGACTCCTTTTGGAGAAAGTGACTTGGATGATTTCGAAGCTAGCTTGGGTCCTCTCGATATTAAGTATGATAATTTGTCCACCAATTGGGATGAAGACATTCGTACTATTGAGAGACTTCTCAATGAGGACCCGTTCTCTCCTCCTGCTCCTAAAGAGGTGACTAATGATGATCCATCGTTAGTTTCACCATCTATTGAGGATCCTCCTACTCTTGAGCTTAAGGACCTACCTCCTCATCTTGAGTACGTTTTCCTGGAAGACAACGAGAAGTTACCGGTCATCATCGCAAAGGATCTGAAAGAAGACGAAAAAGACCGACTTGTCGCCGTGTTGAAGAAGCATAAAAGCGCTATCGCTTGGAAAATCTCCGACATCCGTGGAATTGATCCTCACTTCTGCACACATAAAATTCTCATGGAGGACAACTTTAAGCCCACAATTCAAAGCCAACGAAGGGTGAATCCTAAAATCCATGAAGTCATCAAAAAAGAGGTTATCAAACTTCTTGATGCGGGTATGATTTACCCTATTTCGGATTCACCATGGGGTAGTCCAGTCCATTGTGTGCCTAAGAAAGGCGGAGTCACCGTTGTGCCCAATGCAAACAACGAGTTCATTCTTACCTGTCTCGTTACTGGGTGGAGAGTTTGTATAGACTACCGCAAACTCAATGATGCCAGGAGAAAGGATCATTTCCCTCTACCTTTTATGGACCAAATGCTTGAACGTTTAGCGGGTAATGAATATTACTGCTTTCTTGATGGTTTCTCGGGTTATTTCCAAATACCCATCGATCCCCAAGATCAAGAGAAGACAACATTCACTTGTCCCTATGGCACATTTGCTTACAAAAGGATGCCTTTTGGCTTATGCAATGCTCCCGGGACTTTCCAAAGGTGCATGTTGGCTATCTTCCATGACATGGTTGAGCAAACCATGGAAGTCTTCATGGATGATTTCTCGGTCTTCGGGGATTCCTTCTCTTCTTGCCTTGCCAGTTTAGAACGTATGCTTAAGCGGTGCGAAGACACTCGCCTTGTTCTGAATTGGGAAAAATGCCATTTTATGGTAAAAGAAGGCATTGTGCTAGGACACAAAATCTCTAAAGCCGGTCTTGAAGTCGACCGTGCTAAAGTAGATGTCATAGCCAAATTACCTCCACCTTCAACCGTGAAGGGTATGAGAAGTTTTCTGGGTCATGCGGGCTTCTATCGTCGATTCATTCAAGATTTCTCTAAAATCGCTCGCCCGATGACCCACCTCTTGGAAAAAGATACTCCTTTTATCTTTTCTAAAGAGTGTCTCGAAGCCTTCAATCTTCTTAAGGATAAGCTCACTAAGGCACCGGTCTTGGTTACCCCTAATTGGGAGCTGCCTTTTGAATTGATGTGCGATGCTAGCGACTTTGCTATTGGTTTGGTTTTGGGCCAACGAGTGAATAAACACTTCCAACCAATACACTATGCTAGCAAAACAATGACGGGGGCTCAATTGCATTATACGATAACCGAAAAAGAGCTTTTAGCTGTTGTCTATGCTTTTGTGAAATTTCGCCCCTATCTTGTTTTATCCCCCACCATGGTATACACGGACCATTCCGCGTTGAAGTACTTGATGACTAAGCATGATTCTAAGCCAAGACTTCTTCGCTGGGTTTTACTCCTTCAAGAATTCAACATTGAAATTCGTGACAAGAAGGGAGCCGAAAACCTGGCCGCGGATCATCTGAGCAGACTTGAGGATCCATATCAAGGGGATCATCCGAACAAAGAGATCGATGACTCTTTCCCCCTGGAGACCTTAATGTCTATCAATCTCAATCTTGATGACACCCCGTGGTTTGCGGACATTGCAAACTACTTAGCGGGTGGTATTCTCATCAAAGGGTTAACATCCCAACAAAAGAAGAAGTTCTTGAATGATGTTAAGACTTACTTTTGGGATGACCCTTTTCTATTCAAACAATGTGCTGTTAGAAATACGTTTTTACGTATTTATGAAGGATCGATCGCTCCAACGATAATTATGTAATAGGCTCGTGATCTATTTAATTAGTGTATAGTCCATATAGCCCACATGTAGGGTGGGCTATATATATCCCCTCCTAGCATGTTAGGAGGGGTTGTTGATTGTTCATTTCACTTAATCATTATTCGATCTTTATTTTCTCTCTCTATTCTTCCATTTTCTCTCCTTTCTCTCTCTATTCCCTCATCTCTTTCATCTTATCTTCTTTATGTTTATCAATTAATCAACCATCTTAATCCATCAAATCCATCATGTAGAATAGGCCAATAATCTCGTAGATCTTCAATTGGTATCAAGAGCCAAGGTTTGATTGGTTTATTCTAGCTTTTATTTTTTTATTGATTTTGGTGGGTTTTGATTTAATCATGCTTAAATCATAAAAAGATTGTATTTTTCATATAAAGTTTGTTTTTTTATGTTTTAAATCATAAAAAGTTTGTATTTTTATTGTTTTTAATCACAAATTTAATCACAAATTTTCTATAAAAAGTTTGATCTACTTATTTTATATTAAAATCACAAATTTGTTAATCATCAATTTCCATAAAAAGTTTGTATTTTGTTATTGTTTTTAATCTATCGAGTTTATCAATCTCGAAATTTTTTATCAATTTTAGAATTTTTTTTTATTTTTTTTATTGTCAAGTTTTTTGGTCCAACTGTTTTTTACTGGGTTTTCTATAATCTGTTTTTTTTATATAACCATTTTTAATTTTTTTTTATATATAATCAGTTTTATCATTTTTTTTTTGGGTTGGTCAACTGTCAAACTGTCCAATATCATTTTTCTGTCCAATTCATCATCTCTCAGTCTCATCAAGTTTCGAACCTGTTTCTACTGACCCAGAAGTTCCGAATCAAACTCATAGTTCCAGACGAAAAAGTTCCGGACGAAAAAGTTCCGGACGAAAAAGTTCCGGACGAAGAAACTTCCGAACGAAATCTTCCGATTCGAAATCTTCCGATTCGAAATCTTCCGATTCGAAATATTCCGATTCGAAATCTTCCGATTCGAAATCTTCCGATTCGAAATTTCCGATTCGGAACTCTTCCGATTCGGAACTCTTCCGAACGAATGACTCTTCCGAACGAAGCATGTCAATTCAAACACAACGGGCAAGTCATCGTCGTCTTTTAAATCGACTCATTCCCTCGACATCTTAACTAACACCTCTTCGACTCGACACTCACACACAAAATCTTTACTGACTCAAACAAAAACTCCACCCTCAAAACACTCTAGACCTAGACTCACTAGACTCTCGGACGTCACACTAGACTCCCTCGTCTAACTCTCGACACTTGACTCGACAACCAAGCCCATCAACACAACCAGACTCGGACTCCCAGACTCGACTATCACCATCCAGACTCATACACTCCAAAGCAAAGACTCTAGACGAACACCCTCACATCTCTCGACCCTCACAACACAAATCAACCTCGACTCACACTCTCACTCTCGCCTCGTCATCTTCACAGACTCACATACCCTCGTCTCACTTAACAACAACCTCTCAACCCAAACACTCGACACTAGATCAATCAAGACACCCGACAGCAGGACGCGACAGATGAGAGAGGGACTCAACAAATCAAAAGATTAGAAAACCTACCCGAGACCTCAAATTAGAGATCTTGAAGACGTTATTGTATCACGTGGAACTGAGATTCGTTTGAGAAGAAGATAATCAAGGGGCGGAGTAAACAAAGTGATGAGGATTTAAGTGATTTTCAGAGGATTGTTTTGTTAAATTGAGAGAGATTGTTGGTGACGGAGGAGTTTTAATCTGTGAGAGAGAGAGAGATTAAGTTAGGTTTGATATCCCCTTTTAATACGAGATTTGATTAAACGGTTTGAGAGATTGATAAACAACAGGAGCAGATTGAGAAGTGATTGGTTTGAGAGGCGGACACAACAAGGTGATGGATGATTTTGGTATGAGTGATAAGAGAGAGAGAGATTAAATACTGTGTATAGGTTATTGGGTTTTGTATAAAGACGAGTAAAAGGGCGGAGGAAACTAGGAGAAATCTTAGGAGTGTTTGACTGCCACGTGTTGTGAATTGTTGGCCACGAGTTCTACACGTTGTTCTCTCTCATTTCTACCAACCCGGAGTTTCTATCTTATAAAACGATATATCAGATTTGCTTATTTTATTTTTTTATTTTCTTTTATTTCTTAATTTTTAATTTTAGTTAAGTAAAAATTCCTTTTAAGATAAGTTAATTTTTTTTATATATTTTCATTTTTTAAAATTAATTTTTTAGTTAAGTTAAGTTTGATTTGGCACATCGGGTTGAGGCGGGTATTGCGGAAGAACCACGGTGGTAAAATTTTTGACGGGTTATAGTGACGAGTTATAGTGACGGGTTAAAAGTTTTGTGGCCGGCTTTGAAGACAAAAGTAACGAGTTATAGTGAAGGGATTTATTTTTGCAGTGAGCCGAGTTTAAATTGGACCTATTAGTATCCGGTTTAATCTATAATCGTTTGAGCCGACAACATTTTTTGAGCCGAGTCGAATTGTAAAAACCCGACTACAACAACATCCACATCATTTTTCTTTATCTTTCCTCGATTTTCAATGGATTCGTTCAATTCGACACTTAAAGAGGGAGATTTGCATCGAATGCAAGACAAAGCTCGAGAAAGTGGTATAAATTCATTTCAAATGCTCCAGTCTCATCTTGTCACTCTTTCGGGGATCCAAGGAGGGAGCGAATTTGTGACAATCTTTGGACAAGATCGTCATATATTCATCGACTCAATTTTCACCATTTTGACCCAACTCGCCGAGCAACTCACCAATGAAAGCTTTAATCACTCTGAATCGGCACTTGCTTATAAGGCTCTTGTGACACAACTCAAGCCTTTCCTCCAATTCAATATCATCAAGTCTGAAAGTTCAATGCTTTGCCAATCATTTCTTCGAGATACACATACAGAGCTTCGAGTTTTCCGTGATACAATTTTGAAACTCATGTCATCGGTCTCGTCTTCGATTTATGAAAGATCACAACTTCAGCAAGTGTATGATAATGGAGTGCAAGAATCAATGACACAGATTCAAGAGGAGATTGATCATATGGTTGAAAACTTGGAGCCTATCCTTGCCAAGAGCACGGAATCAGGAGGACAACATGATACCAGTGGCACGTCAGGGACTGTTCACGAGATCTCTCTTGATGACACCTTACCCATTTATGACGCACAGCCTGCAAACATGGTACAATGTAATGTTGATTATGATGTATATGCTGATGATATGCCGCATATTGAGAATTCTGAACCTAATTATGGCAAACATGGGATGGAAAAGAGTGATAGCAATACCACTTCTGATTCATCCGATGTCAGTCATAATGGGGGAGAGATTGTTCAGAATGCTAAACATCATGATAATTATCCTATAACTGCTTCATTGACTACTTCTGATTCCAAGATTAGAGAGCTCGAAACGATTGTAGCTCAACAATCAAAAGATCTTGAGGATGCCAAACTTGAATTTTCTAAGAAAACGGATAAATTTGAAACATACTTTGAAAAACTTGAAAAGTCAAACGTTGTTCTTGAAAGAAAATTAGATCAAAAAGTTTTAGATTCTAAAGCTGAAAAGGAAAATCTTTTGAAACAAATTCATTTACTAGAGTCTAAATTGGCATCCCAAGATAGAGTGCTCAAAGAGAATGAGACTTTAAAGGCCCAAGTACAGGAAAAGGTTTTTGCTATAGCTGCGTTGAAAAACGAGTTAAGGAAAAGTAAAGGACCTAGTGTGGACACTAAGCTTGAAAAACCATCAATCTTTGGGAAACCGCCTACAAACCAGTTCGTCAGACAACCGATTGTCAGACAACCTACTGCATTTAGATCCGAGCGATCACAATCCTCGAGACCGCGGTTTGCCTCCCAAGTTGATTTGGGTCCTATTTCTAGAACAGTCACTCCACCAACTAGGCCTAACATGACTAAAACAGTTTTAGCAAGACCTCAGCACATGATTGCCCCTAGTTTCTCTAAGAATAGTTCAATGAACACGTCTAGAACTAGTTCAACTGATGTGCGCCATGATTTTGGTCAAAGGGAAGCTATTCAAAAGACACATGTAAGAGATAGCAATGTCCAACCTAGTCAGATGCATTCTAGATTACCCAACACTGCTAACAGTAGCATGACGTCTCCTAGGAGCATCGATCAATCATCTAGGAATTACTCGGACATTAAATATGCTACTTGTAAAACATGTAGAAAATGTGTCTTTACGGCAAATCATGATTCTTGTATCAAGAAACTACTTAATGAGGTGAACTCCCGTGCTAGACTTAAATCCCAGTGGGTCGCTAAAATCAAATCCATTGGTAAAATGTGGCGCCCCACTGGTAGAACTTTCACTCTTGTAGGAAACGAGTGCCCTTTAACTAGGATTGTCTCTGATTCTACGAAGACTACTAGGGAGGAAATTGCAAAGGATGATACATCACTTAAGCCTGAACTTAAGGTTTTCTAAAAAAGGAAACGTTTGCCAACTAAGACAAGTGAATCATCCCCTCAGGCCACCTCTAACACAAGAAAAGAAAACCGTGAACTCCCACGTGCTTCTAAAATAGATATCTCTAACCCATGCAAAAGTATACAAACTCCTAATGAGAATGCAGGTACCAAAGTTGATGTTCCAAAAGAACGAAGCGGTCCAATCATTGTATACCGTTCAACTAAGGACACTCTCAGAGTTTGGTTGCTGAAGAAGTAGATATCAGAGAAACTAGTATCTCAGGGGATTCATGGTTAAAGCTTACAAGGACTTATAGTCACATAACAGACTGTAACTCGATATCAAAAGACAGGAAAGTTCATCCCGATGATGACTTATCCTAAAAACGAGAAATTCATTTTTCTCGGGCATGAGCTTATGTTAAAAACATTCCACGTTTTTAAGCTCATGCACAAGGACTTATAGTCACATCACAGACTATAACTCGCTCCTCAAAGAAAGGAAAGTTTATCGCCGATGGTAAACTTATCCTAACAACGAGAAATTAATTTTTCTCGGGCATGAGCTTATATCAAAAAACATTCCAAGTTTTTTAAGCTCATGCATTATGGCTCCTCGTTAAATGACAGACGACGACCCGGACTTCAGAGACAGGGAAGTTTATCCACGCAACGATAACTTACCCTCTTAACAAGAAATTAAGTTTTCTTGGACACGAGCTTACCCTAAAACCATTCAAAGGTTTTAAGCTCGTGTATATGGTTTATCATTAAATATCAAATGGTAACCCGTTCTTCAAATAAAGGAAAGTTTATCGCCGATGATAAACTTATCCTTACAACGCGAAATTAAATTTTCTCGGACACGAGCTTACATTAAAACCATTCAAAGGTTTTAAGCTCGTGTATATGACTTACAGTTAAATGTCAGACTGTAACTCGAACTTCAAATAAAGGAAAGATTATCTTTTATGATGACTTATCCTCTTAACGAGAAATTCACCTTTCTCGGTCATGAGCTTGTATTAAAACATTTGAAGTTTTAAGCTCAGAAAGGAAAGTGTATCTTTTAAATAAGAGAACTTTTCCTCGTAACGAGAAATTAACCTTTCTCGGTTATGAGCTTTCCGTTAAAACAGTCAAAGTTTTCAAGCTCATGAACACGACTTCTAAGTAAATGTCAGCTTAGGACTCGTTCTTCAGATAAAAGGAAAGTTTATCGCCGATGATAAACTTATCCTTAACAACGGGAAGTTTACTCAGACTTGAGCTCGCTTTGTAAGATATTCAACATCTTAAGCTCAAGTAATTGGTTTTCAAAACTTTGAACACAATTTTTCAAGAATTTCTCAAAAGGTTTTTCTAAATCTTTCAAAATTGTGTGTTAAAAAATGTTTTGATAAAAAGAGCATGTCTTCTGGAATCGATAATATTTACGATACTAGAAATGTCATTCAATAATGACACGGGGTTGTGAATAAAGTTCGAGCAGAAGTTTAAACTTTTAAAACATGCTCAAAATGGTTTGCTATTATTTCAGATAGCAACCCGCTTTTCATAATCAAGTCAAGCATTTCACCGGAAAGCTTTGACTCAACAACGAGAATTAAATTTCTCGGGGACGTGACGAGGTGACCAACATTCGTGAACTAGAACCATGTGAATCTTTCATATGATGTTCTCCATCATTCAGGTCCTACCTCGTAAATTGTTAATCTTGTGAATTCATTATCATATATGATCTTTGCACGTGATAAATACCTTACACTTGTGTTTAAAAGGTATTTATTTTACGTTTCAGCACACCCTCATTAATTTGAGGGGGAGCTTGTGTAATTCATGAAGATAATTGGACTTGCATTTTTCTTTCCAAATTTTCTTAAAATGCTATTAAATCAATTGATATTAAAAACATCGATTGGGTTAATATTTTTAATATGGGGGAGAAAATGTGATTTAATATGGGATATGATCAATCATAAATGGTCTGACTTAACGTGATAGCTCATCCCGACATGTGCAAAATGTTTTCGGATATCGTGGCATATGTTAAGGGGGAGCAAAATGGATTTGCACTTCAAAATGTATTTCATGGTGACATACACTTACCCAAAACATCTCTATTCACGACGGTGAAGATTGTGGTGACATAAGGATGGTAGGATAGGTTACAGTCCAATGATTTCTCTAGAACCGGAGGAATCTTCCCAAGGACATTCCATAGCTAGAAATAGTAGTCCTTAGGAAAGATGGAGAAAGATTGTGAACGTAGCTGAATGCCGACCAAGTACTTAAGTTAGCACTGGAACAATCACAACAAGGTGCTAGTGATGACGTATTGGTAAGCATTGAAGGGGTTGAAGAATGAAAAAGAATTGTAAAGATAGAGGGTGTAAAGAAAGAAGCCCTCCTTACAACTTAGGCAGAAACCGGGTCAATTCATATGCTATTGAGATCATTTTAATGATTCTTGATATTGAAGATAGACATCATGGACCCAGTGATGCAAGGCACAACCCATCCCAGCTAACTCAGATATCTCTTAAAAGATATTTGTTTTAATCACACTAAGACAACACATTATCTATTGATTTATTCACTCCGAATAAATTGGTATTGAAAAGGTGGCACTCCTCTCCAGCCTCCGATCACTAAAAATCCAAAATGCACGATCGAGTCTAGAGCCATTTGAGATCATCAAATATCTCATTAGGACACACTTTCATATTTCCTTGCTTCTTCACACACTGTGAAAAGTAAGAAAGATCTTAAGAGTCCTACGCAAAATCTTCATGATCTTGCCTGAACATCCGAGTAATACGAAAGTATTTACAATGAAGATGGAAATCCTTCTTGAGCGAATATCAAAAAGCTCATGGTAGGTGACTTGTGCGATTCTTTATGAATCAAACTTATGATAACTGGAAAGCAACAGTGGTTTAATTCTTAAATGAATTTAAACACGTTCCAGGCCTCTACGCAATATCTTAGTGATCTTGCCAGAACATTCAGAGTAATACTATTAAGTATTTACAGTGACGAATGGAAATCCTTCTAGTGTTAACATCAAACAAGCACTTGGTAGGTAACTTGCAAGATTCTATATGAATCAAGCTAGTGACAACTGGAAAGCAACGATGGTGCGGTTCTTAATTGAACTTCACTTGTTCCAGGAACATGAATTGACGGCTTCAAATCATGCGGATAATATTATCCAAATGATTCACTCTTTACGTTCGCAGTCAGCTTTGGACGGTCGAGTAAAGAGAACGGGTTTACCCGCGAAATCTTGTCAAGGAGGTTCTTTATTGAAACTACCTGCCACAAGTACGATATTTAATATCGTCCAACGGTCTTCACCGACCGGAGGTAAAATGCTACCGAATTAGAATGAAATGTTCAAGGCCATTTCATCCGTGTATATTGTTTGTTGCTAACTGTCTTATGCAGCGTAACAAGAAGGTGGCATTGCGGTGTACAATCCAGAAGAAGTCGCCACCACATGCTTATACTACATACAATTAGTACTTCAACAAATTCAAGAAAGCCTGAAGGTCAAGTCTTCCGCTGTATCAAACTCTGAAGCTTTCAAGAATTTAAAAGTATAAGTATGTGGAACATTAAGTCACAAAGAGGCAAATATCACAAGTGAAGAATGCACAAGGTCAAGGCAAGGAAACATGCTCAAGACTAAAGTCAAAGATCACATCAAGCATATTCACAAGTACAAGATCGAAGACTCAAGCATAGATGCTAGGTTTAAGATTTTGTAAAAAGATGTGACCTCCCTTAGGGGGAGATTGTTGGAAATACGTTTTTCCCAATAAAGTCTCGGTCACATCTTAGTTAGCATAGATCACGAGTTATAGACTATTTAGAACTTTGTGTTTTGGAGCGACCTCCCTTAGGGGGAGATTGTTAGAAATACGTTTTTACGTATTTATGAAGGATCGGTCGCTCCAACGATAATTATGTAATGGGCTCGTGATCTATTTAATTAGTGTATAGTCCATATAGCCCACATGTAGGATGGGCTATATATATCCCCTCCTAGCATGTTAGGAGGGGTTGTTGATTGTTCATTTCACTTAATCATTATTCGATCTTTATTTTCTCTCTCTATTATTCCATTTTCTCTCCTTTCTCTCTCTATTCCCTCACCTCTTTCATCTTATCTTCTTTATGTTTATCAATTAATCAACCATCTTAATCCATCAAATCCATCATGTAGAATAGGCCAATAATCTCGTAGACCTTCATGTGCTGATCTGATCATTCGTCGATGTGTTGATGGACCGACAGCTTTTGACATTCTCCAAGCTTGCCACAAAGGACCCACCGGTGGTCACTTTGGTCATAACTACACCGCTAAAAAAGTGTTTGATTTTGGATTCTATTGGCCCACCATTTATCGTGACGCTCACGAAATGGTTAAGCATTGTGATGCTTGCCAACGTCAAGGCAAGATCACACATAAGGATGAGATGCCTCAAAATTTCATACAGGAATGTGAAATCTTTGATGTATGGGGCATCGACTTTATGGGGCCATTTCCATCATCCAAAGGGAACAAGTACATCCTCGTCGCCGTCGACTACGTTTCTAAATGGGTTGAAGCCAAGGCTCTCCCTACGAATGATGCGAGGGTGGTTGTGAACTTTTTGAAGCAGCTTTTCGCTCGATTTGGCGTTCCTCGTGCTATTATCAGTGACCGCGGGACTCATTTTTTCAACGATCAATTTGCAAGAGTCATGGCTAAGTATGGTGTCAATCACCGTCTTTCCACCGCCTATCATCCCCAAACCAATGGGCAAGCCGAGATTTCCAACCGTGGCTTGAAGAGAATTTTGGAGCGTACTGTGGGAGAGCATCGCGCCGCGTGGGCCGATAAGTTAGATGATGCTCTGTGGGCTTTCCGTACTGCTTACAAGACCCCGATCGGTTGTACACCTTATCGTCTTGTGTACGGGAAAGCCTGCCACCTACCCATCGAGCTGGAACATAAGGCACACTGGGCCTTGAAGTGGGCTAACTTCGACATCAACAAAGCCGGTGATCACCGCAAGATTCAACTCAACGAGCTAAATGAACTAAGGAATGAAGCTTATGAGAACTCGCTGATCTATAAGGAGAAGAGAAAGATTATTCATGACGCAAAAATCAAGAACCGAGAGTTCCACGTTGGTGATCAAGTCTTACTCTTTAACTCTCGGTTGAAGATCTTCTCTGGCAAGTTGAAGAGCCGCTGGTCTGGTCCATTCACCGTCGCCAAAGTCTTTCCTTATGGGAACATTGAGCTTTCTTAGCCGAATGGGCCCAGTTTCAAGGTGAATGGCCAGCGTCTGAAGCTGTACTTTGGTGAGGACATCTCTCAAGAGATGATTCCATCCCTCACCACGTTTTCCATGAACTAAAATTGGGTCGAGTCAGGCTCGTGACTCGATGAACAAAAACAAGCGCTTCTTGGGAGGCAACCCGTGATCTATCCTTTACTGCTTTCATAATAAGTGTAGGGGGAGCCCCGCATATGTTTGTTGTCTTGTTTCTTGTGCTGTGCAGGGATTAAAGCTTCAAAGATCCACCTTGATGACTTTTGACGAACCGTGATACCGTGTTCCCATCTTCCCGGTTCTATCCTAAACTCTTATGATTCAATATTTCATATTTTATATATGTTCACATTGAATTCACTTTAGTTGTCCTTTCCTTAGCAAGATTTAAACAAAGTGCACAATGTCCTAAGTGTAGGGGAGTTTACTCCCACATGCTTAAACATTGAGGACAATGTTTATCTCAAGTGTAGGGGGGACTTCTATCGAAGTAAGTGGTCTTTTCCATGAATTTGCCCTCATTTTAACCGGAAAATTTGATTTTTCGACATTTTTCAAAATTTTTAATCTATTTTGGCCTAGTTGTATAGTTGTATTTGCCTTTGTTATGTTTCCATTGCTAGAATAGTTTTTCAATAAAATGGTTTTAGATTTTTCTTAGTCGTGAATATTTTGACTCAACCCGAGTTTACTTACCTAAGTTTACTCTAGCTAGTATCCTTAACGTGTTTAAGTCAAGTTTTGCTAGGCTTTTATATAGGGAGCTATAAAACGCGAAAGTCTTAACTCTCACGGGTTAAGAACAAGAACTTTTCGCAAGTTCCTATAATTGATCCTAGAGAGTCGTTTATCAAGGGAACTTTAAAATGTGATTTCTAAAACTTGAAAAAGTCTAAGAATTTGCAAGATCCTATAAGCGACTCGAAAACCCAAAACTTTGATTTAATTGGCTAAGCATCCACGAGTCTCATTCCGTGAGATTTTAAACTGTGGAGAACGAGAGATTATAGATTCAATTATAAGTTCGGTATTCTTTCGTGAATTTATGTGAGTTAATTATAATCCTATTCTCCCTCCGCTTGTTAATAAATTTATCTGCAATAAATAAGGTTATACGATTTAAAAGGTTACTTAGCTTCTAGCCCCAGATCGTTTAAAAGTTGCTCGGTACGGATTAGAGTTCATAGCCAAGGCATAACTTATTGAAGCGGGATGCGAAGATTGGCGAGTCCGAAAAGGCCCTAACAAGGCATGAGGGCTACATTTTGTTGCTAAAGATCCAAAAGTGATGTGAAGAATCATTTATCGAAAATCAATATGAAGGATCGAGACACACGACGAAAAGCAATAACTCCCCAAAAGTCATGGAGAAGTCTATCCGAAAAGACCCTAACAAGGTATGAGGATAAATAGATCCAAGTCCTAAAAGGAGGCGGATCGTTGTATATCGAAGTCCAAAATAAAGATTGGAGAAAAATGAAGAAGTCGTGGTCCAAAGATGAAGAATCTCTCAAAACTTCAAGTGAAGAAATTCCTATTATGAAGAGAAGACCATTATTTCAAGAACGTCTCTCAAAGATTCGAAGTATGAAGTCGCTGCCAAATATCGGTCCGAGAAAGGTCTCAAATTGTGAAGCGAGTTATGCCAAGATATGAACTTTATGAGGTCCCGAGAAGCAGTTTTAAAAGATTTGGTCCTTTAGCTAACTATTGATTAAATCGTTCACTTTATTTTCGGACTAAATAATTATCGAAATAAGTCAAACAATGCATCCTCGTGATCATTCAAGACAAAAATATAATATAAGAGATACACCTAGGAATAAGGGAGTCTAAGTGAATAATTGGCCCACATGATTTCATGATAGTTTGCTAACTTATAATAACAATGATCTCGTTTTTAAGCTTGGTATGGGGAACGTGAAACTTGAGGATGATAAACGTTCATGGCTGCCAAAACCCAATGTAAGTTTTTAATTTCTTTACTTGTTCTATCTTTTCATGTTTAGTATTTAATAAAGGCCAAGGTGGGTTATTTATGATGGAAAATGTAAACCGTGCTTTAAAATTAATGCATTACATGAGGGCATTGCAATGGTCAAGTGTAGGGGATTTAATAAGTGTGAAAACACTTATCCTTTTACCACTTATTTCCAATAATAACAAGACCAAAACGTGTGATTTATGTCGTAAAAGTCGGAATTATGCGTGGTTTGTGTTTTTATTGTGTTTTAGGACCAAAATATGAAAAAGGAAGAAAACACGGGTTTTCACGGGCTTTTATCAAAGAAAACGGGAAAAGACGAAGTCAAAAGATCAAGAGTAAAGAACGGAAGTCCAAGGCCTATTCTGAAGATTTATCGAAGAAAAAGTCTAAAGACGGAAGTTTAACGAAGTCGAAGAACTTAAGTCTAATAGAAGAAGAAAATTAAAAGACAAGTTCAAATCCCGAGACGACAAAGACAAAGAATTAAAGTCGAGTCGAGGAAACGTGAAGGAAACAAGAAAGAAGATGCAACACATGCACTCCTTCCACCTTCCATATAAATACCCTCCTAATAGTCATTAGGAGGGTGGTTAGATAGTTTTAGCTAGTTTTCACTTTTTCATTTTTCTCTAGTTTTAGAGAGAGAAAGTCTTAAACTTTCTCTCACTAAATTTCATCTTTTTCTTTTAATCTTTCAAGATTAAACACTTTGTATTGCTTATTTTCATTAATCAAGTTCCATTTTAAGCTTTTAATCCTTAATCTCATTCTACTTTTCTTTGATTTTAGATTGATTTTGGTACGATTATCATATGATCCGTGTTGTTCTAATTGATTTCGTGCTTAAAAAGTTAATCTTTTGATCATTTCATAAGTTTTCATTTGATTAAGCTTTATGACTTTTGTGCTTATTGGCTTACTTTTATGATTAGCTTATTTACTTTATAAAAAGTTTTCTTAAAAAGTTTATGTTTTTATTGTTTGATCCAAAAAGTTGCTTATTTTGAGGTTAGATAAGTTGAGATTAGTGCTTATTTGATCCGGTTTATTATTGGTTTGTTGAGTTTCGGGTATTAGCTTAATAAATTTAGCTTATTACCTAGCTTAACCGAATTCCACAAATCTAGGAAAGGGTACAATTCCCTTTTCCGATTGCTGCCTATTCCGAGCAGATAGCCTTCCCCTTTTTCCGATTGATCAAATCGGAAAAGGGTTTTAACTTTCCGACCACACCCTTAAGTATTCCGATCTAGCTATTGTTGCATATTCCGATTGTGGAGTCTTTGAACATTCCGATTGGTACCCTTGCATTATATTCCGATTGTAGCCCCCTTAAGTATTCCGATTGCTCCCTATTCCAATATTCCGATCAGTGTGGTAGCTAATATTCCGATTGACCCCCCTTTGCATGATATTCCGATCGTATTTCCCCCCCATATTCCGACCACCAGATCGGAATACATTCCGATTTGGGCTTGTTTTGGCTTATTCCGATTGAGTTGTTTTGGTGTATTTCGATCTTACTTTCTTTTAGTACTTTTCAACTAAGTTCTTATTTTTAGAAAGTTTTCCAAGTGTTTATTTTATTTAGTGTGCTAGTACTTTTCCATTGTTATCTTTAAGTTTACAACCATTTATTTTTATTCGTCATTTTAGTATTAATGTTTATTCTTCCATTTTACACAACGACACTTTAATTACTTAGTTTAAATTAGACAAACAAACCAAACCATTCTCTTGATTCACCAAAAGACGATTGAGTCGCACTTAAGACCGGTTTTCAATTCGAAAAGATTGGTTTAACGAACTTTCATACTCGGCCTAAAACCCAAGTATTAGTCATCATCGCAAAGGACCTGAAAGAAGAAGAAAAATCTCGACTTATCGCGGTGTTGAAGAATCATAAGAAAGCGATTGCGTGGAAGATCTTCGATATTCGTGGAATTGATCCTCACTTTTGCACACATAAAATTCTCATGGAGGACGACTTTAAACCCACTATTCAAAGCCAACGATGGGTGAATCCTAAGATCCATGACGTTATCAAAAAAGAGGTTATCAAACTTCTTTATGCGGGCATAATCTATCCTATCTTGGATTCACCGTGGGTTAGTCCAGTCCATTGTGTGCCTAAGAAAGGCGGAATCACCGTTGTTCCCAACGAAAACAACGAGTTGACTCCTACTCGTCTCGTTACAGGGTGGAGAGTTTGTATAGACTATCGCAAACTCAATGATGCTACGAGAAAGGATCACTTTCCCCTTCCTTTCATGGACCAAATGCTTGAACGTCTAGCGGGTAATGACTATTACTGCTTCTTAGACGGTTTCTCGGGTTATTTTCAAATACCCATCGATCCCCAAGACCAAGAGAAAACCACATTCACTTGCCCTTATGGAACATTTTCTTACAAAAGAATGCCTTTCGGCTTGTGCAATGCTCCTGGGACATTCCGAAGGTGCATGATGGCTATCTTCCATGACATGGTTGAAGAAACCATGGAAGTCTTCATGGATGATTTCTCGGTCTATGGTGATTCATTCTCTTCATGCCTTGCCAATTTAGAACGTATGCTTAAGCGGTGCGAAGACACTCGCCTTGTTCTAAATTGGGAAAAATGCCATTTTATGGTAAAAGAAGGCATTGTGCTAGGACACAAAATCTCTAAAGCCGGTCTTGAAGTGGACCGTGCTAAAGTGGATGTCATAGGCAAATTACCTCCACCTTCAACCGTGAAGGGTGTGAGAAGTTTTCTGGGTCATGCGGGCTTCTATCGTCGTTTCATTCAGGATTTTTCTAAAATCGCTCGCCCGATGAACCACCTCTTGGAAAAAGATACTCCTTTTATCTTTTCCAAAGAGTGTATTGAAGCCTTCAATCTTCTCAAGGATAAGCTAACTAAGGCACCGGTCTTGGTTACCCCTAATTGGGAGCTACCTTTTGAATTGATGTGTGATGCTAGTGATACAAGTATTTTCAATGGGGTTCAGATTAGTTCTCGGAATCTTCTTGAATTGATCACAACTCAAAGTGGAATAGTTGTTCTTGGTGACAAATAGGGGGTTTGGTTTTATATTCTACTAAAAGGTAATTGCGTGAGGTAACTAAAAGTAAACTAGAAGCAGTTAATCAATAAAAATAAAACTTGAATTAAAATTTAAATAAAACAGTAACAGTAAATAACCTTAAAAATGCTTGATTCTGAATGCGGCCTTTATTCGGAATAAATCAGACACAACTTGTTCATGCATAATAAACTACTCATGCGGAATATAATTGCTTACTCGGAATAAATAGGAAAAGGCTTCATGCGGAATATACTACTCATGCGGAATAAAATGGAAATAAGCTTGATCCGGAATGTAAGGTTGATCCGGAATAATTGATTATTCCGGATGAAAGAGGTTGATTCAGAATGTTTAACAAAAAGTGACTGATCTGGAATATAGGAATATTCTGAACGAAGAGCTTGATCCGGAATGTTTGGATATTCCGAACGAAGAGCTTTGATCCGGAATAAATGAAATATTCCGGATGAAGGACGTTGATCCAGAATAATGGATATTCCGGATGAAGGAGCTTGACTCGGAATAATAAATATTCCGAATGAAGGGCACTGATACGGAATAAATGAAATGTTCCGGATGAAGAAACTTGATAAGGAATAAATGATGAACAGTAGTTGATCCGGAATGTAGTAGTTGGTTCGGAATGCTGGGGACGAAGAACAGTAAAAACAGGGGAGGATGATTTTTAACAAAATCAAGCCAAATAAACAAAAAGGTTTAAACCAAGTTAACCAATAATCATCTACTAACCATAAACATCAAATCCCAACAATAAAAACACAAAATCAACTAACTTTTGAAGATCAAATCAACCAAATAAGAACTTTAAGCTTTAAACCAAAAAGATGAAGATGAAGATGATTAATGGAAGGATTGTATTGATGATTAAGGTTTAAACAATCAAAGGAAAAGATTAAACTACAAGATTAGTCAAAACAAGAATAAAAATCACCAACACCTTAGTGGTGTTGGCTTCTTCCCTACGAAACAAAGAGAAAGAAAAGAGAAAAACTAAAAACTGGCTAAAATGTGTGAAGGATCCCTCTATATATATGTCTTGTCTTTGGTTGGTGAGTGGGCTTTCTCCCTTTCTTCTTGTCTTCTCGTCTTTTCAGAAAAGTTGACGTTTTCGATTCTGATTCGGGATTTGTCGACGATTAAATTCAACTCGTCTTTTAATTTCTTCGTTTAATAGACTTGAGTTTCTTCGAGATATGTAAATCTTCCATCTTTGGTCCTTTTCTTCGATAAATCTTCAAATAGGCCCATTGACTTCAAATCTTTTGCATCTCTTGGACAATGGACTTCGTCTTGAGTCTTTTTCCTCTATAAAACCCGTGCAATCCCATGTTTTCTTCAATATTCATCCGGTTGACTTTGAAAACACAATAAACACACAAACCACGCATAATTCAAAACAAATGATATTAAATATGTGTTTTGGTCTTGTTTTAGTAAGAAATAAGTGGTAAAAGGATGGGTGTTTTCACACCTATCAAATCCCCTACACTTAACCATTGCCATGCCCTCATGCAATGCTTAGTGATAAAGCAAATTTACACTTTTCTCATAATCAATCAACCTTGGCCTTATTAAAATACAACTAAACAAAAATTAAAGTACTAAGAGAAATTAAAACTTTAAGGGGAACAAAAGGATAGAAAACAATTTTCACTTGAAAATAGCTACATGGAAATAACTTGCAAAGAGATCAAGGACTTACACTAGGGCTTTGGTGCTGCGAAGATTTATCACCCTCAATTTTCACGTTCCCCAAACTAAGCTTAAAAACGAGATCATTGTTATTATAAGATAGCAAATCAAACACTTACACACATGGCTTAATTATATGCTTAAACTCCCTTATTCCTGGGTGTATCTCTTATATTTTATTTTTGTCTTAGAATTATCATGAAGATGCATTTTTGGACTTATTTCGATAGTTTATTTAGGCTGAAAGCAAAGTAGGACTGATATAGTGTTTTTGCAAACCTTTAGGAAAAGAGAGGCAAAGTAGTGGTAAGCGTTAAGTGTACGTTTAGGAAAATGTAAACACTTATGACCCTTAAGTGGGGATCGTTCTCTCGAGGAGGCACGTGTGTTGTGTAATGAATGAAGATTAATGTTTGTGATTATTAACAAGAAGAAAAGAGAATAGAAATGAGAAAGAAAAGAAATGACGGTTACGAAGACGAATTAACCTAAGACGAAAAAGCGTTCACGTAAAACCGTAAAAACTATAAAAAGTAAAATTTTAACCTAAAAATTACTAAAAATCCTCAATAATATTCTAAGAGTCTACAAAAAATCCAAACTTGCTAAAACCTTTTAATTAATTAAATAATGACTTTTTAATGCTAATTAAAGCCCTAAAAATCACAATTAATTATTAAAAAGCCCTAAACAAGATCTAATAGTTTGTAAACCTCAAAAATAACCTAATTAAGCTAAAAAGTATTTTTAATAATTTTAAAACCAAATAAACTATTTTTAAACTCTTAAAAACTATAAAAATCTATTAAAACTTAAATTAATTCTAGAAAATAAATGAAAAGTCCTAAAAAGATTTGGAAAGTGATAAAACTCCTAATTATGTGTCTACAATCTAGGAAAAATGAAAAAAGAAGAAAAAACAAACTTTCTATTTTTAGTAATAAAATAATATTAAAATAATCAAAAAAAATAAAAAGTTTATAAATAAATTCTAAAAAATACCAAAAATCCTAAATAATGTAACTAAGACAAAAATGTAATTAAAACTTTCTAAAACCTTTTTATTAATTTTATATTAAATTTTAAAGTTGTTTAAAAACCCTAAAATCCTATAAAATTAAAAATTAGACTTTTTGAAAATTTTTTGTAATGTAAACCTCAAAAATATAAATAAAAACCTAAAAACTATTTTTCTGGATTTTTAAAATGCTTTTTGCTATTTTTAATCTACTTTCTAAAAATTAAACTAAAAATAGTCCTAATAAATAAATTAACAACGGGAAAAATAAACTTTTAGGACAGAAAAGTCCTAAAACCTAATACAATCCTAAGAATTTTGAAAACTGGGAAATAAGCTTAACCAATAAGCTAAAATAAGCTAAAAAGGTCACGGCTTATTTATGAAAAGCCAAAACCAAACCCCTTTAAATACAATTTGAAATCAAAGCTATCAGTCAAAGACCCTAGGGCAGAGATGGTAAACACGTTTGGTTGTGGGAGGAGTGGCGCAGGTTCGAGTCCTGGCCACGTCCTTTTTTATCTTTATTTTTTTTTCTTTTTTTTAACTTTTAAAAACAAAAACCGGGTACTTAAACTTGCTTAAAAACACAAACACAAATCAAATTAGCCAAGATTAAGCTAAAAAAAATGTGAAAACGTGCCCAGTTTTGGACTTTGAACACAAAGAAGAAAATGTATTCTTCACTTGTGAAGAGATGAATCAAGAGATCTTGATTCTTGATTTGTGGTGTTGTTTGTTGGGCAAGAAGGCACCCTTGTACTCTGTTGAGTACAAGGAGTCAAGATAAACAAGAAATCAAGCAAGCTATCACACAAAATCAAACAAGAATAAGCAGATTAAGGTTACTGATGTACTAGGTCTAGGTCTGGTGGGTATATGCAGATTTTCTAGGCACAAAAGTGAAACTCAAACCTTAAGATCTTGCATACAAGTCCACAATCTAGCATACAACTGATTCACAACCCTAGAATTACCTAATATCTAACAGATTATCACACTTGGAGATTCAAATTCACACTGAAATAGCAACAAAAGGCAGTTTTCTGATTTTACACCATTTTCTTCAAACTTTATCATGCAAGTGTGTTTAATCTTAACCAAACTGAAAGTTAAACTAACAGACAACCTAAAGTTACTATATTGAGTGAGTCTGAACAAGTTTTAAACCAAATTCATATATTTAACACCTACTTAAGCCTTAATCCAAACACACCTTAAAACTGCAAATCAAGATTTTTTCAAAGCAATTTAAATCAAATCCTAACCCAAACTGATCTAAACTAATCTAGCATGCATACAATACTAAACAAACTCAAATCAAACCATTAAACTAACATTTAACCACTTAGCATGCAAGTCACACAAAATGCACAAAATTTTTAGAAAACTAAAAATTGAAATGGGAAACAAGAAATCACCTTAAGGGACCTACATCCAGGTCCCTTAGTGGCTGCTTTGCCACCTCCAAATAGGCTGGGGCCTATGCATAACCTTTAACAAACAATCAAGCACAACCTGCTAAGAATCAACACACAAACAAAATATAACCAACTTCTGATTTTTATCACACCTTTTAAAAACCTTGAAACCACTTGAACCTTGAAACTTAACACGTTTTTGAAACAAGCACAAGATCAAAAATCCAGGACTCCAATCCACTTTCACTTCAAAGAACCTTGGATTTCAGAAATTTGCTAAACCTTTTTCAAAAACCTTTTTGAAATTTAAACACACAAAGTGTTACACAATTTAGAAATGGAACTCAGTCTTTAGCTTTCAACACAACACACAACTTTTAACAAACATAAAAAGGAATTACACTTGATTTAACAAACACCAAACTTTTAGTTCATTAAAAAGGGATTACAAATGAGAAAGCTTAAAAACTGGAACAAAGGGAAATGTACAAGCCACATTCTCCTTTTATAAGCTTAAACAGAACATTCTATCCCTAGGATTAAAATAATAGTAAACTGAAACCCTAATGTATAAAAACCCTAAAATGCCCCTTGATTTTTCAGTCTTAATGGCATCTTGTGAAGGATGTTGACATGCCAGTTGTGTTTTTGATCTTGGGACGTTAAAAACTCATTGGAGGCCAAGTAGAAGAATCCTGGACGTTTATCTTGTCCACTCTTGGGTTTGGGGGAAAAAGACGTGAGCAGGGGTGGCTCCACAGTCACATGGGGATGTTGGGATAGGTTAAAATAAGGTGGGTTAAGGTGAGAAAAGGGTGAATCACTAATCTGGACAAAATGGAGGAAAAACCCTTTGAATTTAGTTAATTAAGATCTGGGGAAAATTAGGGTTTATGGGGTATTTAGTGTGTGTTTAATCTGAAAAGGGGATTAATGTTTTTAAATTGTTGTTTTGGTGGGAAGGGTTATAACTGATTAAATAAATCAGTTATTTAAGTAGTGGTGGGGTGTGACGTGGAAGGTAGGAGGAAGGTGATTGGTGGAATGGTTGAGTGGGGTGACGTGGAAGGTTGTGATAGGAGGGGTAAGTTTGGATGTCTTGGCAGAATTGGCCCCCAAGCTCCTCTCTTTTGTTCACTTTGTTTTAAAAGCTGTCAACGCCTATTTAACACATGACAACTTTTGGCAACTTGTCATAAATGGCACTATATGTTTCCAAACTTTTTCCAAGGGTTTCAAATGCTATTCTTGGATTCTTCAAGGACTGGTCTTGTATAGTCTTCAAACTTTAGGGACCCTATTCATAGTTTTGAATATTTGAGGGGTATAAAGTGTCAATCTTCCAAAGTTGAGGGACTAAAGTTGCCAATCTTCAATTCTTCAAGGGCGTTTTTGGAAATTCAAAACTTGGGCCCGGTTCATTGTGCGGCTTCGTTTCCTGTGTTCGTTTTTGAATGATTCTTGTGATCTTTTTCCATTTCCTCAATATCCGTACCTAAAAATACACAAGTAACAAACACGAGCATATATTTGGCAATTTTAATGATATTTTATGCATTTTAAGCCCGATTTGGACGATGAGACCATGTATAAAAGCAGTCTCATCACTCCCCCATACTAAACCATTGTCGTGCCCTCACGCAATGCTAGAATAAAGTATCATACCATCTCCAAAATTCATTTTATTCACTTTATTGAATGATAAACTAGCTATACTACTACTATTGCTACTACTTGTGCTTTTAGACATCATGTATGATTTTCATCGCAAAATGGGACGTTTAGGTTCATAGAATAAGAACACGTGAATGCTTCGTTAGAAATAATT
Organism: Glebionis coronaria; assembly: GCA_025667525.1. Classification (NCBI taxonomy): domain Eukaryota; kingdom Viridiplantae; phylum Streptophyta; class Magnoliopsida; order Asterales; family Asteraceae; genus Glebionis; species Glebionis coronaria. Next base: position 164,457 of record JANFOE010001687.1, on the reverse strand, counting down.
TCGTCGTCCTCGATTTTCACCCTAATTCCATGCTAAGCGTGCAACGAGATCATTGTCATTATAAGTTAGTAATGCTAACACTACTCATATGCCCTAATCACGTACTTATTCTCCCATTATTCCTAAGTTATATCTCTTACATTTTATTTTGTCTTAATGATCACGAGGATACATTGTTGACTTATGCGATAATAGAGATTTAGGTCTAAAAATAAAGTCCTAACGGTGTAACTAAGACCATCAAATTAATAACCCCTCCTAATAGACAACGATGTTAAAAAATTAAGTTGACAAGAAGAATCGATAAACACGGTTTTATAACGGTTTTGAACATGAGACTTATTACCAAGACTTTTATACGCCCCCTAACGGAAAGACCTTATTATCTTTGTTTTACCTCCATCTTTTATTCAAGTTCACCATGAAGCTTTTATTATGACTTCGGTCTTGCCTTGCCTTTTATTATCCGCCTCATCGGTGGTTTTATTAGCCAAAGACGTATATCCTCACGCTAAAGCGAATTTTGGATCTTTAAAGCTTCGAAGATTAAGGCTTGATTCACTTTCAATTTTGCATAGATTTTAGGCCTTGTGGGGCTTCAAATTGTTTGCTAGATTTAGGTGAGCACTTGAAATCTTATTATTGGGTGAAGCTTTTGATTATTAGGATGCCGATACTTCAATACCGTGACGCTGGCGATACCTTAATGTCTTCCCAATTTAATTACACGGAAGCTACTAGAAAAGACTAGAAACCCAACAATCCTAACTAAACCGCTAAGTCAATAATTATTAAGCAAAAAATATTTACAAGCGAAGGGAGAATAAGCAAACAACGAGAACACATGAGTTTTTGAAAGAATACGAGTACTCTACGTTTAGCATAGTAACTTATAATTAACTCTATCATTTCTCGTCCTCATTTAAGAGACTTAGCCTAATGTGTAGTTAAGGAATCAAAGCTAAGTGCTCAACACGCACGGTCGAGTCAAAAATTAATCTTATTCTCGCCATCGGAAAATCTACATTCGTGTCTTCAGACACTTATAAAACATGAGAAAATTTTTTAAATTTGGCCATTTTTGCCTTATTTTGCAACAAAACGATAACAAAAAGATAAACTTTGGAAAGCGTGAAGGTTTGGCAAGGCAAGTATCTATTCACCCCCCATACTAAAGTTAAACATTGTCCTCAATGATTCGAGTCTAGGGGTGCAAACAACCTCATACTAGAGACGTAGTCGAATGCCTAATCTAGCATGGAAAGGGTGTAACCAATAAATTAATAGCCATTTATGAAGTGTGCTAATAACCTAAGGTTAGAACATCATAGGATATATCATTTGGATATTGAGAAATGTCTCCAAAGCAAACGATCGAGTGCTCCCATAAAACGAACACGAGAGGCTCTAATCGTGAAGATCATGATCTAAAAACCACAATTCACAAACAACCACGGAACAAAGGTTGGAAGGGCACAAATCCCCTCACATTAAACTAATTAGAAAGCAATAATATGTACATGGATAAGCATGGGTCTCCCCCACGAGGCACCTTGTTTTTGATAACCGAGTCAAAAGCTCGACTCGAATCCCCATAAATGTGATCATTTAGGGATAATCATGATGTGGTCAATTTTTGGTGGGGCTTACATGTTAAACAAGGCCCAAAAACAACCGGTATAAAGGACTAAGTCCTTTAATGGTGCAAAATACCGGGATCGAAGATGGCGTTCTCGTTTTCATTGGAAAAATAAATCAACGCCACTTCATCAATAGTCAACAAAAACTCAAAGATTTTCAAGAAAATAGGAGAGAAGAAATAGAAGGGTGGGACAATGGGTAAGTCTCTAAAAACATGAGCTACTCGAGGTAGACTCGCACCAATCAAATGAAAAGATTTTCCATTTATTGCATCGGTGGAAGACCGAGATTTCCCTATATAAGTAATTCCAGGATCAAATATCTCGTCCTCGGTGGAGAAAGGGGAGGGAAGATAAGGGGATTCCCCCACACTAGGTCCACACAAAGCATCGTCAAAAAGAGAATACGAGCTTGTAGTACTCAAAACACGTGGTGATGACGGAGTTAGAATTGTAGAAAAATCTTTTAAATTCAATTCAAAATCTTTTCCTTTTTCATCTTTTAAACTCTCCTTGTGAAAACCCGACTTAATTATGTCAAAAATATTTGGTGTTTCTAAAGCAATGTTAGTCACACTAAAAATTCTCACATTTTGAAATCTTTTTGGTTTAGGTGGTGGTAAGTTTTCAAATCTTTTGTCAACAAAGAAAACTTCCCCATCGGGATCAACGTATTCATCATCCGAAGATTCACTCGAGGTTGGAATCGTAGGCTTAACACTCTTAACCTCCACCGGCGGAGGGGACGGAACTTCATTTTTCTCAACAACTCCTAAAACTCTATTTGAAATCTTTTTGCAAATGTTTTTGGTGGAATTGACATTGTACAAAGATGTGATCGAATACACATGAGAAAGAGTGGAGTTTTGGGTTGCATTAATGACGAGTTCTTCCTCATTGAAACGAAGAGTGATTTTCCTTGCATGCACATCGATAAGTGCTCTCGAGGTATCCAAAAAAGATCGACCTAAAATTAACGGAACTTTAGGATCGATGGGAATGTCAACAACAATAAAGTCTACAGGATAGTAGAACTTTCCAACTTTCACAAAGACGTCCTCGGCAACTCCACAAGCTAGAATCGTAGAATGATCAGCCATTTCGATTGACATTCTTGAAGGAGTGAGATTTGGAAGATTGAGCGATTTAAAAATCTCAAGAGGCATCAAATTAATACTAGCACCAAGATCGGCCAAGGCGTAGCATTCTTCCATGTCTTGTATAGCACATGGGATTAAAAACTTTCCAGGATCACCGACTTTTTGACGTATGCGGCTTAGAAAAACCGATGAACAACTAGACGATTTTTGCAATTTCTCTTTGTTATTCAACATACTTTTGAATTTCACGGCAAATCGAGGCATCATGACTAAGGCGTCGGCAAAACATATATTGAAATGCAAGTCACGAAACATTTTCATAAAAAGTTTAAATTGATAATTATTTTGTTCTTGTGCCTTTTCCTTGTCTCGTCTTGAAGGGTAGGGTAAAGGTGGTGTGGGTTGGGGCATAGTAGGCAAAGGCATCGGCCTTGGAATCTCGGGTTCCATGATTGGTGTGGGTTCAACCGTAGGTGTGGTTTGAGCGGTACTTCGTGGGCTGGTAATTTGCTCCTTTTCAACCACCACCTCGGGTTCTTTCTCTTTTTCCTTATCCATAGAAGTACTTGGACGAGAAATGGGTTCTTTGAAAGTTTTACCACTTCGAGTAGTAATAACCTTCAATTCTCCTTTCGGGTTCACGATGGTATCACTAGGAAGACCACCCGAAGAAGAGGGCTTACACATGATAGCTTCAAACATCTTAGCCATACGGTCCTCAAACGTAGATTGCCTAGCATCCGCTTTTAACAACTCTTGGTTAATCTCATGTTGACCTTGCTCCATTTTTTGTTGATTTTGTTGGAGACGTGTGACATTTCCTTCCATTTTATTAGCATGAGTTTTAAGTTCATTAGCAAGTTCGTTTTTAAGCTCGTTTTTCAACTCGGACCTTAAGCTAACCATTTCACGTTGCATATTGTCAAACTTAGCATCATTAGCCTTAGCATAATTCAAAAATTCTCCTTGAAGATTTTTGGTGTGATCATTTTGAAAACCTTGAGTAGATGTTTGAAAATCACGGTTTTGGTTTTGGTTAGAAATTTGCCCATTACCACTTTGATAATTACCCTTGTTATAATTTCTTTGATTTCCTTGGTAATTTCCACCTTGGTTGTTGTTTCGATAATTATTAGCATTTTGATTAGGTGGAGCTTGATTTTGGCGGGAACCTTGACCGATTTGGTTATAAGTTCCCGTGGCTACATAAGCATTTGAAGTGTTACCATCCGCGGTAATGCACTCGGAAAGATCATGAGCTCCCCCACACGACAAACAACTCTTAGAAACCGCTTTAACCGAAGCGGAATTCGAAGCTTCTTGAGCTTTCCAATGGGACATGAGAGTCGAAAACCTATCAAAAAACCGATTCTCCTCATTTGCTTCATCTTGCAAGGCATTGATACTACGAGACGATGATGAGCCCAATTTGGCAACACTCCGTGTGTTACGAGGGCTATAAACCTTAGACCTATTCTCAATTATGACCAAAGCTTCTTCAACCGTTTTACACAAAAAATTACCACCCGCGGCGGCATTTAAATAATCTCTTTCATGATCAGTAAGTCCATTGTAAACCGTGTCTATTTGGTGCAAGTCGGAAAAACCGTGATGAGGACATTCATGTAACATCTCCTTAAACCTATTCCAAGCCGTAGAAAAACTTTCATTTGATTCTTGTGAAAATTTATAAATCTCATTTTTCAAATGCGTAGTCTTAGAGGGCGGAAAAAATTGGTTCACAAATTTTGAAACGAGATCCTTCCACGTCAATATAGAATTGGGTGGCTCTTTCTCTAACCAAATTTTAGCGGGCCCCGCTAAGGAATACGGAAAAAGCATCATCTTAATCGAGTCATTCGAGACATCCTTGAATTTGTAAGTGGCGGTAAGACGATTAAATTGGCGGATATGGTTGTGAGGATTGTCCTTCTCATCACCACGGAATTTGTTGTTTTGGATCATCGACAACAAACCCGTTTTCACCTCAAAATTCTCCGCAAGGATAGCGGGAATCACAATAGCTTCTCCATAACCCTCGGTGGATGCTTGAAGTAACTCCATCATAGTTCGATTCGCCATGGTAGGTGCTTCTCGTACAATGGGTTCGTCAATAGGAGACTCCTCACTAGAATGAGTCGGAGTGGGAGTTTTGTTCTTTCGTCTACGTGCACGTTTTGCTTGATTACGAGTTAGTATAAACGTCACGTACAACGAGGAGATGAGCAAAGAAGATTCTTTTTGGTATTTTGTGTTTTTAAATTTTTTTGTGGTTTTTGATGGTATTAACTTTTTGGAAATTGGTGAAATGTATTAAGTAGACAAAAATCTACAAATCTCCTCCTTAATCAAATCTCTTGATTAAAGAAGCCTCAAGGAATGAAAACGATCACGTGAAGCGAACGCCTTCGATGACTTTAGAACGATGGTGGAACACCAAATCGTTCAAGAGGGTTTAATCAATAGAAACCAAGAAAATATATATGATATGTAATAATACTTTGGGCGGCAAAACCCTCGATTCACTCTCAAAATCAAATACGCACAAGCAAGCGGAGGAAACGAGGCGGCGCGAAGCACTTAAGAGCCTTTTTCCTTTAGGTCGTGAAATACAACCGCCTTATACCCACCTTATAGTTTGTATTATCAAGATTAAGCTTCACGAAAGTATTTATCTATTTTTGCCTTTTTTTCTTTGGTTGGAGATTCGAATACAATGATTGGGTAATGACCTCCCAAGTCAAGGTTGTGATTGCTCACGTATTTGGAGTACTTGTGAATTTATTGTTCTACCTATACAATATAGTAATAGTATTCACACAAAAACCGAAAAACGATAATACCTATTAGTAGAGTGCTACTAATACAAATACTATTATGGCTATATTAAAAAAAACAATGGTTCAATCAAAACACAACACGCCTCCCCGGCAGCGGCGCCAAAAATGATATAGTGTTTTTGCAACCCTTTAGGAAAAGAGAGGCAAAGTAGTGGTAAGCGTTAAGTGTACGTTTAGAAAAACGTAAACACCTATGACCCTTAAGTGGGGATCGTTCTCTCGAGGAGGCACGTGTGTTGTGTAATGAATGAAGATTAATGTTTGTGATTATTAACAAGAAGAAAAGAGAATAGAAATGAGAAAGAAAAGAAATGACGGTTACGAAGACGAATTAAACTAAACGAAAAAGCGTTCACGTAAAAGCGTAAAAACTACAAAAATTAAAATTTTAACCTAAAAATTCCTAAAAATTCCTAAAAATTACTAAAAATCCTCAATAATATTCTAAGAGTCTACAAAAAATCCAAACTTGCTAAAACCTTTTAATTAATTAAATAATGACTTTTTAATGCTAATTAAAGCCCTAAAAATCACAATTAATTATTAAAAAGCCCTAAACAAGATCTAATAGTTTGTAAACCTAAAAAATAACCTAAATAAGCTAAAAAGTATTTTAAAAAATTTTTAAAACCAAATTAAACTATTTTTAAACTCTTAAAAACTATAAAAATCTATTAAAACTTAAATTAATTCTAGAAAATAAATGAAAAGTCCTAAAAAGATTTGGAAATTGACAAAACTCCTAATTATGTGTCTACAATCTAGGAAAAATGAAAAACGTAGAAAAAACAAATTTCTATTTTTAGTAATAAAATAATATTAAAATAATAAAAAAAATAAAAAGTTTATAAATAAATTCTAAAAAATTACCAAAAATCCTAAATAATGTAACTAAGACAAAAATGTAATTAAAAGTTTCTAAAACCTTTTTATTAATTTTATATTAAATTTTAAAGTTGTTTGAAAACCCTAAAATCCTATAAAATTAAAAATTAGGCTTTTTGAAAACTTTTTGTAATGTAAACCTCAAAAATATAAATCAAAACCTAAAAACTATTTTTCTGGATTTTTAAAATGCTTTTTGCTATTTTTAATCTACTTTCTAAAAATTAAACTAAAAATAGTCCTAATAAATAAATTAAAAACGGGAAAAATAAACTTTTAGGACAGAAAAGTCCTAAAACCTAATACAATCCTAAGAAAATTGAAAACTGGGAAATAAGCTTAACCAATAACCTAAAATAAGCTAAAAAGGTCACGGCTTATTTATGAAAAGCCAAAACCAAACCCTTTAAATACAATTTGAAATCAAAGCTATCAGTCAAAGACCCTAGGGCAGAGATGGTAAACACGTTTGGTTGTGGGAGGAGTGGCGCAGGTTCGAGTCCTGGCCACGTCCTTTTTGATCTTTATTTTTTTTCTTTTTTTTAACTTTTAAAAACACAAACCAGGTACTTAAACTTGCTTAAAAACACAAACACAAATCAAATTAGCCAAGATGAAGCTAAAAAAAATGTGAAAACGTGCCCAGTTTTGGACTTTGAACACAAAGAAGAAAATGTATTCTTCACTTGTGAAGAGATGAATCAAGAGGTCTTGATTCTTGATTTGTGGTGTTGTTTGTTGGGCAAGAAGGCACCCTTGTACTCTGTTGAGTACAAGGAGTCAAGATAAACAAGAAATCAAGCAAGCTATCACACAAAATCAAACAAGAATAAGCAGATTAAGGTTGCTGATGTACTAGGTCTAGGTCTGGTGGGTATATGCAGATTTTCTAGGCACAAAAGTGAAACTCAAACCTTAAGATCTTGCATACAAGTCCACAATCTAGCATACAACTGATTCACAACCCTAGAATTACCTAATATCTAACAGATTATCACACTTGGAGATTCAAATTCACATTGAAATAGCAACAAAAGGCAGTTTTCTGATTTTACACCATTTTCTTCAAACTTTATCATGCAAGTGTGTTTAATCTTAACCAAACTGAAAGTTAAACTAACAGACAACCTAAAGTTACTATATTGAGTGAGTCTGAACAAGTTTTAAACCAAATTCATATATTTAACACCTACATAAGCCTTAATCCAAACACACCTTAAAACTGCAAATCAAGATTTTTTCAAAGCAATTTAAATCAAATCCTAACCCAAACTGATCTAAACTAATCTAGCATGCATACAATACTAAACAAACTCAAATCAAACCATTAAACTAACATTTAACCACTTAGCATGCAAGTCACACCAAATGCACAAAATTTTCAGAAAACTAAAAATTGAAATGGGAAACAAGAAATCACCTTAAGGGACCTACATCCAGGTCCCTTAGTGGCTGCTTTGCCACCTCCAAATAGGCTGGGGCCTATGCAAAACCTTTAACAAACAATCAAGCACAACCTGCTAAGAATCAACACACAAACAAAATATAACCAACTTCTGATTTTTATCACACCTTTTAAAAACCTTGAAACCACTTGAACCTTGAAACTTAACACGTTTTTGAAACAAGCACAAGATCAAAAATCCAGGACTCCAATCCACTTTCACTTCAAAGAACCTTGGATTTCAGAAATTTGCTAAACCTTTTTCAAAAACCTTTTTGAAACTTAAACACACAAAGTGTTACACAATTTAGAAATGGAACTCAGTCTTTAGCTTTCAACACAACACACTACTTTTAACAAACATAAAAAGGAATTACACTTGATTTAACAAACACCAAACTTTTATTTCATTAAAAAGGGATTACAAATGAGAAAGCTTAAAAACTGGAACAAAGGGAAATGTACAAGCCATATTCTCCTTTTATAAGCTTAAACAGAACATTCTAGGCCTAGGATTAAAATAATAGTAAACTGAAACCCTAATGTATAAAAATCCTAAAATGCCCCTTGATTTTTCCGTCAAAATGGCATCTTGTGAAGGATGTTGACATGCCAGTTGTGTTTTTGATCTTGGGACGTCAAAAACTCCTTGGAGGCCAAGTAGAAGAATCCTGGACGTTTATCTTGTCCACTCTTGGGTTTGGGGGAAAAAGACGTGAGCAGGGGTGGCTCCACAGTCACATGGGGATGTTGGGATAGGTTTAAAAAAGGTGGGTTAAGGTGAGAAAAGGGTGAATCACTAATCTAGACAAAATGGGGGAAAAACCCTTTGAATTTAGTTAATTAAGATCTGGGGAAAATTAGGGTTTATGGGGTATTTAGTGTGTGTTTAATCTGAAAAGGGGATTAATGTTTTTAAATTGTTATTTTGGTGGGAAGGGTTATAACTGATTAAATAAATCAGTTATTTAAGTAGTGGTGGGGTGTGACGTGGAAGGTAGGAGGAAGGTGATTGGTGGAATGGTTGAGTGGGGTGACGTGGAAGGTTGTGATAGGATGGGTAAGTTTGGATGTCTTGGCAGAATTGGCCCCCAAGCTCCTCTCTTTTGTTCACTTTGTTTTAAAAGCTGTCAACGCCTATTTAACACATGACAACTTTTGGCAACTTGTCATAAATGGCACTATATGTTTCCAAACTTTTTCCGAGGGTTTCAAATGCTATTCTTGGATTCTTCAAGGACTGGTCTTGTATAGTCTTCAAACTTTAGGGACCCTATTCATAATTTTGAATATTTGAGGGGTATAAAGTGTCAATCTTCCAAAGTTGAGGGACTAAAGTTGCCAATCTTCAATTCTTCAAGGGCATTTTTGGAAATTCAAAACTTGGGCCCGGTTCATTGTGCGGCTTCGTTTCTCGTGTTCGTTTTTGAATGATTCTTGTGATATTTTGCCATTTCCTCAATATCCGTACCTAAAAATACACAAGTAACAAACACGAGCATATATTTGGCAGTTTTAATGATATTTTATGCATTTTAAGCCCGATTTGGACGATGAGACCATGTATAAAAGCAGTCTCATCACTGACGATTTGATCAATAGTTAGCTAAAGGACAAAATCTCTTAAAACTGCTTCTCGGGATATCAAAAAGTTCATATCTTGGCATAACTCGGTTCACGATTTGAGACCTTTCTCGGGTCGATATTTGGCATGTACTTCATACTTCATATCTTGAGAGACGTTCTTGAGATAATGGTCTTCTCTTCGTTAGTAGAGTTTCTTCACTTGGAGACTTTTGAGGGGTACTCCAACTTTGTTGACCACAACTTCATGATTATTTCTTCAATCTCAAATTGGGATTTTGAGATACAACGATCCGCCTCCTTTTCGGACTTGGATCTATTTATCCTCATAACTTGTTAGGGTCTTTTCGGATAGACTTCTCCATGATCTTTATGGGAGTTGATTGCTTTTCGTCCTGAGTCTTGATCCTTCATATTGATTTTGGGAATAATGCTTTTCACATCACCTTGGATCTTTAGCAATAAGTTTGAATCCTCATGCCTTGTTAGGGCCTTTTCGGACTCGCCAATCTTCGCGCCCCGCTTCATAAGTTATGCCTTGGCTATGAACTCTTCATTACCGAGCAACTTTTAAACGATCTTGGGGTAGAAGCTAAGTAACTTTTCAAATCGTACGACCTTACTTATTGCAGATAAATTATTAGCAAGTGATGGGAGAATAGGCAAATAATTACACCAAGTGAGCTTGTGCAAGAATACCGACTTATAATTGACTCTATCATTTCTCGTTCTCCACACTTTAAAATCTCAAGTAATGAGACTCGTGGATGCTTAGCCTAATAAACCAGTTAAGGTCTACATGGTTAAGGATACTAGCTAGAATAAAGTTGGATAAGTCTATTCTGGTTGAGTCAAAATAATCTCAACGGGCCTAATATGTCCAAGACTTCAAAACTAGCTACACCACTTTATGAATATTTTTTTTGACTTTATTGCGGGATATATACATATGAAAGCAACGATAAAATTTAAAAATTACGACTAAATGGCCAAAGTTAATAAAAAATTTGAATAATGTTGAAAAAGATGATTTTCCGGTTAAATGAAGGCATTTTCATGGAAATGTCCACTTAAAACTTCGATAGAAGTCTCCCCTACACTTAAGATAAACATTGTTCCCAATGTTTAAGTATGTGGGAAAAGTCTCCCCTACACTTATGACATTGTGCACGTTGGTTATATCAAGCTAAGGAAGAGACGACTAACGTGATCAATTTCAAATGTGAGTATGAAGAAATTTGAATCACGATAGTTGAGAGATAGAACCGGATTTCGGATAACACGGAAGCACGGTTCTTCAGAGATTCCAAGAGTGCACTTATCCCTGTAATCACATCACCACACAAACACAAATAACCTATAGAGGTCCCCCCTACACTTAGGAGGTTAAAACGGAAAAGGATAGATACTCGGGTTGCCTCCCGAGGAGCGCTTGTTTTTGATAACCGAGTCACGAGCCTGACTCGACCCAAAATTAGTTCATGGGGAACGTGGTGAGGGATGGAATCATCTCATAAGAGATGTCCTCGCCAAAGTACAACTTCACTCGTTGGCCATTTACCTTAAAATTAGGTCCATTAGGTTGAGCGAGCTCGAGAGTACCATATGGAAAAATTTGGGCAATGGTGAATGGGCCGGACCAACGAGATTTCAGCATGCCCAAAAAGATTTTCAACCGAGAGTTGAAGAGTAAAACTTTGTCTCCAACTTTGAACTCTCGGTTTTTAATCTTAGAGTCGTGAATGAGCTTAGTCCTTCCTTATAGATCAAAGAATTTTCATAAGCCTCACTCCGGAGTTCATTCAGCTCATTGAGTTGGATCTTGCGTAGGTCACCGGCTTTGTTGATATCGAAATTAGCCCACTTCAAGGCCCAGTAAGCCTTGTGCTCCAACTCAATGGGGAGGTGGCACGCCTTTCCGTACACGAGACGATATGGTGTACAACCAATCGGAGTCTTGTATACGGTACGAAAAGCCCACATAGCATCATCAAGTTTATCGGCCCATGAGGCACGATGCTCTCCACGGTTCGTTCAAGAGTTCGCTTTAATCCTTGGTTAGAGATTTCAGCCTGGCCATTAGTTTGTGGGTGGTAGGCAGTGGAAAGACGATGATTTACACCATACTTAGCCATGACTCTTGCAAATTGATCATTGCAAAAATGAGTCCCGCGATCACTAATAATGGCACGAGGCACACCGAATCTAGCAAATAGCAATTTCAAAAAGTTACAAACCACCCTTGCGTCATTAGTGGGTAAAGCTTTGGCTTCAACCCATTTTGAAACGTAGTCAACGGCTACAAGGATGTATTTGTTTCCTTTAGAGGAAGGGAATGGCCCCATAATGTCGATACCCCAAATATCAAAGATTTAACACTCTTGTATGAAATTTTGAGGCATCTCATCTTTATCTGTGATCTTGCCTTGTTTTTGGCAAGCATCACAATGTTTAACCATCTCGTGAGCATCACGTTAAATGGTGGGCCAATAAAATCCCGAGTCAAACACTTTTTTGGCGATGTAGTTGGGACCAAAATGACCACCAGTGGGTCCTTTGTGGCAAGCTTCGAGAATGTCTAAAGCTGCCGTTCCATCAACACATCGGCGAATAATCAAATCAGCACATTGTTTGAATAGATACGGGTCATCCCAAAAGTAAGTCTTAATGTCTTTGAAGAACTTTTTCTTTTGCTGGGATGTTAACCCGTCAATGAGAATTCCACCTGCCAAGTAGTTTGAAATGTCCGCAAACCAGTTTCATCCTGATTCGAATTGATAGACATTAAGGTCTCCAGGGGAAAAGAGTCATTGATCTCTTTGTTCGGATGTTCCCCTTGACAAGGATCCTCAAGTCTGCTGAGATGATCCGCGGCTAGGTTTTCAGCTCCCTTCTTATCACGAATTTCGATTTTAAATTCTTGAAGTAGCAAAACCCAGCGAAGAAGTCTTGGTTTGGAATCTTGTTTAGTTAAGAAGTACTTCAACGCGGAATGATCGGTATACACGATGGTGGTAGAAAGAACAAGATAGGGGCGAAATTTTTCAAAAGCATAGACAACAGCTAAAAGCTCTTTTTCGGTTGTCGTGTAATGCAATTGAGCCCCCGTCATTGTCTTGCTAGCGTAGTGGATCGGTTGGAAGTGTTTGTTCACTCTTTGGCCCAAAACCGCTCCAATAGCAAAGTTGCTAGCATCGCACATCAACTCAAAGGGAAGCTCCCAATTAGGGGTAACCAAGACCGGTGCCTTAGTTAGCTTATCCTTAAGAAGGTTGAAGGCTTCAATACACTCGTTGGAAAAGATAAAAGAAGTATCTTTTTCCAAGAGGTGGGTCATCGGGCGAGCGATTTTAGAAAAATCTTTGATGAAACGACGGTAGAAGCCCACAAGACCAAGGAAACTTCTCACACCCTTCACGGTTGAAGGTGGAGGCAACTTAGCAATAACATCAACTTTAGAACGGTCCACTTCAAGACCGGCTTTGGAGATTTTGTGTCCTAGCACGATGCCCTCTTTTACCATGAAATGGCATTTTTCCCAATTAAGAACAAGGCGAGTGTCTTCACACCACTTAAGCATACGTTCTAAATTGGCAAGGCAAGCAGAGAAAGAATCACCATAAACTGAGAAATCATCCATGAATACTTCCATAGTTTCTTCAACCATGTCATGGAAGATAGCCATCATACATCGTTGGAACGTCCCAGGAGCATTGCATAAACCGAAAGGCATACGTTTGTAAGCAAATGTTCCGTAGGGACAAGTGAATGTGGTCTTTTCTTGGTCCTTGGGATCGATGGGAATTTGAAAATACCCGTAGAAACCGTCTAAGAAGCAGTAATAGTCATTACCCGCAAGACGCTCGAGCATTTGATCCATGAAAGGAAGAGAAAAGTGATATTTTCTCGTGGCATCATTGAGCTTGCGATAGTCAATAAAAACTCTCCACCCAGTAACGAGACGAGTGGGAATCAACTCGTTGTGTTCATTGGGAACAACGGTTATTCCGCCCTTCTTGGGCACACAATGGACGGGACTTACCCAAGGCGAATCCGAGATAGGGTAAATCAAGCCGGCATCAAGAAGTTTGATAACCTCTTGTTTGATGACGTCATGAATGCGAGGATTAACCCTTCTTTGGCTTTGGATCGCGGGTTTAAAGTCATCTTCCATGAGAATCTTGTGAGTACAAAAGTTTGGATCAATTCCGTGGATATCGGAAATTTTCCAAGCAATTGCCTTCTTATGATCTTTAAGCACGGCGATGAGGCGAGATTTCTCTTCTTCTTTCAAGTCCTTAGCAATGATGACAGGCGACTTCTTCTTATCTTCAAGGAACACGTACTCGAGATGGGGCGGCAACTCCTTAAGTTCTAAATCCGGAGGATTTTCGATGGGAGGCATATTCAAAGTCGGTGCATCGATAGCAATAGCCTTGGGAGATGGTGGAGAAATATGGTCCTCTTTGAGAAGGTTCTCAATGAGACAAATGTATTCATCCCAATCAGTGGGAGAATCGTCATTTTCTAAGTTCACATCTCCCATGGTGGCTTCAAAATCTTTCCAAAGGAAATCACTTTCTCCAAATAGAGATAGTGATGAATCAATAGAGGAAACGGTCTCAACATTGGGAAGAGAGGTAGGAATACTTCTACAAGAATCTTTGAAGTGTTCCTCACAAGCCTCATCAAGAACGTCAATAAAATTAACACTCTCGTATGAATAAGGCTGTTTAGAAAGCTTTCCCATGTTAAAGACGATTTTATCGTCACCAACTCTCATGATAAGCTCACCTGCTTCTACATCGATGAGAGTGCGACCGGTCCTCAAAAATAGATGACCAACGATCAATGGCACACGAGGGTCCATGTCGTAGTCAACGACAACGAAATCGGCACGAAAAGTGAATTTGTCGACTCCTACAAAAACGTCTTCGGCTATCCCCACTGGATAAGCAAACGTACGGTTAGCTAATTCCAAAGTCATTTTGGTGGGGACTAGCTCAGGGAGAGATAATTGCTTCTAAACGCATAAAGGCATTAAGTTAACACTGGCACATAGATCGGCTAGGGCCATGCAATTCTCTACTCTCGGGAAGTTGCAAGGGATTAAGAAACGACCCGGATCACCAAGCTTGGTTGGCAATTTCCTTAAGAGCACTGCAGAGCAATTCTCATTAAGTTGGGTGTTAGCGATATCAAGAAGCTTTTCCTTGTCACTAAGAAGATCTTTGAAAATTTTTGCGTATTTAGGCATGTGAGCGAGAGCCTCAGCGAAGGAGATGTTGAAATTCAATTGTTTAAACATTTTAGAAAGTTCGAAACTTGAATATCGTCCTTGCTTTTGAGCTTCTCTTTCCTCAACCTTGAGGGATAAGGTATATCGGAAGAAGAGGAAGTCTTTGGGATCGAAGGATCACTCACATCCTTGGGTGGAGGAGGGGTAGAAGTAAGAGTTGGAGAAATTGGGGAAGTAGAAGGATGAGGAATAGGAGCAGGTGACTTGTTTTCCTTAGTTACAATCACCGGTGGAGGTATAGGAAGCTCGGGTTCCTTGGTACCTTTGCCACTGCGAGTGGTGATTGCTTTCATCTCCCCTCTTGGATTCGCAACGGTGTTACTCAGAAGAGTACCTGAAGAAGAGGGTTGATTACCTTGGAAGAAACTAGCCATCATGTTCCTTAAGTCATTCGTTTGACTTGCCAAAGTGTTTCTCATATCAGCTCGAAGATCATTCCCTAGTTTCACCATGTCTGCTTTCAAGTTGAGCACTTCCCGCTGGAGATTGTCCACGATCACATCATTAGTCCTCATGTAGGTTCTAATATCTTGGTGTAATGCGGTAGGTTGGTTGGGAGGAGCATTGTAGGCGGGTGGTTGATAAGCAGGTTGTTGGTAAACTTGGTTGTTTCTTTGAGGTGGATATGGTTGTTTGTGAGGTGGTTGGTATGGTGCACGAGGTTGTTGTTGAGGAGGGCGATTGAGGTTTTGTTGTTGGTTTGGGTTGTTAGGAGGAAAACCGGGCGGTGAGAGAAAGTTGTTTGAGCGGTAGCTAAGCAAGTTGTGGTCTCCTTGAGGACGAGCTTGATAAGCGGCCGGAGGATAGGTACCGTATGTTGCATTAACATTCTCAGAAGGATAGTCTTGGGTGGCGGTACAAGTGGTGTAAGAGTGAGGACCCCCGCATATTTCACATGGTTGGCTTACAGCATTGACTTAAGCGTCTTGAGCGTTTTTAGCGTTGCTGCTGTTGGTATTGTTAGCGGTGTGGGTAACAAGCGATTCAAGAAGCGTAGTAATTTTTTCAAGTCGCTTATCGTTGTCACTAGTACTAGCACTAGCGGCATTGGTACGAACACTCTTGGTTTGCACGCGAGACTTATTTTCAATAATATCCCAAGCGGCATTAGAAGTCTTAACCAAAATATTACCCCCCGAGGCACTGTTTAGTGAATCTTGGTCATTCATGCTTAAACCATTATAAAAAGTATTAATTTGGTGCACTTTGGTAAAACCATGTTGTGGGAACTTTCTTAAAAGATCTTTAAAACGGTCCCAAGATTCACTAAAAGACTCATCGTACTTTTGTTCAAAATTAATAATTTCATTCCGCAAAGCGGTAGTACGAGAGGGTGGGAAAAAGTAGTTGATAAATTTGGTCTCCAAATCCGTCCACGTCAGAATACTTTGTGGCGGTTCCTTTGCAAGCCAATGTCGGGCTTGTCCCTCTAAAGAAAAGGGAAAAAGTTGTAAGCGGATTACCTCTTGTGGAACACCATTGAATTTGACCGTATTCGTGAGTTGCAGGAACCTTTTGATGTGGTCATGAGGATCATCAATGGTACGCTCCAAGAATGGTTGAGCAGAGACCATCTGAATAAACCCGAATTTGAGCTCAAAGTTGTTGGCTGCAATCGCGGGTATGACAATTGGATCATTGTTGCCATCTACATGTGCTTGCAAAAGTTCAATCATAGGGCGATTATCCGGTAGAGGCTCATTGTTGTTGTTATTATTGTTGTTGAGAGGTGGATTGTTATTGTTGTTATTGTTTTGAGGTGGGTTATTGTTGTTGTTGTGTACACCGGCCATGTCTAAGTCTTCGAGAGGTTCGGGCTCTTGATAAGACGTTGATCGTGTACGCATGCACCTGTAAAAGAACTAGCAAAGCAAACAAGAAATATTTTCGGTTTTTATGGTTTTTTAATTTATTTTTTATTTTTTTGGATTTTTGAAAATTTTATATTTTTTAGGGTTTTTGAAATTTTTTTTGAAAAAGAAACGTTCACGGTAAACGGATCCCAAAATCCAAGTTCTCACAAAAAACTTTTAATCTTAACGAGAAGAGCCGGCAGCGGCACCATTTGATACAAGTATTTTCAATGGGGTTCAGATTAGTTCTCGGAATCTTCTCGAATTGATCACAGCTCAAAGTGGAATAGTTGTTCTTGGTGACAAATAGGGGGTTTGGTTTTCTATTCTACTAAAAGGTAATTGCGTGAAGTAACTAAAAGTAAACTAGAAGCAGTTAATCAATAAAAATAAAACTTGAATTAAAATTTAAATAAAACAGTAACAGTAAATAACCTTAAAAATGCTTGATTCGGAATGTGTCCTTTATTCGGAATAAATCAGACACAACTTGTTCATGCGGAATAAACTACTCATGCGGAATATAATTGCTTACTCGGAATAAATAGGAAAAGGCTTCATGCAGAATATACTACTCATGCGGAATAAAATGGAAATAAGCTTGATCCGGAATGTAAGGTTGATCCGGAATAATTGATTATTCCGGATGAAAGAGGTTGATTCGGAATGTTTAACAAAAAGTGACTGATCCGGAATATAGGAATATTCCGTACGAAGAGATTGATCCGGAATGTTTGGATATTCCGAACGAAGAGCTTTGATCCCGAATAAATGAAATATTCCGGATGAAGGACGTTGATCCGGAATAATGGATATTCCGGATGAAGGAGCTTCACTCAGAATAATAAATATTACGAATGAAGGGCACTGATACGGAATAAATGAAATGTTCCGGATGAAGCAACTTGATACGGAATAAATGATGAATAGTAGTTGATCCAGAATGTATAAGTTGGTTCGGAATGCTGGGGACGAAGAACAGTAAAAACAGGGGAAGATGATTTTTAACAAAATCAAGCCAAATAAACAAAAAGGTTTAAACCAAGCTAACCAATAATCATCTACTAACCATAAACATCAAATCCCAACAATAAAAACACAAAATCAACTAACTTTTGAAGATCAAATCAACCAAATAAGAACTTTAAGCTTTAAACCAAAAAGATGAAGATGAACAAGATTAATGGAAGGATTTTATTGATGATTAAGGTTTAAACAATCAAAGGAAAATATTAAACTACAAGATTAGTGAAAACAAGAATAAAAATCACCAACACCTTAGTGGTGTTGGCTTCTTCCCTACGAAACAAAGAGAAAGAAAATAGAAAAACTAAAAACTGGCTAAAATGTGTGAAGGATCCCTCTATATATATGTCTTGTCTTTGGTTGGTGAGTGGGCTTTCTCCCTTTCTTCTTGTCTTCTTGTCTTTTCAGAAAAGTTGACGTTTTCGATTCTGATTCGGGATTTGTCGACGATTAAATTCAACTCGTCTTTTAATTTCTTCGTTTAATAGACTTAAGTTTCTTCGACATATGTAAATCTTCCATCTTCGGTCCTTTTCTTCGATAAATCTTCAAATAGGCCCATTGACTTCAAATCTTTTGCATATCTTGGACAATGGACTTTGTCTTGAGTCTTTTTCCTCGATAAAACCCGTGCAATCCCATGTTTTCTTCAATATTCATCTGGTTGACTCTGAAAACACAATAAACACAAAAACCACGCATAATTCCAAACAAATGATATTAAATACGTGTTTTGGTCTTGTTTTAGTAAGAAATAAGTGGTAAAAGGATGGGTGTTTTCACACCTATCAGCTAGCGACTTTGCTATTGGAGCGATTTTGGGCCAAAGAGTGAATAAACACTTCCAACCAATCCATTACGATAGCAAGACAATGACGGGGGCTCAATTGCATTATACGACAATCGAAAAAGAGCTTTTAGCTATTGTCTATGCTTTTGAAAAATTTCGCCCCTATCTTGTCCTTTCCACCACCATCGTGTATACCGACCATTCCGCGTTGAAGTACTTGTTAACTAAGCAAGATTCTAAGCCAAGACTTCTTCGTTGGGTTTTTCTCCTTCAAGAATTCAACATTGAAATTCGTGACAAAAAGGGAGCCGAAAACCTAGCAGCGGATCATCTGAGTAGACTTGAGGATCCATATCAAGGGGATCATCCGAACCAAGAGATCAATGACTCTTTTCCCCTTGAGACCTTGATGTCTATTCACTCCAATCTTGATGACACCCCGTGGTTTGCGGACATTGCAAACTACTTAGCGGGTGGTATTCTTATCAAAGGGTTAACATCCCAAGAAAAGAAGAAGTTCTTTAAAGATGTTAAGACTTACTTCTGGTATGACCCTTATCTATTCAAACAATGTGCTGATCTGATCATTCATCGATGTGTTGATGGACCGGCAGCTTTGCAAATCCTTGATGCTTGCCATATAGGACCCACCGGTGGTCACTTTGGTCCCAACTACACCGCTAAGAAAGTGTTTGACTCTGGATTATATTGGCCCACCATTTATCGTGACGCTCACAAAATGGTTAAGCATTGTGATGCTTGCCAACGCCAAGGCAAGATCACACATAAAGATGAGATGCCTCAAAATTTCATACAAGAATGTGAAATCTTTGAAGTGGCATCGAATTTATGTGGCCATTTCCATCATCCAAAGGGAACAAGTACATCCTCGTAGCCGTTGACTACGTTCCTAAATGGGTTCAAGCTAAGGCTCTCCCAATAAACGATGCGAGGGTGGTTGTGAACTTTTTGAAGCAGCTGTTTGCTCGATTCGGTGTTCCTCGTGCTATAATCAGTGACCGCGGGACTCATTTTTGCAATGATCAATTTGCAAGAGTCATGGCTAACTATGGTGTCCATCACCGTCTTTCCATCGCATATCATCCCCAAACCAATGGGCAAGTCGAGATCTACAACCGTGGATTGAAGCGAATTCTGAAACGTACTGTGGGAGAGCATCGTGCCGCGTGGGCCGATAAGTTAGATGATGCTTTGTGGGCTTTCCGTACCGCATATAAGACGCCGATTGGTTGTACACCTTATCGTCTTGTGTACGGGAAAGCATGCCACCTCCCTATCGAGCTGGAACATAAGGCGCACTGGGCCTTGAAGTGGGCTAACTTCGACATCAACAAAGCCGGTGATCTTCGTAAGATTCAACTCAACGAGCTCAACGAATTGAGGAATGAAGCTTACGAGAACTCACTGATATACAAGGAGAAGACCAAGATCATCCATGACGCAAGAATCAAGAACCGAGAGTTCCACGTTTGTGATCAAGTTTTACTCTTTAACTCTCGGTTAAAGATCTTCTCTGGCAAGTTGAAGAGCCGCTGGTCTGGTCCATTCACCGTCGCCAAAGTCTTTCCATATGGCACCATTGAGCTTTCTCAGCCAAATGGGCCCAATTTAAAGGTGAATGGCCAGCGTTTGAAGCTGTACTTTGGTGAGGACATCTCTCATGAGATGATCCCATCCCTCACAACGTTTCCCATGAACTAAATTTGGGCGGAGTCAGGCTCGTGACTCGGTTATCAAAAACAAGCGCTTCTCGGGAGGCAACCCGTGATCTATCCTTTACTGCTTTCATCATAAGTGTAGGGGGAGCCCCGTATGTGTTGGTTGTCTTGTTTCTTATTTTGTGTAGGGATTCAAGCTTCAAAGAGCACCTCGATGACTTTTGACGAACCGTGATCCCGTGTTCCCATCTTCCCGATTCTATCCTAAACTCTCGTGATTCAATATTTCATATCTTATATGTTCACATTGAAATCACTATAGTTGTCCTTTCCTTAGCAAGATTTAAACAAAGTGCACAATGTCATAAGTGTAGGGGAGTTTACTCCCACATGCTTAAACATTGAGGACAATGTTTATCTCAAGTATAGGAGGGACTTCTATCGAAGTAAGTGGTCTTTTCCATGAATTTGTCCTCATTTTAACCGGAAAACTTGATTTTTCGACATTTTTCAAAAATTTTAATCTATTTTGGCCTAGTTGTATAGTTGTATTTTTCTTTGTTATGATTATTTTTTTTCCTTGCTAGAATAAATTTTCAATAAAGTGGTTTTAAATTTTTCAAAGTCGTGAATATTTTGACTCAACCCGAGTTTACTTATCTAAGTTTACTCTAGCTAGTATCCTTAACGTGTTTAAGTCATGTTTTGCTAGGCTTTTATATAGGGATCTTTAAAACGCGAAAGTCATAACTCTCACGGGTTAAGAACAAGAACTTTTCGCAAGTTCCTATAATTGATCCTAGAGAGTTGTTTATCAAGGGAACTTTAAAATGCGATTTCTAAACTTGAAAAATTCTAAGAGTTTGCAAGATCCTATAGATGACTCGAAAACCCAAAACTTTGATTTAATAGGCTAAGCATCCACGAGTCTCATTCCTTGATATTTTAAATTGTGGAGGACGAGAGATGATAGAGTCAATTATAAGTTTGGTATTCTTTCGTGAATTTATGTGAGTTAATTATGAGCATATTCTCCCATCGCTTGTTAATAAATTTATCTGCAATAAATAAGGTTGTACGATTTGAAAAGTTACTTAGCTTCTAGCCCAAGATCGTTTAAAAGTTGCTCGGTATTAATTAGAGTTCATAGCCAAGGCATAACTTATTGAAGCGGGATTCGAAGATTGGCGAGTCCGAAAAGGCCCTAACAAGGCATGAGGGCTACAGTTTGTTGCTAAAGATCCAAAAGTTATGTGAAGAATCATTTGTTGAAAATCAATATGAAGGATCAAGACACACGACGAAAAGCAAATACTCCCCTAAAGATCATTGAGAAGTCTATCCGAAAAGACCCTAGCAAGGTATGAGGATAAATAGATCCAAGTCCTAAAAGGAGGCGGATCGTTGTATATCAAAGTCCAAATAAAGATTGGAGAAAAATGAAGAAGTCGTGGTCCAAGTATGAAGAATCTCTCAAAAAACTTCAAGTGAAGAATTTCCTATTATGAAGAGAAGACCATAATTTCAAGAACGTCTCTCAAAGATTTGAAGTATGAAGTCGCTGCCAAATATCGGTCCGAGAAAGGTCTCAAATCGGGAAGCGAGTTATGCCACGATATGAACTTTATGAGGTCCCGAGAAGCAGTTTTAAAATATTTTGTCCTTTAGCTAACTATTGATTAAATCGTCCACTTTATTTTCGGCCTAAATAACTATCGAAATAAGTCAAACAATGCATCCTCGTGATCATTCAAGACAAAAATAAAAGATAAGAGATACACCTAGGAATAAGGGAGTCTAAGTAAATAATTGGCCCACATGAATTCATGTTAGTTTGCTAACTTATAATAGCGTTGATCTCGTTTTTAAGCTTGGTATGGGGAATGTGAAACTTGAGGATGATAAACATTCATGGCAGCCAAAACCCAATGTAAGTCTTTAATTTCTTTACTTCTTTTTATCTTTTTATTTAGTGTTGAATAAAAGCCAAGGTGGGTTATTTATCATGAAGAATGTAAATCGTGCTTTAAAATTAATGCATTGCATGAGGGCATTGCAATGGTCAAGTGTAGGGGATTTAATAAGTGTGAAAACACTTATCCTTTTACCACTTATTTCCAATATTAACAAGACCAATACGTGTATTTGGTGTCGTAAAAGTCGGAATTATGCGTGGTTTGTGTTTTTATTGTGTTTTAGGACCAAAAGAGGAAAAAGGAAGAAAACACGGGCTTTTATCGAAGAAAGCGAGAAAAGGCGAAGTCAAAAGATCAAGAGTGCTTAAAGAACGGATGTCCAAGACCTATTCTAAAGATTAATCGAAGAAAAAGTCTAAAGACGGAAGTTTAATGAAGCCGAAGAACTCAAGCCTAAATTAAAGAAGAAAATTATTAAGACAAGTTCAAATCCCGAGACGATGTCGAGAAAAGACAAACAATTAAATCGAGTCGAGAAGTAAAGAAAAAAGGAAGCACACCCCACATGCACTTCCCATTTTCCCTATAAATACCCTCCTAATCACAATAGGAGGGTGGTTAGCTAGTTGCACTTTTAATTTTTCCTTTCTAGTTTTTTGGAGAGAGAAAGTTCTAAACTTTCTCTCACTAAGTTTTTCACCCTTCCTTTCTTTTAAGCTTTCATTAATCTTTGTATTTGAGTTTCTTTAATCAAAAGTTATGTTTAAGCTTTGTGTTCTTTAATCTCCTTCTACATTTCTTGAATTTTGCTTATTTCTTAATCCGAAACTTTTCTTTTGATCGGAATCCTTCATGATCCGTGATTGAATTTGAGGTTGTGTGGTTAGAAAGTTCATTTCTTTTATTCCTACATAAGCTCACTCACGTATAAGCTATAAGCTCTTTATGCTTATTGGCTTATTTCAAGTTTTAGCTTATTGATTTTCGGATTTCTCAAAGGTTTTAGTCACTTTAAAGTTCCTTTCATAAAGTTTATGATCTTTTATGTTTAAGAAGTTGTCAAATTTAAGCTTTTTGAGTTGTTTAAGCTTCGGATAAGTTAGCTTATTGTATGTGCTTATTGAGTTTTGAGCTTACCACCAATTTCGGATTACTACTGCTTGTTTTCATCGCAATATTGGGTATTGCACATTCCGATTGGGCTTTGGTTTCTATCGCAATAACCCATCAATGGTTCTACTTTGCGATAACTTGTACTTCCCCTTATTCCGATCTGGAGTGTGATCGCTCATTGCGATCGCATATTCCGACGGGACTAAAGTTACTTTGAAACGAAACTCTTGCCAATTTTGGTTTACAACTTTTCGATCTGGACATTGCGACAAAGGTATTTGGATTATTCCGATCTGACATTGCAATCTAGGACATTCCGATTGTGATCATTGCGACAGACCATATTCCGACAGAATTGTATTTGACATTCCGATGGCTTGTTTTAGTTGTATTCCGATGGTTCCTTTGAATATTCCGATGGTTATGACTTTGGTGCATTCCGATAGAAATGATTTGCAACATTCCGATAGAACATGTTTACAAGTTTTAAAGTTTTACATAGATTTTTTCTAAATAGCTTTTAGTTTAATATTTAAACGCTTTAATTTCGCTCAACGACATTTTCATTCTTACTTTTAGTTTTAATTATAAAACCAAACCAAAACATACTCTTGTTCACCAAAATACAATTGAGTCGCACTTTAGACTGGAAATCAATTCGGAGAGATCGGACAATAAAATATTTTATACTTGGTGTAAAAGCCTCGTATTAATGACCTATATTGGCTAATGGTAAACATGTTAAACAGTTTTTACAAGATAAACATAAGGCTTTTCAAACTATAAAACCAGTTTTAATAAGATATAACCAGGTTATTCAGGACTTAGTCTTTTCCGCTGCTTCATGCTTATATGCTTATATTATTCATGTTTACTTGTATATCCGTGCACGAAGCGTTATGCTCAGCCGTTTTCCTTTTCATGTTCCCAAAACGGCAGGTACTCAGGGACGCTCGTAGACTTTAAGCGTACGTGCATATGGATTAGAAGCTTCCTAGCCTTCTTTACTCTATGCATTTCTTTATACTTTGATACTTATTTCCATGGATAAGTATTTATTACGTATTAAGACACGATAATTATTTCAATAATAATTATAATCACGAACATACGAACATGAAATCATGAACGTAAATAATCACGAGCTTAGTATTACGTATATATGTATATTTTTTAAGATCATGAATAAACATAATAAGACACGAGTGATAACTATTTTAATCACGTAAAACACAAACACGAGAACAAGTATAATATTCGACATGGAAAACATTTGGGTTGTCCCATGTGGACCCCTTACCCGCTGCTAGAAACAAGAAAAAGGGCCAAGCCCATGTAATTTTACTAAACAAGGAAAAAGGGAAAAAACTTATTTTCATAATTACAAGAATTAGAAAATAATCAAAAACCCTAATCTCTTTTTCTCCTCTCCTTGGTCGTCGGGTAGAACACACACACAAGGGTGTGTTGGTTGATTTTTTGGTGATTGATTTATTGCAAGGGTGTTAGTGTGTTCGTTCTCCTTTGATTCACGTAATCGGTAAACCCTAAAACCCTTTTCTTTTTTTATTGTTTATATTAATTGATCACATGAAATCATGACTTACTTAATAACAAGTTAATAATCATGTAATTAAACATGGGGGTTAAAATAAATCATGGTTAAGGGGTGTTTGTTTTGGCCGACGCAAGGAACCGAGCCCCAAGGGGGTCTCGGCTTGATTTGTTTCGCACAAACCGAGACCTCAAGGTCTCGGTGTGGTGTCGTGTGTCTCGGCAGCAGGAGAAAAGGGAACCCCGACCTCGGTCGGGGTATGTTTTCTTGTCCCTTATATTTGTGATTGATTAAGCAATGAAGAGAGAAAGAAAATAGATGAAGAAGACATGAATTCCTAGAGAGAGAAAGTAGTGAGAGAAAGTAGAGAGGATGTGATTAACTTGGTGAGATTCGATTAGAGAAAAGAATTTGTTACAAATGACCATCCACCCTCCTAACATGCTAGGAGGGTAGTATATATAGTCCACCCACATGCGGGCTTTAATGGGCTACATATTGGGCCGGGCTTGTCTTTTGGACATTAATTAGTTTAAATCCAAGCCCGTGAACCACGACTAAATAACTACTTATTACAACGTTCTAATAAATATTACAATAGAAACCTATGACCGAACATTCTTGTTTGACTCAATATTTTGAGGCTAACAATATCCCCCAATGTGAGGTCATTCCTCTTTGATATTTGGATTCCAATGGAGATTTATGAATTTCGTCATAAATGAGTCTTGAACGTGTAACAGTAGTTTTGTTCCTTCATGCTATGATCTTTGAGCCTTTGTTGTTGTCTTTTGACTTTGTCTTTTAGTCTTGAGATCTTCAAATCATCCTTGACTTGTCATTGCCATCTTGCGTTCTTGTGTCTTTGTCCACATGCTCACACTATCAATTGTTGGATAAGTCTTTGGGCATGAATATGTGGTTGTGAATCTTTGACTTTGCTGAGTACACCGTGACGCCACCTTCTCGAGACAAAACATAGACACGGACTGAATGGCTTTGACATTCGTCCTAAATCGGTAGCGTTTTACCTCTGGTCGGTGAAGACCGTTATACGATATTAAATATTGTACCTGTGATCAGGTAGATTCAATTAAGAATCTCCTTGATAGGGTTTCGCGGCAGTACTAGCCGTTCTCTTTACTCGACCGTCTCAAAGCAAGACTGCGAACATAAAAAGTGAATCAATTGGATAAATATCCGCTTGATTAAAGTCGTCAATTCAAATTCCTGGAACAAGTTTGATTCATTAAGAATCTTACCATTGTTGCTTTCCAGTTGACACAAGTTTGATTCATGAGAATCTCACAAGTCACCTACCGTAGCGCTGTTTGATGTTGACGCTAGAAGGATTTCCATTCGTCACTGTGAATATTAATGAATATCACTCTGAATGTTCTGGCAAGACCATAAAGATATTGCGTAGAAACCTGAAACGAGTTTGAATCAATTCAGAATCAAACCATTGTTGCTTTTCAGTTTTACATATGTTCAATTCATAAAGAATCTTGCATATGACCTACCGTAGTGCTGTTTGATGTTAACACTGGAAGGATTTCCACTCATCATTGTGAATACTAAGTAGTATCTCTCTGAGTGTTCTAGCAATATCGCAAGGATATAGCGTAGGACTCTCTTGATCTTCATCCATGTGTCCTAACGAGATTTGATTGATCTCTTGGCTCTAGACTCGATTTGTGCACTTTTAGTGATCGGAGGCTGGAGCAGATGCCACCTATACAATATCAACTATCTCGGAGTGAGAAAGTCAATAGAAGTCGTGTTGATCTCCGTGACAATAAAACAAACTTCTTTTGAGAGAAGCCTGAGTAGCTAGGAAAGGGTTGTGCTTCACATCACTAGGTCCATGATGATTTTGTCTTCATGATGAGTTGACCCGGTTTCTGCCTAAGTTGTATGGAGGGCTTCTTTCTTTACACCCTTTATCCTTACATTTCTTTTTCATTCTTCAACCCCTTCAATGCTTACCAAGACATCATTAATAGCACCTTCTTGTGATTGTTCTAGTGCTATCATCAGTACTTAGTCGGCATTCAGCTACGTTCACATTCTACTCCATCTTTCCTAAGGACTTCTAGTAATCTATTGGATTGTCCCTGGGAAGATCCCTCCGGTTCAGGTTGGATCATAGGACTTAAACCTAACCACCCTTTTGACACCAATAACGTCGTGAATTAAAGATGTTGTGGGTATTTGATCGTAACCATGAAAACCACTTTAAATTCTAACAAAGTGTTTGAAAAACATTTAACACCTTGCTAGTTTTGTTGTTTTAGAAATGCCCCCCTTCACATGTGCATCGATAATCGAAAGTGTTTCACACATGTAGGTAAGAGTTAAAGTGCTTGAGTCTTATATTAGATCACATTTTAATCACATTTTCTCCCCCTATCTCTAATATATAAAATCATTTGATATTAGAGATACCAAATTTGATTAAAATATATTTTGAAAAAATAGTCTTGAAAATCTTCGGGAGAAAGATGTGTTAATCTTTTGCATGAAGTTGAATTGCTCCCCCTCAAAAATTGATCCAATGGAATTGTCATTATGAGGATTTGTTCCACATTAAACTTTTGAGGATAGGAGTTGTTGAACACACAATTTTTGAAAGATTTTGAATATCATTGAGAAATTCTTGAAAAAATTGTGTTCAACGCTTTTTGAAAAATCAATTCTTTTTGGCGAAAAGGTTTTTCTAAAGCATACACTTGAGTTCATAGACTTTGAATGTCTTGACGAATCCACTCAAGTGTAAGAAGATTTAACTTCTTTTGCTAAGGGTAAGAGTACAAAAGCGTACACTCCCCCGTGAATTTATATCCGGGTTGCAATCTGAAAGTGATTACAAGCCATTGTGTTGAGCTTAAAACGTTGAATGTTTTGTGACAAGCTCAACCCGAGATAGATTGCTCTACCCGTTGTTGGAAATATTGTCCAAAATAGACAATTTCCTGTTGAAAAGATAGAAATGACATGTTTTGAAAAATATTTACAACTTTAATTCGAGCTTTATGTACACACCCGTGTCGTTATTGAGCGACATTTCTAGGTACGTCCATATTATCGATACTGAAAGACATGTCGAGAAGAATATTTTTGGATTATCAAAGATTTTTTAATTTTGTATTTTGCTTTTTGATTAATATTTACAGGTAGATGTTTGATCGATGAATCAAGCAGGCTTCTTTGCCAGAACCTCCAGTTCTGCTAGAGTCAAACATCTCATACCAATTTGCCGAACTAGATACGCAAACCTCTCTTTCGAAAGAGCTTTTGTAAACAAGTCAGCTAATTGGTAATCAGTTCCAACAAAGTATAATTCAACAATACCTCTTTCAACTTGTTCCTTAATGAAGTGATATCTGACATCAATGTGCTTTGTGCGGGAATGTTGTACCGGATTGCAGGAGATGGCTATGGCAGACTTTGAGTCACAGTACATAGGTACTTTATCAAAGTGGAAGCCATAATCCGTGAGTTGTGTTCTCATCCAAAGAACTTGAGCACAACACGCAGATAGAGACACATACTCCGCTTCGGCTGATGAAAGTGACGTGCAATCCTTCTTCTTGGAAGACCATCCCACAAGCTTATCTTGTCCTAGAAATTGTGCACCACCAGAAGTACTTTTACGTGTATCAAGACACCCTGCATGATCAGAGTCTGAATAGGCCGTTAGAAAGAAACCGGTTTCCCTTGGATACCAGAGTCCCATGTGAATGGTATTCTTAAGGTACCGAAAGATCCGTTTAACCTCCTTGAGGTGCTTTTCAGTGGGTCGTGCTTGATATCGTGCACAATAACATGTAGCATGATGTATATCAGGTCTGCTCGCTGTCAAGTACATGAGGGACCCGATCATGGAACGATATCTCGTTTGATCTATGGGTAATCCCTCCAAATCAGCATCTAGGGATGTGGTTGATAATGGTGTCCCAACGGGGTCACATGATGTCATACCATGCTTTTTGATTATCTCTTGAGAATACTTAGCTTGGTTAATGAAGATACCACTTGGGGATTGGTGAACTTAAATTCCTAGAAAGAATTTTAGTTCGCCCATCATAGACATTTCAAATCTGCTATGCATTACTTTTTAAACCATTTTGAAAGTTTTGGGTTTGTAGACCCGAAAATAATGTCATCAACATAAATTTGCACAAGCAGAATGTCATCCCCATATTTATAAGTGAACAAAGTTAAATCAATGGAACCTTTTGAGAAACCTTTGGAGACCAGAAATTTCGAGAGCTCGTCGTACCACGCCCGTGGAGCTTGCTTGAGTCCATATAGTGCTTTGTGGAGACGATACACCTTGTCAGGATAATGAGGATTGACGAATCCTTCCGGCTGCGTAACATAAACTTCTTCCTTCAAAGGACTGTTAAGAAACGCCGTCTTTACGTCCATTTGATAAACGATGAATCCCTTATGTGCAGCATAAGCAAGAAAAATCCTGACCGCTTCCATTCGAGCTACTGGTGCAAATGATTCTTCGAAATCAATACCCTCTTTCTGTCCAGACCCTTTAGCCACTAGCCTAGATTTATTCTTGATGATCGTGTTCTCTTCATCCATCGAAGATTTAATGGTGTTACATCGTATGGTCTGTCAACAAGTTCCCAGACTTTAAGTCTTTCAAATTGTTGAAGTTCATCCGTCATTGATTCAATCCAAGCATGATCAGCTAATGCTTCTTTGATGTTTTTCGGTTCAGCTGAACTCACGGCGAGTACGAACATACAAACATCGGCATCGGTGTTAAGCTGTCGTCTTGTGCGAACGGGTTGTGAAGGGTTTCCAATGACATGAACCAAAGGATGATCTCGGGTCCAATGATGTGTTGAAGGATGTCGTTGGTAGAACGTGTGCATATTTGACGGATCAACATGGCGAGTAGAAGACTCTCCAGTTTCGTGTACCGGTGTACCGAATGGGTTGATAAATTCGTCTTCGTCAGATAATGCATTGTCTGCTTGATTTGTGTTCTCTGGAGCAATGACAGTAGTTGTGGATGTTGTAGGATCGATTGTTGAAGTGATATTATGAGGAGGTAAATCTGCAGCAACCCGTGTTGAAGTAGATGAAGTTGTATCTGGTTGTTGACGATGATCGGTTTCATCATTCTTATCATGAGTGACAGCGGAAGACTTCGATACAACTTGTTTCTCCCCCGTGAAATATTCATCATAAATTGGTCCATATAACATTTCCAACTCTTCAATTGTCGTTTCGACTGTCATATCAGCTCTAGGAACATTTTCTGGAACCAGCGTTGAACTTGACGGTTCATTGCTGTTGTCTTGAGTTCCAAGTTCCGTGCGGTTGTGAAGGGAAGTCGTTTGTCGTTGTGGATCGGGACTTAAACTGTTTTGTTCAAGTGCCATTTCTTGTAATTCATCAAATCGGATGTGAATAGTCTCGACTATCAATTTTGTTCTCTTGTTGTATACTCTATATCCCTTTGACTGAGTTGCATATCCCACAAGAATACATGCATCACCTTTTTCTTTCATCTTATCCAAGTTTTCACCATCTCGAATGATGTAACAAGTACATCCAAAAACATGAAGGTGTTTAAGTGAAGGTTTTCGATCATGAATTATGTGATATGGTGTCTTTTCGTGTCTTGGGATAATTAAGGATCGGTTTTGTGTGTAGCATGCGGTTGACACGGCTTCGGCCCAAAAATATAGTGGAAGTTTTGAAGTGGATAATAATGTTCGAGCAGCTTCAACCAAAGTACGGTTTCGTCTTTCAACAATGCCATTTTGTTCGGGTGTTCGAGCAATAGATGTTTCATGTTCAATCCCTTTGGCTTCAAAATACTTTCTCAGATTTGAACTCAAAAATTCTGTACCTCTGTCAGTACGAACCACTTTAACTTGAGCCTGAAGACCACGTTGTATCAATTTAAGAAAGCTGATGAGAACGTCGGGTGTTTCATCCTTGGACCTTAAGAAGTGAGTCCATGTGTACCTTGAGTAATCATCAACAATTACCAGAATATATTTCTTTCCATTGATACTCTGAACATGCATGGGACCACACAGATCCATGTGAAGAAGATCTAACCGTCCTTTAGAGCTTGGTGTGGTCTTTGTTTTGAAGCTACTTCGTTTAGCTTTACAAAGTTCACAAGAAGAACAAAGATGATCTTTGATGAATTTCAAGCTTGGAAGGCCTCTCACAATATCTTTCTTGGAAAGCAAGTTAATGGTATCAAAGTTGAGATGAGAAAGACGTTGATGCCATAACCATGCCTGAGTCGTTGAAGCTTTTGCCATGAAGCAAATTGGAGTTGATGAAGTTGTGTCTTGAAGTGAAATTGTGTAAAGATCAGTACCTCGTGTACCGGTAAGTAAGTCATTCCCATCATAATCACGAACAAAACATGTCTTCTTTCTGAAAGCAACTTCCAAATCCGCATCACAGAATTGACCAACCGAGAAAAGATTGTGATTGAGCCCTTCGACGTAGTATACCCTTTTAATCGTGATATTCCCCTGAACCAAATCTCCATATCCTAGGATCGGTGCAAATTGATCATTTTCGAATCTGACCGTACCTAGGAACTTCTCCACGAAATTAATTAGAAGCTTGAGATTCCCCATCATGTGCTTCGTGCATCCGGAGTCCATTATGAAGAGAATTATTTGTATCACCTGCAGAAGCGTTAGAACACGATGGAGCATTTGCTAAACTGGATACCACAGTAGTTGTGATAGTAGAATCATTAGTGTCCTTATCAACATTTAAAGGCAAACTAACACTCGTTTTCACATTTTCTGTCCTAACTTTAGGCATCCATTTATATCCGGGAGGACATTGATTAGCAAACCACCATTTCCAAGACTTACTGGCAGACTTATATAATTCCTTAATTTTGCTTCTAGGATTCTTAGTGGTGGAGTCTGATGCATTACTTTTCTTAGTGGGGGTTGCACCAGAATGGTTCACTTTGTGTTTGGGTGTACTAGCTCTAATAGGCATTGCAACTTGCTTCTTAGTTCTAGTATCTACGCCTTTGACTTTATTTATAGCACACATAGAATGATTAGCATTAGCACACTTTCCACATTTGACACAAACAAATTTCACATTCATAGCATTCAAATCATTCACAGCATTCAAATCGTCATTACATGCGATTACAGACTTTTTATTCTTAAAAACGTTCAAATTCCTAGGGTGTTATTCTACTTCCTTCATCTTCCCTTGATTCTTGTGTTTCCAGACCTTATCATTCACTTGAGTGCGCTTAAGCTGAGGCCGGCTAACACTAGTAGTGGAGACTATTCCTGTGGTAGAAGACACACGAATATTAGTGTTTCTAGAAGTCTGAGGTGATTGAATAACTTTGTTTGTGGGCTTAGTGGTCATTCTATACATCCCTGGTTTAATCACATTATTGTGCTTAACGCTTGGTGCTATAGGATTCCTTATGGGTTGAGCTCGTGGTAACCTTTCCTTTCCATCCATCTTGGGGGCAAACACAGGTTTTGCCAACGAGGAATTAGATAAAGCAGATGGTTTTCCCAAGATAGAGGATCTATTCTCTTTAGAGGCATTGGGTTGTCTAACAACATTTTTCTTAATGCTAGGTTCCACAATTTTCCCACCCATTTTAGCAATGAGTTTCTGCAACTCTGCTATCGCTCTGTCCCTGTCTTGTAATTGAGCTTTCAACCCTTTAATTTCCAAATTCTTTTCATTCATTTCTCGAAATGTTTGGGAAAGTTTTTCTTGCAATTTATTATCATGTGGAAAACGACAAACGTCTTTTTGCAAAGCAAGTTCAAGTGAATGACAATGTTTTTGAAGGAAATCAGTTTTATGTTGAAGTAACTCAAAAGCCTTTTTGTCAACATTTTCTTTACGTTTCGAAAGCTCATTTTCAAGACGTTCACATTCTTTAATCTTATCAAGATATTGGCATGCAACTTCAGAATATTCATCAATATCAGCACAAGATGTAAAATAAGCACACATAACATCTTTAGAAACGCATTCTTGCAAGAGTAAATCATATTCATCTGAGAAATCAGACTTCTCCATTTGAAGGTCATCAATGTGTTTCTCAAGAGATTCAATGTATTTTAAATCATCATACATTTCAGTTCGAATGAACTCCTCAAGTTGAAGAACAGTTTCTTTAATCAACGCCGTGTTAGGAATTAAGAGTTCTTTCACAAGCAAGGTAATATCTTGAGGAATTGGACGTGTCCACTCAGCATTTTCACGTTTTGCCCAGTCTCTTTCACTAATAGATTTAACATTATCTATGTGTTGTTTAAGAATACCTAATGTTTTCCTACTCTTGCTTTTAGATTCATCTAGAGGTAGGTAGTTTATGTATTTGTAAACATTAGATTTCTTAGGGGCAAATGCTTTCTTCCATTGAATTCTCTTTTGTTTGCATTCTAGGAACACTTCCTCACGAGTTTTCTGAGTTTGTTTGTTGAACAGGCCATAAAGACTATTCTCATAAGCATAATTATATGGTTTCACAAACTCCTTATTAACAAGTGTTTGACTATCAGCATCCCAAAGGGCAGTCTCTTCACTATTGGCACTGACAGGCATGCAATCAAGATCTGTCCTTTCAGTCTCATCAAGATAAAGATGCGGGTTCGCAGCTTGAGCTTTGACAAGGTACTCAGGACTTGCAAAGCTAGATTGACCCTTAAACATCGAAGGAGGTGCTAGCATTCTTACGGATTGAATAGAATCATGCGTTTTATAAACAACGTTCTTCAAAAAGTCGACTTGTGCTTCTAGTTTCGTAACTTTTTCGGTTTCTTTATCATATCTACTTTTGAAGTCTTGTTTTAACGCATCTACCTCTTGTTTCTTATCCTCTAGAATTTTAGCAGAATCAGTAGTGGTCATAGAGAGCTTTTGTTCAAGTTCATTAACTTTGGTATTGGCAAGGTACGTTTTTTGACGTTCATCCATTAAGAAAACATTATATTGACGCTTCTCTTTAGCTAATAACTCAAGAGTTGTATTATATTTGTTTTCAAAATCGTCCTTTTGACTTTTTAACGCACTTCCGTTGTACCCCTCAAGCTCTTTGGTTTCCTGAAGGAGCTCATCTCTATAGCTTTCAGTCATCTCAGTAGATTTGATAAGAGCAGCTTTACATTCTTCAAAACTTTGAGTGAGCGTAGCGTTTGCCTTCTTTAATTGCTTTTGACTCTTTTTATTTTCAGTGACATCTTTTTGTAAAGTAGCAATTAAATTAGCAAGCGCAATACGTACCTCTTCATCATATTCATTTGCATGTTGATCATCCTCACACTCATTATTGCACATGTCTGATGAATCAGGTGTGTTATTGCTATCAACCGTTTCCATCATACACGTGTCATTAATGGCATTGGGTAGATCACTATGCTCAGGAATATCACCAAACACATTATATTCATCAGTAGTGTGTACCTTATCGATTGGCTCAGTGTCAAAGATAGGGCCATTGTCATCTTTAGTGACTTTGAGAACTTCTTCAACCTTTGCCATGTACGAGTAATGTGCATCAAGCTCTTGATCAGAATCTTCATCATCAGTATCATCAAGCATGGCTCCTTCCTCAGCTGACAATTTAACCCCTGCTTCCATCTTTTTGCATAGCAACATCTTTTCCTTGTGATAGCTGGAGTCTCTAACCCTTTTTGGCTTCCTGCATTCCTTTGCCATATGCCCAAAACCTTGGCAATTAAAACACTGAATCCCGCTTTGCTGAACCACTTGACTTCCAACCGTTTCCCTATTCCCAGTAGCATCAGCAATCCTCTGAGTATCATACTTTGCAGTTTGTCGATCATATCTTGCAGAACCCTTAACATGCGTTGGATTATGTCGATCATACCTAGAAGGACTTTCACCACGTCGACGTGTGTCATACCTTGGAGGACTCTCAACATATCGGTTCTTTGTGTTAGATGATGTGTGAAGATTGTTGTTGGTGGGTTTGTATATTTTCTTGTAAGTCTTCATTATGTAAGCAATTTGTTGTTTCATCTCTCGGTTCTTTTGAGCTTGGTCTTCATCACTATCTTCTTCAGATGATGACTCAGATGGTCGTGATGGTGCTCTTGGCACTTTACCTCGAGATTTTGTGGAAGATGAAGACTTAGATGATGTGGAATATCGTGGTGAAGATGATATATTGGAGTATGGCTTAGGAGCACGATAGTGAGGATCTTGAACATGTTGAGTGGTAGTCACTAAAGCAAGTGGATTAGCCGTCTTGGCAACACGTTCAGCTCGAATCTCATTTGCTTCATTCTGAAATTGCTTCAAGATGTCAAAGAGTCGATGATATGAGACCTCGTCTAACTTTTCTTGTTGTTTCACCAAAGTGACGAACCGTGTCCACTCGGGTTGAAGTTGTTGAAGAAATTGGACATTGACTTGCATGGTGGAGACTTGCAGATTATTTCTTGTCATGTCATTCATCATCTTATAAAACCTGGAGTAGTAAGAGTCAATAGATTCTCCATCCCTTGAAGTAAACTTGCCAAAATTCCAAAACAAGTTTTTTTTGACATTTTGTTTGTTGAGTGATTCTCCTTGTTGCAAGCGTTCAATAGCAGTCCACAATTCATGTGTTGTAGGGCATGCATCAACCGTGGAATAAATGTCATCTCCAATCCCGCTTAGAACCATATAGATGGCTTCCTTCTCCGCATCATGCCAAGCATAATTTTCAGGTCTGAGATCAGCTCTTGTTTCATCACGTTCACTTGCAGGTATTGGATCAGTAGTATCTGTGGCTGCTCTTGGAGGAATTGAGATCTTGAATATATATGGTCCATGAGTAATACATTTCCTCAAGGCATCACCATTAGGTCTTGTGTCAAGGTATCGTATGAAACGTGATTGCCATTGAGCATACCGACCAGATACAAGCATTGGTGGTCTCTCTTTGTTACCCGCCACCATTATGTTGTTGTTCGTCACACGATATTCGGCAGTAGAATCCATCTCAATATTCTCTGAAATGATGACGTGAATATGGATCTTAAGTAGATTTGTTGTGATTGTTGTTGTGGTTTAAATTCCGAAAATCGCAACTTTTCTCCAGTCCGACAAAAACGGTAGACCAAAAAATTTTGTATCGCCAAATTTTGAAATTGAGCTAGAAATGTCCTAAAAATAGTATGGAAAAAATTTGAATTTACTTGACAGAAACATTTTAACTCTTTTTTTTTTTTTTTTTTTGATCTTCGTGGAAACGATATTCCGAAACTAGTCTAGATAGTGGCTAAGTCTAAAAATTACTCAAACAAAAATTTAGCAAAAACACATCATCGGAATCACTTCGTCGGAATGTCCAATCGGAATGTCCAATCGGAATGTCTTATCGGAATTCTAATCGGAATGTCTAATCGGAATGTCTAATCGGAATAACCAAATCGGAATGTTATCGGAATGTAGTAATCGGAATCCTTGTCGGAATGATCTGATCGGAATAAGCTTGTCGGAATAACCTAATCGGAATGCCAATCTGAATATTTGAAGTCCAGTCGGAATGAGATCGGAAAGTTGGTCGGAATGTTGAAACCCTTTTCCGATGCTACTGATCGGAATCCCAAACGGAATCTATAAACCCTTTTCCGATTACACCAATCGGAATAATAGTGCTGTTACGAGATTTTTGGGTAAAAAATGAATTTTTCGACAAGAAATCCGCGATTTTAACCAACCAAATGCGACCAAATCCCTACCACAGCTATGTAGAAGATTTATATCAAGATTTAGAGCATAGAAACACAAAAAGAATCTTGAATTCGAGATGATTATAAGAGAAAATCACACGAACCAAGTAAAATCAACAACGAATCACAAAACTACCCCATGGCGATTGATACCAAAAGTTTTCCCTTATATTTTTGATTGATTAAGCAATGAAGAGAGAAAGAAAATAGATGAAGAAGAGATGAATTCCTAGAGAGAGAAAGTAGTGAGAGAAAGTAGAGAGGATGTGATTAACTTGGTGAGATTCGATTAGAGAAAAGAATTTGTTACAAATGACCATCCACCCTCCTAACATGCTAGGAGGGTAGTATATATAGTCCACCCACATGCGGGCTTTAATGGACTATATATTGGGCCGGGCTTGTCTTTTGGACTTTAATTAGTTTAAATCCAAGCCCGTGAACCACGACTAAATAACTACTTATTACAACGTTCTAATAAATATTACAATAGAAACCTATGACCGAACATTCTTGTTTGACTCAATATTTTGAGGCTAACATGTTTGTTGCTCGGGTGGGTCTCGGCTAAAACAAGAACCACCACCGGCTTCAGCCGGTGGCTAAATAAGGAAAGCAGGGGGAACCCCTAGCCGCGGCAGCAAGTGGAACCACCGGCTAGCCGGTGGGAACTTTTTCTAGCCGGCGGCTAGCCTTGACCAAGGGTGCGTTTGTGACCGGTTCAGGGGGTTCATAAATACGGTTCACGGCATGTTTAGATTAAAATCGGGTTCGGTTCATGGGTGATTTTTTTGCAAGTTAATTATTTTACAAGTTTAATTATTTTACAAGATTAAATTAAATTAATTAAAACATGCACATGATTAATTTAATTTATACATGGCTTAGGTTATTAATATTATTATTAATACATGAATTTTAACCTAAGTAATTATCATTTTAATTAGACTCTATAATTAATTAATTATTGAAATCATGACTTATAATTAATTATTTTGCATGACTTAGGTTATATTATTAATAGATAATAATACGTGTTTTAACCTAAGTATTTTTACCTTTATTTAATTAAATTATGTTATATTTAATTAAATACTTTAACTTATAGTTTATTTAATTCACATGAAATAATTAATAAACTATACTATTTAATTACATGACTTAGAATATTAATCAGTAAACACTTAAGCTTATATAATTAGCTTAATAACCCAGCTTATTTCTATTTATGGAAACTTTCTATTTTTAGAAACTTATTTAATTAAGGCAGCTAATCTATTTATGGAAACTTTCTATTTTTAGAAACTTATCTATTTTAAGCAGTAAATCTATTTTAGGAAACTTTCTGTTTTTGGAAACTTTCTATTTTTGGAAACTTTCTATTTTTGGAAACTTTCTATTTTAGGAAAACCTGTTGTTTTTAGAAAGTTACTTATTATTACACAACAAGTATAATAATACATGAAATACAAGAAATACTTAAACAGAATAGACAGAATATATGATAAACACAATATAAAGCTTAAAGCAGTAAAACATGACATGAACATATAAAAAAAGTTAAGACATGATATAAAACCAGTTACGTACTCAGTAACCAGATACTTATACACGTATGTATTTATGTAGCATTAGTGATACCGAAGTAGGACTCTATTCCGTTCGTCTTCTTCGTTCACTGGACACAAGGTACGGATTCTCCGTCCTTTCAGTATGGACATTCTTCCTTATTAGGATTCCCCGTACGCAACCAACTGTTTTCCCCAGTATATGTTTTATATGTTTTTGAATTGCTTATGTTTAATTAGATACCTAAAGCCATATACATGCATGACCAGTTTCACCTAGTTAAGGAGGTACCATAACCATAACACTGGAGGCACGAGTGTTATAACTCCACCACGACGGAGTGATAGCTCGTGGCGTCCCTTCAGCTTTTGGCCATATTATTATTATCAGGTGGGGCGTATGGGTGCATCCTAGTTTACATGTTTTCAGCAGATTATTCAGGTGAATGTGGTGTGTGCCTTGCATCCTTCACAAGGAGCTGATCCCTCCTACCCAAACCAGTATATTAAATTAGAGGCAGCCCCTCTAATTTGCATGACGAGGTCACCCCAACAAGTATTCATGCAAGTTGATAATTCATGACCTATATTGGCTAATGGTAAACATGTTAAACAGTTTTTACAAGATAAACATAAGGCTTTTCAAACTATAAAACCAGTTTTAATAAGATATAACCAGGTTATTAAGGACTTAGTCTTTTCCGCTGCTTCATGCTTATATGCATATATTATTCATGCTTTACTTGTATATCCGTGCATTGAGCGTTATGCTCAGCCGTTTTACTTTTCATGTTCCCAAAACGGCAGGTTCAGGGACGCTCGTAGACTTTAAGCGTACGTGCATATGGATCGGAAGCTTCCTAGCCTTCTTTACTTTATGCATTTCTTTATACTTTGATACTCATTTCCATGGACATTGCTTAGTCCTTTTCATTTACAGTACTGATGTTTGTGTGTGATGAGTTCTACTTTTGGGGTACCGATGTTTGATTCCAGTATTTCCTTTATGGTCATGTAATGTTTTATACATTTATCCTTGTATGCTTTGATGACACGACATAATCACGCGTGACATTCAATTTATCAAAATGAGGTGTTACAATTATGGTATCAGAGCCAAGGCTTTGACCTGTAGGCTCTCAAAACACGACATGTGATTAGTGGGTAGTCACTATGGTCTTCCTAGAACTGACAGTCGGTTTTCATGCATTCATCATTTTCATGCATACATATATATGTCATTGTCGCAGGTTTATGACTAATTAATGGTTGGTACAGGACTGGCCCTATTTAGTCGTATGTGTTTTATCGAAACCTTTTAAATTTGGGACCGACCCATTGGCGTCCCCTCGCCATGTCTTTTGTTTTGGGTGAACTGACCATAGGCGTTCACTCTCGCGCAGACAAAAGTTTTCATAAAACCGCATCATGCATTCATGTACTAGTTTTTCCTACATAAAATGTTTCTCATGATTTATTGGTATAAATTTTTTTTCATGTATATAGTTTATGTTTTGATCAGTTTAATCATGTATTTTATGTTATATTGTCAGATGGTTCTCACACGCGAGCAGGAACAACTCAATGCAGCAATCTAAGTTGCAATGCAAGCTATGCTTCCTCAGCTGAGGAACGAAATCAGGGATGAGGTTCAGGCTGCCAACAACCAGCAGCAACACCCAATACCTCATCCTCTTCCTCCAGCAACATTGGTCACATCGCTGGAGAGATTCAATAAGCTCCGCCCTCGAGCTTTCGAGAGAACAGATAGCCCTAGTGAAGCTGAAAGCTGGTTGGCTCACATTGATGCTATGGGTTGTGACCCCTTCTTCAAGTCGAGGTTGGCTTGCTACAGATTCGAAGGTGATGTACTATCATGGTGGATGGAACTGAAGAACTCTAAGGGAGGTGATAATTGGGTGGCTGGTTTGACTTGGGCTCAATTCAGGGATTTGGTGATGGGACAGTTCTTTACCAAGGCTGAGCAAGACAAGCTGAAAAGAGAGTACCATGGAATCCGACAGAGAGCTGGGTAGAATAGCAACGAGTTCATGCAGCGCTTCTTCACTTGGCTGTTTTCCTCGGTGCAACATCAGGTACTCCTGAAGAGCAAGCACACCACTTCAGGTGGGCTCTTCGTACATCGGTCGCAAACAACTTGGTGTGTGCTATGTTCAACACGGTAGCACAAGTGGCCGATGCAGCACGTAAGCTGGAGATGCTGCAGGAAAGAGATGAGTTCGGGGAAGCAGAGAGACCCGATAAGAGGTAAACATCGTATTCAAACGGTGACCATTCCGTATTCTTTTAGTATATGTGGATTTTTCATCTCCTTAAATTGTATCTTCCAGGCAGAAGACTGGGGACCGGTCTCAGCCGGCTACTCAGCAACAACCTAATCAGCCCAAGGGAAACGGTCAGACTCATGACTGTTCTGCTACGGATAGCCGTGGCGGTAATGATAATTACCGTAAAAACACTAGACACTACTATAGCAGCAGGTCCTTATACATACTCATTTTCTTATGATTACATGCTATAATTCTTAATTCGGACACATTAGAGAATCTTCTACCAGGAATCATGGTAACGGGAGGGACCAGAACCAGAGAGGTTCACAGCCTAACCGTCCAGCTATCACTGGTATTCAATCTTACGATTATCCGCATTGTCCTTTGTACCTATTATCATGTCTCATGTATATTGTTTTTATCAGGCTCTCAGCCAGTCAGGACACCTGCTGGAGGATATACTCATCCTCTTTGCTCTACTTGCCATCGTAGGCACCCAGGGCCATGACGTCACGAAAGCGACGCATGCTACAAGTGTGGTCTTCCTGGCCATCGCATGAAGGATTACCGCAAGGGCGAGATGGGGGGTACATCAGGACATGCTGATACCAAACAGCCTCCTACTAGTGGACGCGTTTACACGACATCTCGCGATCAGGCCAACAAGTCTATAGGTACCATCACGGGAATCTTGTATATGTATGGTCAAGTTGCATGTGTTTTATTTGATACGGGTGCTACTCACTCGGTCATTTCAACTACTTATGCCAAGAATGTTAGGATACTCCCCATGCCACTAGAGAATATACTGAGTATTTACACGCCTTTGAGAGACTCTATACGCATAACCCATGTGTACAAGATCCTTCCCCTAGAGTTTAATGACAAGGCTCGTCCTGTTGACGCACTTCGCTGGACATGAATGATTTTGACATGATTTTTGGCATGGATTGGCTATCCAAGCATCATGCTACCATAGACTGCCATTCATATCGAGTCATCTTCAGTGATGTTAATGCACCAGAGTATATTCACAATGGATTCGTACCCGGAAGGTCTGTACAAATCATATCAACCCTGCAAGAACGTGCATTACTTTCACATGGCTGTAAGGGTTATCTAGCTACTGGTCATGACATGGATGCTGAATCCCCATCAATTTAGGATCTGTCGATAGTGTCAGAATTTCCAAATGTATTTCCAGAAGAACTTCTGGGCATACCACCTGCACGTGAAGTAGAATTTAATATCGATCTCATCCCAGGAGCTGAGCCGATTACCAAGGCTTCTTATTGCATGGCTCCCAAAAAGTTATAGGAGCTAATGGATCAACTGCAAGAACTTCTGGAACGAGGCTTTATTCGACCGAGCGCATCTCCATGGAGCGTACAGGTCTTATTCGTCAAGAAGAAGGACGGCAGTATGCGTCTTTGCATAGACTATCGCAAGCTCAACAAGATTACCATCAGGAATAGGTATCCACTACAACGTATAGATGATCTGTTTGACCAACTCCAAGGGGCCAAACATTTCTCCATGATTAATCTAAGGTCGGGCTATCATCAACTACGGGTTAAGGAGCATGACATCGCCAACACTGCTTTCTATACACGCTATGGCTACTACGAATTTCTGGTCATGCCATTTGGCCTCACCAATGCTCCAGCAGTGTTCATGGATTTGATGAACAGAATCTTCCATGAATTACTGGACAAGTTCGTCATTGTCTTCATTGACGGCATCCTGATATTCTCTAAGTCCAAGGGGGAACACAAATACCATCTTCGTACAGTACTACAGATTCTTCGCCAGAAGTAGTTGTATGCTAAATTCTCCAAGTGTGAGTTCTGGTTAGACAAGGTGGCATTCATAGGTCACATTGTATCAGTAGAAGGAATCACGAAGGATCCAGTGAAGGTTGTGGCTATTACCAAGTGACCAAGGCCGACATCAGCGACTGAAGTCCGCAGTTTCCTAGGCTTAGCTGGTTATTACCGTAGGTTCGTGGAGAACTTTTCCCGCTTAGCACTACCATTGACCAAACTGATGCGGAAAGGGGAGAAATTCGTCTGGACTGAAGAACCAGAGAAGAGCTTTGAGGACCTAAATCAGAAGTTAGTAACTACACCGATTCTTACTCTCCCATCTGGTACAGGTGGATTTCAAATCTACAGTGATGCATCGGGGAAGGGACTTGGCTGTGTTCTCATGAAACATGGGAAAGTGATCACGTACGCTTCACGACAGCTTAAGCCTTATGTGGAAAATTACCCCACGCATGACTTGGAACTTGCAGCAGTCGTGTTTGCATTGAAGATATGGAGGCATTACTTGTATGGAGAATCATGTGACATTTTCACGGACCACAAGAGCTTGAAGTATATCTTCACTCAGCATGAATTGAACATGAGACAGAGGAGATGGTTAGAGTTGTTGAAGGATTATGACATTAATCTGTAGTATCATCCTGGCAAGGCGAATGTAGTGGCAGATTCACTTAGCAGAAAGTCTAGAATGATAAAGGACATTATAATTGAGGAGGAAATAATAAGAGACTTGGAGAGACTAGACATAGAGATCATGGTACGTGGACAGCACGGTTACTGGGCTAATCTTAGAATAGAACCCGAGTTACTCTCTAAGATCAAGGAAGCACAGAAAGATGATGGAGAAATTTGGGCGATAATTCAGAATTTGGAGAAGCAGACAGAATTCAGAGTAGACGCATATGGTATCTTATGGCAGGGCAAGAGACTTTGTGTTCCTGATGATCAAGAACTCTGGGAAGCATTGTTAGCTGAGGCTCATAGCTCCCCATTCTATATTCATCCTGGTTCGATCAAGATGTACCATGACATCAAGCAGTACTTTTGGTGGAGTGGTATGAAACAGGATGTTGCTACTTACGTCTTCAAATGTCTTACCTGCCAGTAGGTTAAGATCGAGCATCAGCGATCTGGCGGTCTCCTACAACCGTTAGATATTCCAGAGTGGAAGTGGGACAAAATCACCATGGATTTTGTTACTGGTCTTCCACCGACAAAGAAGAAGCACGATGCAATTTGGGTTATCGTTGATCGACTTACTAAATCAGCTCATTTCTTACAGATCCGCAAGGAAGATTCGGTCAGTAAACTCGCCGATACTTATATAAGGGAGATCATCAGACTTCTTGGTGCTCCATCCAGCATCGTCTCAGACAGAGATCCTGGTTTCACTTCACGATTCTAGATAAGTCTGCAGAAAGCTTGGGCTACACAACTTAAGCTTAGCACGACTTTTCATCCTCAAACAGACGGGCAGTCAGAGCGAACGATTGAGACATTGGAAGCCATGTTGAGGCCTTGTGCATTGGAATGGACGGGTGATTGGGACGATTATATATGTTTGGTGGAGTTTGCATACAACAATAGTTGGCACGTAAGTATCAACTGTGCTCCTTTCGAGATGTTGTATGGAAGGACGTGTCGCGCCTCAATCTGCTGGGATCAGGTTGGTGAGCGAACACTTGAAGGATCAGAAATGATTGAACTAACGAATGAGAAGGTCGCAGTAGCTAAGCAGAAACTGCAAGAAGCACGGTCACGTCAGAAGAGTTACGCAGACAAGCATGGTAGGGACTTACATTTTAACGTAGGAGATCTCGTTTTCCTTAAGGTTTCGCCGACACGTGGTGTTAGAAGTTTTGGAATAAAAGGGAAGCTCAGTCCTTGATTAATCGGACCATTTATTTCATTGAACGAGTCGGTGAAGTATCTTACCGTTTAGCGTTACCTCCGTAGCTTTCTCATGTTCACGATGTTTTCCATGTGTCCTTACTCAGAGGGTACAAGGATCATCCCCTTCACATGGTTCAGTATCCTCTGGAACAGATTCGTGAAGATCTCATTTTCATAGAAGAACCCGAACGAGTTCTTGATAGGCAAGAACGAGTCATGAGAAGGAAGACGATTCCATTCGTCAAAATCCTTTGGAGGGATCATACCGAGCGGGAAGCCACTTGGGAAAAAGAGGAGACTATTCGGGCTTCTTACCCTCATTTCATATTTTGGATTCGGGTATGTTCTTCTTTTCCCAGTTTACTTTATCTATAATTCGGGGACAAATAATTCTTTTTAGGGGGGAAGAGTTGTAAAACCCGCATGCTTTTACCATGAATAGTACCCTTATGATCGTACGTACATGATTAGAACTTTCCTTTTATAGCATGTTTACGTTTCACGAACAAGAATTACAAGTATTAAGTACGTGTTATAACACGATAAGTATTTATTACGTATTAAGACACGATAATTATTTTAATAATAATTATAATCACGAACATACGAACATGAAATCATGAACGTAAATAATCACGAGTTTAGTATTACGTATTT
Source organism: Glebionis coronaria (assembly GCA_025667525.1). Classification (NCBI taxonomy): domain Eukaryota; kingdom Viridiplantae; phylum Streptophyta; class Magnoliopsida; order Asterales; family Asteraceae; genus Glebionis; species Glebionis coronaria. The sequence continues at coordinate 119,751 of JANFOE010001687.1, read as the reverse complement.
ATGTATATTTATTAAGATCATGAATAAATATAATAAGACACGAGTGATAACTATTTTAATCACTTAAAACACGAACACGAGAACAAGTATAATATTAGACATGGAAAACATTTGGGTTGCCCCATGTGGGCCCCCTTACCCGCGGCTAGAAACAAGAAAAAGGGCCAAGCCCATGCAATTTTACTAAACAAGGAAAAAGGGAAAAAACTTATTTTCATAATTACAAGAAGTAGAAAATAATCAAAAACCATAATCTCTCTTTCTCCTCTCCTTGGCCGTCGGGTAGAACACACACACAAGGGTGTGTTGGTTGATTTTTTGGCGATTGATTTATTGCAAGTGTGTTAGTGTGTTCGTTCTCCTTTGATTCAGGTAATCGTTAAACCCTAAAACCCTTTTTTATTGTTTTGATTAATTGATCACATGAAATCATGAGTAACTTAATAACAAGTTAATAATCATGTAATTAAACATGGGGGTAAAATAAATCATGGTTAAGGGGTGTTTGTTTTGGCCGACGTAAGGAACCGAGCCCCAAGGGGGTCTCGGCTTGATTTGTTTCGCACCAACCGACACCTCAAGGTCTCGATGTGGTGTCGTGTGTCTCGGTAGCAGGAGAAAAGGGAACCCCGACCTCGGTCGGGGTATTTTTGTTGCTCGGGTGGCTCTCGGCTAAAACAAGAACCACCACCGGCTTAAGCCGGTGGCTAAATAAGGAAAGCAGGGGGAACCCCTAGCCGCGGTAGCAAGGGGAACCACCGGCTAGCCGGTGGGAACTTTTTGCTAGCCAACGGCTAGCCTTGACCAAGGGTGCGTTTGTGACCGGTTCACGGGGTTCATAAATACGGTTCACGACATGTTTAGATTAAACACGGGTTCGGTTCATGGGTGATTTTTTTGCAAGTTAATTATTTTACAAGTTTAATTATTTTACAAGATTAAATTAAATTAATTAGAACATGCACATGATTAATTTAATTTATACATGGCTTAGGTTATTAATATTATTATTAATACATGAATTTTAACATAAGTAATTATCATTTTAATTAGACTATATAATTAATTAATTATTGAAATCATGACTTATAATTAATTAATTTGCATAACTTAGGGTATATTATTAATAGATAATAATACATGTTTTAACCTAAATTTTTTACCTTTATTTAATTAAATCATGTTATATTTAATTAAATACTTTAACCTATAGTTTATTTAATTCACATGAAATAATTAATAAACTATACTATTTAATTACATGACTTAGAATATTAATCAGTAAACACTTAAGATTATATAATTAGCTTAATAACCCAGCTTATTTCTATTTATGGAAACTTTCTATTTTTAGAAACTTATTTAATTAAGGCATCTAATCTATTTATGGAAACTTTTTATTTTTAGAAACTTATCTATTTTAAGCAGTAAATATATTTTAGGAAACTTTCTATTTTTGGAAACTTTCTATTTTTGGAAACTTTCTATTTTTGGAAACTTTCTGTTTTTGGATAGTTTCTATTTTAAGAAAACCTGCTATTTATAGAAAGTTACTTATTATTACATAACAAGTATAATAATACATGAAATACAAGAAATACTTAAACAGAATAGACAGAATACATGATAAACAGAATATAAAGCTTAAATCAGTAAAACATGACATGAACATATAAAACAAGTTAAGACATGATATAAAACCAGTTACGTACTCAGTAACCCGATACTTATACACGTATGCATTTATGTAGCATTAGTGGTACCGAAGTAGGACTCTCTTCCGTTCGTCTTCTTCGCTCACTGGACACAAGGTACGGATTCTCCGTGCTTTCAGTATGGACATTCTTCCTTATTAGGATTCCCCGTATGCAGCCAACTGTTTTCCCCAGTATATGTTTTATATGTTTTTGAATTGCTTATGGTTAATTAGATACCTAAACCCATATACATGCATGACCAGTTTCACCTAGTTATGGAGGTACCATAACCATAACACTAGAGGCACCAGTGTTATGACTCCACCACGACGGTGTGATAGCTCGTGGCGTCCCTTCAGCTTTTGGCCATATTATTATTATCAGGTGGGGCGTATGGGTGCATCCTAGTTTACATGTTTTCAGCAGATTAATCAGGTGAATGTGGTGTATGCCTTGCATCCTTCACAAGGAGCTGATCCCTCCTACCCAAACTAGTATATTAAATTAGATGCAGCCCCTCTAATTTGCATGACGAGGTCACCCCTCCAAGTATTCATGCACGTTGATAATTTATGACCTATATTGGCTAATGGTAAACATGTTAAACAGTTTTTACAAGATAAACATAAGGCTTTTCAAACTATAAAACCAGTTTTAATAAGATATAACCAGGTTATTCAGGACTTAGTCTTTTCCGCTTCTTCATGCTTATATGCTTATATTATTCATGTTTACTTGTATATCCGTGCACGGAGCGTTATGCTCAGCCGTTTTCCTTTTCATGTTCCCAAAACGGCAGGTACTCAGGGACGCTCGTAGACTTTAAGCGTACGTACATATAGATTGGAAGCTTCCTATCCTTCTTTACTTTATGCATTTCTATATACTTTGATACTCATTTCCATGGACATTGTTTAGTCCTTTTCATTTACAATACTTATGTTTGTGTGTGATGAGTTCTACTTTTGGGGTACCGATGTTTGATTCCGGTATTTCCTATATGGTCATGTAATGTTTTATATATTTATCCTTGTATGCTTTGATGACACGCCATAATCACGCATGACATTCCATTTATCAAAATGGGGTGTTACATGGAGTCATAGGATTACTAAATTGTCTCTTAATTCCTTTAGACCTACAGAATTCATCAAAGTCAGCATTCTTGAGTTCTGCCCCATTATCAGTCCTAATGATTAAAACCTGTTTAGTGAACTGCTTTTCAACTAAAGTAATAAAATCCTTAAGTAATTCATTTGTTTCACTTTTAAGATCTAAAAATAAAACCCAACTGAATCTACTATAATCATTAGTTATGACTAGACCAAAGGTCTTATGACTAATGCTTCTTATAGAAACTGGACCAAACAAATCCATATGCAAAGGCTACAAAGTTTTTGTCACAGTGTTGATAGTCTTGGTCTTACAAGAGGCTCTATGTTGTTTACCTTTTTTACAGGCAGAACATGTGAAATCATTTTGAAAAGATTTGTTAGGTAAACCTCTAACCAAATTCCTATTCACTAATCTGTTAAGATTCTTGAAATTCACATGACCTAACCTTATATGCCATAAAATAGACTCATCAAATGAAGCCTTAGCTAGCAAACATGTAATACCACCTGTTGGAGTAATAGTATAAAGATTAAAGGTGTACATATTTTCTAGCCTGGGTACTTTAAGCAGTATTTGAGATTCCTTAGGCATCTCAAAGTCTTTAGACAACACCATGCAGTCTTTGTCTGTGAACATCACCTTGTTCTTCTTATCACACATTTGTGATACAGAAAAGAGATTGAACTCATTCAATTCCTTCACAAAGAACACATCTTCGAATTCCAACTTCCCTGTGTTGATTTTCCCTTTGCAAGTAATTCTACCTTTGCTACCTCCAAAGGCTACTGGTCCTCCTCTGAATTCTTCAAATTCAGCAAGAGAATCTTTGTTTCCTATCATGTGTCTTGAGCATCCACTATCTACTATACCTTTATCCTTCAATTCATCAATTAGATGCCCCTGCACATAAATAAAACTCATTAGTTTTTAATAGGAACCTAAGCCACATTTGGCTCGGATCTTGTGGGACCTACACACTTAAGAGTTTCTTCTGAAGCATTCCCAGTAATGCTACTTTTGCTGTTATACTTCATGGTTTCAATTATGTAGTCAAAGACATAGGGTGACTCTATGTGCTCAGACTTCTTTGCCTTAAGTACTGCTTTAGCGGTACTTGCTTTAACACATGATTTATCTCTTTTAGGAACCCACATTTGCACTGGTTTGTCATTATCCTTACTTTTAGATGTTTTAGCTTTTTCAACAACATTCTTAGAAGTCTTAGAGAACTTTGGTTTGACAGACTTTAAACCAGTAGTATTTAAGTTTGGTCTAGCAGTACTTACAGGTCTAGACTTGCCGGTACATGGTTTACCATACTTTAAAGGTACTAGACCTTGTTTCATAAGTACTGCCCTAGGAACAAAACTTTTGGCAGGGTTATATTTAATCTGTTTGGCTACCCTTGAGTGATAAAAATTAGGTTTGTCATTCTTAAGTTTCTGATTCCTCTTAACTTTTGCATTTTTCCCATTACTGTTTTTCATGACCCTTTGTGCAGCCTTTTGTTTCACAATCTTATCTTCATGTATAGTACAATCTTTGATAAAATGACTTAGACTACCACAAACATAACATCCTTTTCTTCTTATAGAAGACCCAAAAGGTTGTTTTGACTTAACTTCCTCAAAACCTAGCCCATCCCTTTTGGCTTTATTATGTTTTACATTGTTTTCCAAGATCTTGCTAGGAGTTTTTACCTGCTTGGGAGCAGAACTATTCTTAGATTCTTCAGAAACAAAATTGTTCATTAAAGGTGGATAAACAATGTTTTTGGTCACAACTGTCTTTTCTTGGGACAAAGTACTAGAGTTTGAGGTATTTTTAACCTTTGGTTCTTCTAACTCTATACTTGTATCATTAGTAGAGGGCATGCAAATTCCTAATAGTTGTGGAGGAACTGCCTTCATTCCTTCAGCATATCTATCATTTTCAGGTATATCATCTACCTCACTAGAACTATCAAAAATTCCTTTTGATAAGTCCTTGTTAGTTAAAGTTATCCCAGGTTGGTCCTCAATATATCCTAGGCCTGATTTATCATAATACCCCATTTGTGAATTAATCAATTTTCCCAATCTGTTAGAGGATTTTTGCCAATGATTAATCACTTCCCTTTCATTATAAAGACTGGCTTTTAAAACTTCATTTTCTGTTGACATTTTTAACAGTTGTCTTTCAAAAGCTTTTATTTCCACATCTTTTTCCCTCATTTGAAGAATTAAAATTCTTATTTTCTCTTCATAGTTTTATTGAGTCTTTTTATACAAAACTATATTGCCTTCTTGTTTAACAACACCCTGTTTGAAAGCATTTAATTCTATAGTGCATGTGTTAACCTTTTGATACTGTTCCTCTAGTTCTACTTTTAAGCTATTAAATTTAAGATCACAGTCTTTATAACAAGGATGTACCTCAGTATCTTCATGTGAGAGAGCCATTAGACCAAGCTCTTCTTCTTCTTCTTCTTCAGCCCAATTCACCACTCCATCTACAGCTACCAATGCTTTGGTTCCTTTAGGACTCCTGCTGTTTCCTTTTGGAAAGCTTTCAGTTATTCTTGGACTGGTCCTATAGTTGTGCTTGGACTTCTAACTACTACTCTCAGCTTTGTCTCTAGAGCATTCTCTTGCAAAATGTCCATTCCTTCGACAGTTATAGCATTCAACTTTGGACTTGTCATATCCAATGGCTCATTAGGATCAACAGTCATCTTTCTTTCAGTCTTCTTGAAAAACCTATTAGATCTTACTGACACCATTGTAGCTTGCCATTTAAGATACATCTCTTCGACATCAGCATTATCCATTTGGAACAAGTCATTGAGAGTTAATCTTGGCCTGTTGTCTTGTCCAACGAAGAATGAGAAGGCATCACTGTCACTAAACAATGGTGAAGACCTTCCATGTGGATTTTGAGAGACTATGGGGCTGCTTTCAATACTTTGTGGGTAAGTACTGCTTGTAAGTCCTCCAACGATATTTGTGAAGTATGAATCGCTGCTAGATCCACTCGCGGTATTATGAAAATAAGTACCGCTGTTTCCATCTGACACAAAAGCCAAGTTAGACTTTGTAGTAGTCGCTGCCTTAGTTACTTTAGTACCTTTCACATCCATCTCGTATGCTCTAAGATTGTTGTAGAGATTATCAAAAGGAATTGTTTCCAGATCATCTCTTGTGATGAAGTGCATAGCCATTGCTTTCTACTCTGGTGGAACACTTCTTAAGAATTTTAGATTAGCTTCTTCATTAGTAATTACTCGTCCATAAACTGCCAATTGAATAAGCATCTTACTGAACCTTCCATAGCCACCATGTATCCCCTCTATACTGGTAATTGAGAAGTTATCAAATTCTTGCTTTAGAACAATCTTCTTTATCTTCTTAGATTTGTCATTACCCCCAAATCTAAGTTTTATAGCATCCCACATAGCTTTAACATCCTTATAATGATGAATGCTTGGTAAGATGTCTTCTGAAAGAGCCATAGCCAAAGCAGTTTTGGCTTTTCTCTCTCTGATCTCTACTTGTACCTCCTCAGTAGTCACAGCAGGTAGAGCATAACATGTACCGTCTGGCAACCAGTGTAGCTTCTTTGGTGTGTTCTTATTCTTGATAACTTGCTACACAGTGTGATCTGTGTGATTCAAGTAATGTTCCATCTGCATAGCCCATGTCTCATAATTGTCACCTTTGAGAACTGGGAGTTTAACAGCAGATAGAGTATGAGAAGGTGTTGTTGTAGAGGTAGCTACAGCATTCACGACTTGAATACCTTGTACTGGTGCAGGATGCACAACTTGTGGTTGTCCCTGTGGCATAGGATCAGGGTTTTGAACATCATCCAAGTGAGCATCATCACCTTCTGGTTGAGACATTGAGTTTTGGTGTGTGTGGAGTGTTTGGGGTTGTGTTCTTCTTTTTCAGAGTTTCTCGACAAGCTCTGATACCACTTGTTGATCCCTTTGATTGGATATATATTCTGTTAAGAACTAGTATAGTATTTTGTAATCAAACTAAAACACTTTGAGAACTCTAACTCACACTAAATAAGTTATGCAGAATCTAACTTATAAAGCACAGAAGAACATAATTACTTTTAACTATTCGATTCTCTTATTAATCGACTTGAATGAGATACATGAATGACATTGTACCTATGTTCCTTTTATACAGTAAGGAACCCTAGAAACCTTAGAATATTCTATAAAGATAACTATATCACAGACGATATATTATCAATATTCTAACTATTTAAGTATATCACATAAGATATACTCTAACTATAACTATGACATATCTTATACAAAGATATATTCGTCCTAATCAGTATAGTAGTACTTACTTTATAAGTAGCAGTACTTACTATGTACCGCCTTAACACTAACGGTACTTGCATAATACTAACAATACTTAAATTACACTGACGGTACTTGACACTTAACAAATAATTCCCAACAATTGTCCTAACCATAATATGCTCCCCATCACTTTAATTGATACTTTCACAATGGTTTAACTTGTCGTGATCGTGATACGATTAATGCTGCCGCCGGTGGTACGTTTATGAAGAGAAGACCCGGGGAGATGGATCTTCAATAAATAACCCGAGAGTCAATGTTTCTTCTACTTCATCAAACCCCGAGATAGCCGAACTCACCCAACTCACCCGTAAACTAGCCGAGATAAACAAAAATTTCTTAACCATGGCTACGAACCAATTTCAACAAGTTAAAGCTGTAACACCTTCTTGTGAGACTTACGATGGTCCTCATTCATACACCGATTGTCCTTTTACTCATGACAATTTGGAAAACGTGTATGCGAATAACGGTAATTTTTCCACGGGAGGCTATCAAGCTCGACCTCAAGGTGACCGCAATTTGCTAAGTTATCGTTCAAACAACTTCCTTTCACCACCCGGTTTTCCTCCTCAAAACCAAAACAACTTCAATCGCAACAATCAAAACCAACCTCGAGCTCCTAATCAACATCATACCCAAAGAAACCCATATCCACCTCAAGGAAATAATCAAGTTTACCAACAACCCACCTATCAACCACTAGCTTACCAAGCTCCTCCTCCCAACCAACCCACAACATATAATCAAGAGGTTGAAACTTACATGAGGACTAATGATGCGCTGGTGCAGAATCTTCAAAGACAAATTATTAGCTTAGGAATGACATACGAAACTCTTTAAGCAGTCAAATGAATGACTTACGTGATATGATGGCTAGTTTCTTCCAAAGTAATCAACCCTCTGCTTTGGGTTCTCTTTCGAGTAACACCATTGCTAATCCAAGAGGGGAGATGAAAGCAATCACCACCCAAAGTAGAAATGGTTATAAGGAACCTGGTATTCCTAAACCTACTCTGGTGATTGTGACAAAGGATACCGAGCCCCCTTCACCAATTCCTCCACCTTCCACTTCTACCCCTCCTCCACCCAAGGATGTGAGTAAAAATTCCATTCCAAAGCCTTCCTCTCAACCCGACATACCTTATCCTTCAAGGTTGAGGAAAGAGAAGTTAAAGAACAAGGATGATATTCAAGTTTCAAACTTTCTTAAAATGTTTAAACAATTGAATTTCAACATCTCCTTTGACGAGGCTCTCGCTCACATGCCTAAATATGCTAAAATGTTCAAAGATCTTCTCAGTAATAAGGAAAACCTTTGATGTATGGTGGAATGTATATGTGATAATTAAGATTACGTTATAGGGTAAATTAGAAAATTACCTTTAGGAAAAAGTAATAGACTAATATTACCAAAGACGAATTCAATTAAGCACGTTTGTGAACCAAGTTCGTTATACACGAAGATCAAGTGAATTTGAGATGTTTCGCATTGATTTGGACAATTGATTCAAATTGGTTGTCGGTTTTTAAACTATAATAAAAATCTACCAATTTTAAACCTATTTTAAATTTATCCTAAAGTGCATGAATCGTAAACCCCGCTATGTTTATCTAGAAAATAAAAAACAATTACATAAAATTTAAATTATTTAAAAATTAACCTAATTTAATAATATATAAAAGTTTATCTATTTAATAAAAATAACTTTTAAACTATTTAAAATCTAATTATACTTTTTTAAACTAATTAACTTTATTAAAAATTACTTATACCAAACATATCTTTTTAAAACTAATTTTATTTAAATCTAAAATTATAAAAAGCTAAATATTAAAATAAACTAATTAAACTTTTTAAATTAATAAAAACATTTTTTTTTATTTTATTAATTATAAAACTAGAATTGACTAAAATAAAAGCATTAATTAAAAAAAATATTTAAAAACGTAACTTTAATTAAAATAAACTTCAATTGCAAATTATGCCAATACTTAAATCTACTATATCAATTAATAAACAGAAAGAAAACTTAAAAGAGCTATTAGCTCAGTGGTAAACACAGAGTGCACACACCCTTGAGGTCAAGGGTTCGAGTCCCACTAGGGACTCATTTTTTGAGATTATTTATTTTTGACAGTAAACTGTTTGGAGTCACAGAAGGTGACTTTTGTAACATATAATTTGGAGATGAACTGAAAAGGATATCAGTTTTGAGTTTAACAGATTAATTGAATCTGTTCACTTGAAATCAGCAATTTCAAAATGAATAACCAAGCTAAAAATTAGCTAAACAATACAGAGAAATACTGCTTAACTTATACAGCAAAATACACAAGAAATACCAGCAAATTATAGTCCAGTATCTACTTAAATAGGAAATCGCAGGTTCATCAGTTAATGTACCAAAACTTAGTAAAACATATTGAACATCAGCAATTTATAGGATGAATTATAGATCTATAACCTGATAATACAAATTAATCAGCTATTATGACAACTAAATCACTCATATAAGCTATCTAAAACATTCTAACAAAATCTAAAGCAGAAATTAACATAAATCTGATAAATATAAAAATAAGGACGCAAAATAATAAGCTATCAAATAATACTCAAGTTAAATCAACAAATCAACTCGAAGTTAAATAATGCAAAACAAAACTTCAACTTAATCTTATTAAGCCTAAATCATACTGATAAACCAAGTCGAGGCTCACAGATAAGTCACCAATCGAAATCAGAAATCATCAGAAACTCAGAACTATAGAATAACAATTACCTCTTCCATTACAGTTTACTTTAACACATTAAAAATCAGTAAAAGTAAACCATACCAATATCATTCACCAGTTAACAAAAGCTAAACCATCTAGATAAACTATTATGAACAAAGTACATCATTCATCCTTAAAATCTAAATAAACTAACAAATCAATCCATTATATTCGTAACATCTTACTTATTAAAATCAAACAAACAAGCCTCATTCATTATACTAAGCAGATCATTAAACATAACACATAAGATAAAATAAAAAGAAGGAAAAGAAAGTGACACCTATTGGAGATTTCTCTTGAGACGAAGGTTGCGTTGATCAACCTTGTGAACCGATTCTATACCAACATAAATCACCACATTTCACCATCATATATTATTCGAACCAGATTTGGCTTAACTCGAACCATAAATCAATTTTTAATCGAACCATACAGTTTTTTTATAAACTTAAACAGTAGGTTTAAGTTTTTATCCCCAATCTCACTTTATCATTCAAATAAGCTATTAATCAAGCTTATTTAATCAATATTTGTTAATAACATTAAGCTTAATATAAATGTAGATTCGTATAAACTTTTAACAATATTTAATCAAAACTGAAGAGCAAAACTAAACGAAAACATGAACGAGATCTTTTATTAATATCAAAAGTAACAGTACAATTTGAAAATTAAAGAAAATACAAATCTAACACTAAACTAACATTAGAACTTTAGAGTAAAAAGAGGGATGATTGATTACAAGTAAATAAGGGGTTTTTATAGCCATCCCAAGGCTTGTTGAGGGAGAATATTCGGATCTTCCAAAGCATATTCCTTTTCAATTTAAGCCCTTAGATCATCTTTCTCTCTCTTGTTGTTGATCGGATGGTTGATAGGACACAACTAGCACACGGATTGCCAACGTGGCATCCGTTTGTGTTAGTTGTGTTTCTTTGATGCCTCTTGATTGGCTGGTTGGGGAAAATGATGTGTTTCCTCCAGTGAAAAACTGCCACGTATCATGTTCCTTCCTTATATTCTCTTCCTTAAAATTGGGGGAGATAATTCCCCCACACTTGAATTACACGTGGGAGTAAAAGCCCCAATTTATTTGGGCAATTTATCCATCTAGGGTTTTTGTGAATAGTTGTGTTTACAGGTTAATTTTTGGGGAAGAAAGACATAGGTTGTATCGACTTATTTATTTATTGTGTGTGAAGAAACGTGTAAAAGTGGGTGAGGGAGTATAAACGTGACATGTGAGTGGGTGAAGGTTTACTAAATATGTGAAAGTTAAACGTTTGTTAAACAAAACCCTAAGGCCCAAAACAATTCGTCCATATTCACTTTTTGTGCAAAACTTGGGCTTGAAACCCAAGTTATATTTCCCATCAGTTTGTTTAATTTACTTCTTGGGCTTCATTTGGATTTTGTCCCAATAATTCATCCGTTCCAAAATAGGTTTAATGGGCTTTTGACCAAAACCAATACTTGTTTCCCAATATTGGGCTTTCAGGCCCAATTAGCATTTGTGGGACCCACTTGATGCAAATAGTCTTCAATAAATTCAAATCCGCTAAAGACGAGCTCGATTTTGGCTTCATTGATCTTTTTCTTCAAACTCGTGCCAGTTTTGCCGATTTTTGCGAACTTGGTACCTACACACATTAAAACAAGAAACAAACATATACAACGCAAATTTCATACATTAAATGCATTATTTCATTGTTTATAGATGATAATGATATGAGTAAAATCACTCATATCAAACTCCCCCTTGCTAAGCAATTTCCGTGTCCTCACACAATGATAAAATGAAACACTAACTACACCATTATTCAACTTTTTTGACTTTTATTTTGCAAAGACATAATGTATTCCTTTCATTATTTGAAAAATAACTTTAAGGATCATAAAACTCAAATAGATTCATCGTCCCCGACTTATCACTTTTCCATGACAAGTGCAAAAACAAGATCATTGTCAATCATAAGCCCCAAAGTTAAACCAACTCATACAAGTAATTTGTGTTAAACTCAATCTCCTATTATTCCTAATTGTATCTCTAGATTTTATTTGTCATTCACCCAAAGGCTCATTTGACTTTATTTGATATTTATTAGACAAAAAATGAAGGCAAGAACGTTGTAAACTCAACACTCAAAACCTAACCTCGACTTCAAAAACTGTTGTCACTAAAGAAAGCCCACATCAAGAATAACTTAACACGATTTAGGGATAAATCCCGGACCCGAAATTTGGCTAATATGGCTACTTAAAGCAACAATAAAAACCTCCAAAGTCAATTATGACCTTATTAATGGAGTTAGCAACAACTACATCATAACACCTTTTGGCTCTTTAAGATGCAATTGTGCTCCTTATTTAAAATCCACACCCTAAGGCTCCTTGGACAAAAATAAGGGAATTGACTTCACCATCCTACCTTACGGATCATGATGATGAAGCAATTTTTATTCAACACGCCCCTTGACATACACCCTAAGGCTCTAATGACAAGGTTAGTGCTACATGACTCCCAACCGAAGGCTCCTAGAGAACATATTTTTATTTATTATTCTTTATTAATATGATATGTATAGTAAGCCAAATTTCCGCAATCCCATGATCAAAAGTCCATGACGCTGGCACCCTTAATGTGTTCTCACTTTAATTACAAGGGAAGAAAAAGAAGGAGTTACGAGTTAAGATATCAAGCCTAAACCGCTAAAGACTTCATTTATTAAGCAATTATTATTCAAGTGTGGAAAGTAAGTACGAGGAGATTAAATCAAACACAAAAATACTTGCACAAAGAAGAATTTAACCTTAGAAACTTATGATTGAACTCTATCATCTCTTGTTCTCTATATTGTAAAATTTTAAAAATGTGAGATCAATGGATACTTAACCTATTAAATCAATGTTTTGGGTTTTCAAGTCATCTATATGATCTTGCATCTTCTTATACTCTTTCAAGTTTTAGAATTTGCGTTTTAAAGTTCCCTTGATAAACGACTTTCTAGGTTCAATTATAGGAACTTACGAAAAGTTCTTGTTCTTAACTCGTATGAATTAAGACTTTCGCGTTTTAAAGCTCCCTATATAATAGCCTAGCAAAACTTAATTCAAATACGTTAAGGAAAAGCTAAGGTTAAAAACCGATTCGAGTCAAAAACTATTTTTATTTTCACCAACGGAAAGCCTACATTCGTGTCAAAAGCACTTATTTTTTTATTAAAACTTAAAAATAACACAAAAAAATTAAAATTTTATTGAAAAATGAGAAAAAGATTACGTTTGGACACGACAAAAGCAATTGCAAGCGATTATATCGATTGACTCCCCCATGCTAAAACCAAACATTGTCCTCAATGTTTCTTAGCTCAAGAGTAACACCCCCTTGCTAAAACACGAAGAGTCTAATGCAAAATCCTAGCATGGAAAGAGCACGCAAATCTATAAGCCATTTATTAATTATGCCTCAAGATAAAACGTTAGTCGATAAAAATCAAGGGATAAAGAGTGTGCCCCTTTTTGACATTCAAAGAATGGAAGATCAAGTGGACCGGCAAAAACCGAACACGTGAGTCTTCAATGATAAGGGTCATACCTAAGATTCACAACACAACAAAATACGAGCACGAGCTTGAAAGATCAAGCCTTATTAATTATTAGAAAATAGAAAGAAGATAGAATGTATGGGACTCCCCCACAAGGCACCTCGTTTTTGTTCACCGAGTCATGAGCTCGAATCGATCCCCGCATTCATTGGTCCTTAGGGAATGTTTGAAGATCCAGGACAACCTCCGTAGGTATGTCCCCTCCAAAGTAATGTTTCACACGATGACCATTCACCTTAAAGTTAGGCCCGTCTTTTTGAGCTAGCTCAATGGTGCCATAAGGGAAAACTTGTGCAATGGTGAATGGTCCGGACCAACGGGATTTAAGCTTGCCGGAGAAAATCTTAAGTCTAGAGTTGAATAAGAGGACTTGATCACCAACATTGAAAATGCGGTTCTTTATCTTAGAGTCATGAATCCTCTTAGTCTTCTCTTTATAGATCAAAGAATTTTCATGTAGAATATTGATAATCAATGAATCTATGAAGGGGTTTGTTGATTTCTAGAGAGAGAAAGTTAGAGAGAGAAAGTGAGAGAAACTATGTGAAATTTATTAATATGGAATCAAAGAATTGACAACAACCAACCCCTTTCCTTAGTGGAAAGGGGTATTTATAGTCCAAGCTAAACATTGGGCTTGGGCCGGTCCATGACAAGCCCATGGACCGGTTCTTACTTAAGTTAATAAGCAAATAATAACTAATTACTAACTACGAGCTATTACAACATAAATCATATTGTGGAGTGACCGATACTTCTAATATACGTTAAAACGTATTTCTAACAATCTCCCCCTAAGGGAGGTCACTCTACGTTACAAAGTTCTAAACCTAGCATACTATACTAAGTCTTCGTTCTTTAGCTCGTAGTCTTTTCTTCTTTTCTTTCTTTTGTTGTGAATATGTTGATTTGATCTTTTTGGCTTTGACTTGAGAGCATTGTTCTTTGGCCTTTCACGTGCGATCTTTGCCTTTCTTGTGAACTTTGCCTCCTCGTGACTTCATGTTCCACACACTTACGTCTTTTTGTTGGATTCTTGAAAGCTTCAGAGTTTGGTACAGCGGAAGACTTCATCTTGTACTTTCTTGAATTTTTTGTTGCAAAAGACATAAGCATGTGGGAACGACTTTTACAGGTACACCGCAACACCACCGTCTTCACTGGTACACAGCAACGCCACCGTCTTCAACAGGTACTCAGCAACGCCACCGTCTTTAGCAGGTACACAGCAACGACACGAATAAAATGGCTTTGAACATTTTATTCTAATTCGGTAGCATTTTACCTCCGGTCGGTGAAGACCGTTGGACGATATTAGATATCGTACCCGTGACGGATAGTTTCAATTAAGTAACTTCCTGACAGGATTTCGCGGGTAAACCCGTTCTCTTTATTCGACCGTCCAAAGCTGACTGCGAACATAAAGAGTGAATCACTTGGATAAATTATCCTTGTGATTAAAAGCCGTCAATTCATGAAACCTGGAACAAGTGAATTTCAATTAAGATTTTCACCATCGTTGCTTTCCAGTTGTCACGAGCTCGATTCATAAAGAATCTTGCACGTTACCTACCAAGTGCTGTTTGATGTTGACACTAGAAGGATTTCCACTCGTCACTGTGGTCAATAAAGAGTCACTCTGAGTGTTCTTGCAAGATCATATGATAATGCGAAGAGGCCTGGAACGAGTTTAAGTTCAATTAAGAATTAAACCACTGTTACCTTCCAGTTTTTCACAAGATTAGTTCTAAAAGAACCGCACGTGTAACCTACCATGAGCTTGTTTGATGTTGGCTCAAGCAGGATTTCCATCTTCATTGTAATACTTACATATTACTCGGATGTTCTGGCAATATTACAAGAATATTGCGTAGGACTCATGAAAATCTCTTACTTTTCACAGTGTGTGAGAAAGCAAGGAATAAATGGAAAGTGTCCTAATGAGACTTTTGATGATCTCTTAGCTCTAGACTCGATTGTGCGTTTTGATTTAGTGAGCGATGGCTGGAGAGGAGTGCCACCTTTTCAATACCAGTTTATTCGGAGTGAATAAACCAATAGATAACGTGTTGATCTCCGTGTGATTAAAACAAATACCTTTTGAGAGATATTTGAGTTAGCTGGGGAAGGGTTGTGCATTGCATCACTGGGTCCATGATGTCTTTCTTCAATACCGAGAATCATTAACAAAAATGACCTCAATAGCATATGTATTGACCCGGTTTCTGCCTAAAGTTGTAAGGAGGGCTTCTTTCTTTACACCCTTTATCTTTACATTTCTTTTTCATTCTTCAACCCCTTCAATGCTTACCAATACGTCATCACTAGCACCTTGTTGTGATTGTTCCAGTGCTAGCTTAAGTACTTGGTCGGCATTCAGCTACGTTCACATTCTTTCTCCATCTTTCCTAGGACTTCTAATTCTATCTAGGGAATTGTCCTTGGGAAGATTCCATCGGCTCTGATGAATCATTGGACTAAACCTATTCCTACCACCCTTTTGTCACCACATCCGTCGTGAATTAAGCGTGTTTTGGGAAGGAATTGCCACCATGAAAAATCATTGAAAATCACCTAAAGTACTTGTGATATTGAAATCAAAAGTTTTGTACCTTAGGTGTTTTGTTCATCAAAAACGCTCCCCCTTAACACGTGCTTTACACATATTAAGTTGGATAATCTTTAAGTATTTTTCATCTTTTAGCCAAGTATCACTTACGTCTCCTTAATCCCATTTTCTCCCCTTATCCAAAATGTTAACCATTAATATTTGGGATACTGAATGGATTAACCGGTCTTTGGGTAAAAAATGAAATCGATGTTTTGGCCATAGAACAAGTTATTGCTCCCCCTTAAGTTAATAAGGGATAGTTGTAGTGCTTTGGTATGACATATTTTGAAAGATTTAGAATCTCGTGAGAAATTCTTGAAAAATTATCATACCTTAACACTACACCAAGCCATTCAAGCACATTATTCACAAATTTACATATTCACTATTGAAAACCAATATAAAGTGACCTGAGATGTACGACCCATCAGATGGATCGTTGCAGTAGCTTGTGGTGCACTAAATACGGTCTTCCACCCACGAATCTTTCCAAGCTCCTCATCAATCTACGTTCACGGAGCTTTTGATCGATCTTTTTGATCACATACTTTGCCATCTGCCGGTAACCCGGATGCCAATCCTCCGTCATCTCTGGCAAAGTCCCACCCGAGTTCAGATGCTCCAACTTATCTCTGACTTGTATAAGAGTGCCATCGCTATACTTGTGGAGCTCCCCCACCCTCATAAACTTCATCAAACCTCGACTGTTCAAGTAGAAAATGCCGTAATTCGGGACAGAAATTCCGGTATATGGACATCTTTCTACATGTTGAGGTAGCACTTGATTCACAGGACGGGTTAAATTGAGCCTCCTCTGATAGCTTTCGACTCCCAACTGAAGATCCTCAACTCGTGACTTGATGACAACGCTTCGTGTGAACATACGAAGTGCTGTATTCAAAGCAATCAGGTCTTCACGAGGAATGTGAGTAAGTTGATCTCGGGTCATCAGAAGCAGCATATCTTCAATATCCTCAAGGCGAATGATGGAAAAATCTCCTTGCTGGATTTTGTATTCCCTGTCATCCTCCCTTTTCAAGCGAATCTCCGTCACATGATAGTAGCCGTTCTTGGCTTCAGTTTTCATTCCTAAGATGCTGGAGATACGGATGTCGGATCTAACATTGCTTCCAGAATTGACCAAGCAGCAACCCCTGTACGCCCTTCGGACTCGTTCGTCCCAATGAGATGCACCTATGACAGCATACATATCATAATTACGATTCATTTTTGGGACCCAGAGTCGATTTACCTTTTCCTCGATGAAGGGTATTGTCCCCCAGTTGGCAGCTTTCAGCAAAGTCAGGGATGTTGCATACTTTGATGATCCCTTCAGTAGATACTCAAGATCGTTGGTGACGAAGAAGTCAAGAGCAATCTGATTATCTTGAGCAGGATCCATTGGAGGTGGAGCTCTTTCTGATTCATGAAGTTCTGGCCTTTGAACGGTTTTCAAAGCCTTTATGATCTCATCGGCATAATACTCGAACTCCATTCGGGGTAATCGGGTTTTGGCACGCAGTCTCTTATCTTTCATCGCTTTCTTGACCAAGGATGGAGTAACCGAAGTCTTATACTCATGAGCAAGAAATGCACATAAGTCAATCGGACTTCGGATACGCAGATACAGCACATCTTTGTCAGCATCTGTGATCGGATCATATTGTGCTGCTGCCGTGATCCAAGCTTGTGGTGGTGCAGACTCGTCTATCTCCAACGTGTCTTCCCAGGCACGAATGCTTGGTTCAGGAACCGTAGATTGTTGAACCTGTTGTTGAGGAGTTGAAGTGCGAACATCTGTTGGTTCAGTTTCAGGCATTTCAGCAGTGTCGTGAACTGGGGAGTGTTGTGCAGCTTCGGGTTCCGTCACTGATTCTGCGATCACAGGAGGAACAACAGCAGAACTAATGGGGTTAGTGGTAATAGGTAAAGATACAGCGACAGAGATACCAGGAACCGATGACGCTGTAGTGGCATTCACATCGTGGCGCCACTTAGTTCGTCTTGATTCTGAGGATGTCGACTTGTCCTTCTGTCCTGCATCTTTTGTGGACTTGGTTCCAGTCTTAGTAGCAGTCTGCTTGGAGCTGGTAACCTTGTCTCCCTCTTTCGGTTGTTCACCCCCATCATCATCCTGATTGTCATCCCCGTTACTATCCCTAACACTCTCCTGATTCTCATCACCACCATCGTCGCCATCATCATCATCCTCATCCTCGTCATCATCCTCATCATCCTCATCATCATCACCACCTTCATCATCGTCTTTCTCCTTTTCACCTTCTTCTTCTTCTTCTTCCTCTTCTTCACCCGTACCCTCTTCTTCACTCTCTTCCCTTTCTTCCTCAGGTAAGATGTGATATGGTACCACACTTCCAAACATTTTGAATAATCTATCATCCTCCATGATAGCATCATTCAGGGATTTATATAGAGCCCGTTGAATCCTCGACTTGTTATACGACCCAAGTTCCACCATTCGAGCCTTAAGGATCTTCTTCAATTCAAAATCCGTCAGGTCATAAGCAATCTTATAGGCGGCTTCTGAAGGGTTGGAGGATTTGACCATCAAGTTGTCAGCAGCAAGTGTCTTCAACTCGTCACGAAGCTTAGGCATTAAGGATTCAACGGATTCTTGCACTCTTTCTTTCACAGATGCTTCAAGTGCTTCTTTTTGTTCCTTATATTTATCCCTCATTGCTTGAAGTCTGGTAATGCGTGCAGCATGTTTATCAGCCTCAGCCTGCTTAATTCGAGCAAGTTCCTCTGCATGAGCTTTACGTGTAGCTTCCATGTCTGCAGCGAACTTGGCAATCAACTCTTCTTGAGCTTTCTGAGATGTTTCTTCCCTTTGAGCTCGTCTTTGCAACTCTTGGCGAAGTTCATCCATTTCGCGTTTGTGATTATCAAGCATTTCGGCCATCACTAATGCAGCCATTGCAGATGTTGCAGAACTGCTCTGGGTTGACTGAATAGGCTCGGTTGTTACTGCTGTACTAAGGATGGGGATTATGGGTGGTGGAAGAAATGGTGTGGAAGCCGGTCGGGTTGGTCGGGTTGTTAAGGGTTGGATTGGTGGAGGTAGAGTTGCCAAGGGTTGAGTTGTCACCATGATTGTAGGAGCAACAGGTTCTTTTTCCACACTTGTTGAAATAGGGATTGATGGCTCCTTCGAAGTGGAATAGTTTTCAGGTGACCCAAACTCATCAACATCATGCGGTTCCTCGTACTCATCCTCGATATCTACCCTCGCACCTGAACCACTACCGCCTGTATCTTTCCTACTCCTTTTAATAGCAATCTTCATCATTTGTTGCTCGGATTTGTCAAGAGTAGGATCAACAATATTTTCTTCATCACGTAGACGCATCAAATCCTTACCCTTTCCCTTCTTACCCTCTGACTTCTTCTTCTTTGGTTCGGGTTCAGGTAACACAGCTGGTTGTTTGCGTTTACCTTTACTCTTAACCGTTGTGGATGAGTCTTCTCCAGTTTGAAGGTTTGCTTTCAGCCTTTGGATTTCTAGCTGCAGTAGCTTGTAATCAGCAGAACCTTTGATTTTGTCTGACAGAAGGTAATCAGGAACAGGACCCGGAATCACACCAGTAGACGGTCCTTCATGCCTCAGATCTACAGTATCATCAGCTTCTTCAGTGTGATAGCGACCTCCTGCACGCCTATCAATAGTAGCATCAAGCTTCATAAAGTAATTTATGATGAGCTTAATAAACCGAGGATAAGGAAAGAAGTTTGTCTTCAGCTTCTTGTTGTGGAAGAGTTGAAAGGTGAATTCTTCCCATATCAACAAAGCATAATCTGAATTCGCAGCTTTGTACATGCCATAGAAGAGGTTCATTATCGGACTGCACAAAGCATCATGTCCACTCGTTTTTGGTGTAAGGCATTTACTGAGAATACCCATCAAAGCTCTCCAGGGTTGTCCTACCTTAGCAGTAGTAAACTCAGATGCAACTCGTATTTCCGGACATCCAAGTGCGTCAAATAACTCCGCGAGTTCATCTTTATTAGGATCCCTTGAGAAAGACATGCCCTTGGGTGTATCCCGTATACCAAGTATCTTACGGAAGTCTGAAACGGTGAGTGTCTGCTGCTTGTTGTCGATGGTGAAGGTGATCTTGTTCGAGGTGAAATCCTTGGTTGCCCAAAATTCAAACATATACTCATAAGGCACTGAGGCTGTACTCCTAAGGGCGTTCTTAAAGTGAGAGTTATCAAGAATGGCTATGGCGACCTTAAAACCATGGTGAGTGGATTTAGAAACTTGCTTCAGCCTATAGTTGTTGGGTATAAACTTAAGGGTTCGAGCTTTAGCAATATCGGCTTCCCTAGATTCTTGGATAGCTTGTACTGTTGGATTAGTCATTTTATCTGCTTAAGATAAGACATGAAAGGTTGATGCACAAAAACAGATAGATATATATCATTCTTACTTCTAAGCATAACACATTTCATAAGATAAAACAACAAGTACATAGATAGCATGCAGACAATAACAATCAAACAACTCATCCGGAACTTTTCCTCATTCGGAACATTTTCATTCGGAACATTCTTCATTCGGAACTTTTCCTCATTCGGAACTTCTCCTCATTCGGAACTTCTTCATCCGGAAGTTCTTCATTCGGAACTTCCTTCATCCGGAAGTTCTTCATTCGGAACTTCCTTCATCCGGAAGTTCTTCATTCGGAACTTCCTTCATCCGGAACATTCCTTCATTCGGAACTTCCTTCATTCGGAAGTTCTTCATTCGGAACTTCCTTCATCCGGAAGTTCTTCATTCGGAACTTCCTTCATTCGGAAGTTCTTCATTCGGAACTTCCTTCATTCGGAAGTTCTTCATTCGGAACTTCCTTCATTCGGAAGTTCTTCATTCGGAACTTCCTTCATTCGGAAGTTCTTCATTCGGAACTTCCTCATTCGGAAGTCCTTCATTCGGAACTTCCTCATTCGGAAGTTTTTCAGAAGAAATCCTTCATTCGGAAGTTTTAAGCCACGTTCATCCGGAACTTTTACAAACTAAACTCAGATGATTAATCTAGCGCGTTTGTGAGTTTTTAAGGCAAACTAAGGCATATAAACATCATAGCATACAAATCCGCATAAAACCCACCACAAATCCTTAGTTAATAAACCCTAATTTAATCATACTCCCTAAATGGATTAATCTGATTAAATGAGCATGTTTAACCGAATTATATGATAAGAAATGTAGATTAGAAGTTAGCATATTGATGAATTTACCTTATTTAGTTGAAAGAACCGGATCTAGATGGATAAACGAATGATTTTGAATGCGTGTTTGTGTGTGTAACAATGGCGGCAAGATATTAGAGAAACAGTGAACAAAAGCATAAGGGGCGGGGGTGTTTTATTTGACTTAGGTCAAATTCTAACATATTTCACAACATGTCACTTTAAGTACTCCAATTTCACTCCTTTTTCTTTTTGTTTCTAACTGTTTTCATATCACTTAACCCTTTTTGTTTTTAACTTGCACACAAATTAGCAAATGCATCTATTAGCATCTCTCCAATATCTAAAAGCAATGCCTATCACTTAGAACGAACACTAGTCGTTTTCTAAAGCAAAACACTCAATTACCATGAAGCCCTTAATTTTCACAATCACTTTTGAAAATCAATTTTAATGACGAAGATGATTTTACTATTTTCTCCCCCTTAAACAATGACCCGTTTTCTATTTAAAGAGCTGTAGTCATTGTTTAAAGAGTCAAATAGTGATGAAAGCATTTCCAATTTATCTCTTGAAAAATTTTGATTCGTGGTTTTAATAAGATTTCTCTTATCTAAACAAATTAATGCACTGAGACGTACACAAATTCGTGTCAGACCAAGTTATAAAGTAAACTTGATCACTTTGCATGATTTGGCTTGTAAATCACGCCCGAGAAAATTAATTCCCGTTTTGAGCCAACGTTTTCCAAGGAAATACGTGACTTTAATATGAAAACCGGGTTGCAGTCTGAAATAACTACAAGCCATAATGGGCATGTTTTAAAAACATTACAACTTTTATACGGACTCTATTTATGGCACCGTGTCAATATTGATCGACATTTCTAAGGCCGTAAATATTACCGTACTAAAAGACATGCCCGATTTAAAACGAAAAATATTTTTGGTTTTTCTTGATTTTATAAGTTTTATGGTTTTTCTAGGTTTTATATTTTTTATGGTTTTTGTTGGTTTTATATTTTTGTATTTTCTTTTTGTGGTTTATATATTTACTATAATATACATGATCACAACCAAAGGATACTCTGAATAGTTTACCACGACTATTCAGCTGATTCTTCTGCCAACTCTTTGAGTGTCGCTGGAGTGAATGATTTCATGCCAAGCTTGTCGATCAAAAACTCGATTCGTCCTCGATCTAAGGCTTTGGTGAACATATCCGCCAGCTGGTACTCAGTAGTGACAAAATACAGCTCGATCACTCCGTTCTCCACCTGCTCTTTGATGAAATGGTAGCGAATGTCTATGTGCTTGGCCCGGGAATGTTGAACATAGTTGCAGCAAAGGGCAATGGCGCTCTTGTTGTCACAATACATCGGGATTTTGTTAAATCCAAGACCGTAGTCAGTTAATTGTGATCTCCTCCAAAGGACTTGAGCACAACAACCGGACATGGCGATGTATTCAGCCTCCGTGCTAGAAATTGCAGCGCTTTTCTGCCTTTTTGAAGACCAACTGATCAATCTATCTCCTAGGAGTTGCACAGATCCAGAAGTGCTACGCCTCGTATCTTGACATCCAGCATGATCGGCATCTGCGTATGATATTAAAGCAATCGAGGAATCTATCGGATACCATAGACCACGATGAAGTGTTCCTTTTAGATACCGAAAGATCCTTTTCACAACATGTAAGTGCTTTTCGGTAGGCCGAGCCTGATACCGGGCACACATGCATACAGCAAATTGCAAATCAGGCCTGCTAGCAGTCAGATAGAGAAGGGTGCCGATCATTCCACGGTAAAGTTTCGGATCGACAATAATCCCATCCCTATCTTCATCTAACTTGGATTTCTCCACCATTGGAGTGTCTACGGGGTCACAATTCTCAAAATTATATTTCTTAAGAGATTCTAGAGCATATTTGGATTGATTTATAATGATGCCTCTGGGATTCTGAGAAATCTGTAATCCTAAGAAAAATGAAATTTTTCCCATCATCGACATCTGAAAGCGTGTGGACATTATCTTCTCAAATTGTTTAGACAATTCTATGTTAGTGGCAGCAAAAATTATATCATCAACATAAATTTGTACCAGAAGCATGTCGTTGCCGTCCTTGAGAGTGAATAGAGTGGGGTCCACTTTGCCTTTGGAGAAGCCTTCCGACATGAGATATGTTGACAGGAGATCATACCACGCGCGTGGAGCTTGTTTCAACCCATAGAGAGCCTTCTTAAGCTTGAACACATGGTTAGGAGACTCCGTACTGATGAACCCATCCGGTTGACTAACATAAACCTCTTCCCTTAGTTCACCGTTCAAAAATGCCGTCTTCACATCCATTTGATAGACGATCATGTTCATATGAGCAGCAAACGCAAGGAATAGTCTAATCGCCTCCAATCTAGCCACAGGAGCAAAAGATTCCTCAAAGTCTATACCCAAGGCTTGTTTATATCCTCTAGCGACCAATCTTGCTTTATTCTTCAATACCGAACCCATCTCATCAAGTTTAACCTTATAAACCCATAACAAAGTAAGGATGTTAACCTTGTCAGGGCGAGGAACCAATTCCCATACTTCTAGTCGTTTGAATTCATTGAGTTCCTCCTGCATAGCTTCAATCCAAGATGATTGGGTCATAGCCTGCTGCCAATTTTTAGGTTCAACTTCAGAGAGAAATGCATCAAAGTAACAATATAGTGCACTCTCTTGTAGTTGATGGCGTGTAGAGACTGGTCGATCTAGATCTCCAATAACATTCCTAATTGGGTGATCTTTTGTCCATTTAGTGCTATGGTTTTCAATCCTAGGTGGTCTGGAGTGAACAATAGATGGAGCTTCTTCTGAGGTAGAGGCGGCTGAAGGGTTTTCAGGGATCGCAACACCAAAGAAAGGAAGCTCTTGCAATTGAGCATATTCCAGGTCGTGATCAGTAGTATCCTCTTCTACATCATTAGGCACAAGTAGGGGTGATGATTCAGGTGTAGTTTGAGAATCACTTGGTGAAGGTGCATCCGGTTCAATGTGAATTGTAGATGCATTAGATAAAGGTTCATTAACTTGAGCAACCACTTCAGGTATTGGAGCAATTACTACAGGTGTTGGAACTTCATCAGTCGGGGGATCGAAGAATTCATCAAACAACGGTTGAAACAGTTTATCCCACTCGGGCCTTGATGGTGGTAAAAATGATGTAGAAGTAGGATTGTTGGGAACTAATCCGGAACTTATAGCACCGGGTCCCATCTCATGAAGCGCGGGTTCAGAGCTGTGTTGCTCAGAAGCCATCGCTGTCAGCTCGTCGAAATCTGCGTCCATAGTTTCTACAATCTTGCCAAGACGACGGTTATAGATTCGGTATGCTCTTTTGGACGGTGAGTAACCAATGAAAATACCTATATCGGCTTTTGGTTGAAGCTTACCCAAGTTCTCACTATTGATGTTTGGATAACACAGAGCACCAAACACATGGAAAAATGAAACATCGGGTTTGCGGTCA
Organism: Glebionis coronaria; assembly: GCA_025667525.1. Classification (NCBI taxonomy): domain Eukaryota; kingdom Viridiplantae; phylum Streptophyta; class Magnoliopsida; order Asterales; family Asteraceae; genus Glebionis; species Glebionis coronaria. The sequence goes on along the minus strand of JANFOE010001687.1, from coordinate 94,858 downwards.
TGTAGAAGCTCATAAGGTGTTTTTCCATGGCGTTTCCGAATGATAGAACGGTTTTGGGTGAAACATGCAGTAGAAATAGCCTCTGCCCACAAGAACAATGGAGCGTTCGTATAAATAAGCATGGTCCTAGCAGCTTCCATAAGTGTACGATTCCGTCTTTCAACGACACCGTTTTGTTGTGGAGTGCGTGCAGCGGATGTTTCATGTGATATACCAACTCCTTCATAATAATCACGAAGAGTCTGGTTGACGAACTCAGTACCATTGTCTGTACGAATACGGCGGACAGTGGTATTCAAACGTACCTGAATGAACTTCAGAAAAGTGATGATAGCCTTCGGAGCTTCATCCTTTGTACGTAGAAATCTAACCCATGTAAACCTTGAGAAATCATCCACAATGACGAGAATGAATTTCTTACCGCTCACACTTTCAGTTCTCATCGGTCCACAAAGATCCATATGCAAAAGATGAAGTTTTTCTTGATTAGTGTCTTCAGCTTTGGGTTTGTAAGATTTCTTGGTGCTTTTCCCCCTTGAACACGCGGAACATAAATGATCCTTGTGAAATTTAAGCTTGGGAAGACCACGAACTAACTCGTTTTTAGCCAGATGATTAATAGCATCAAAATTAAGATGAGATAATCTGCGATGCCATAACCATGACTTGGTCTTAGAAGCTTTAGAGAGAAGACATACTGGAGAAGCGGCCATCATGTCTTGTAAGGACAAAGTGTAAAGATTTGCACCACGAGATCCCTTCAACAAATCTTTTCCTTCCAAGTTGCGGATGAAACAAGTGTGTTGTCGAAAAGCAACCTCAAGGTTGGAATCACAAAACTGTCCTACTGAGAATAAGTTATGACCAAGACCTTCAACATAGTATACCCTAGAAATCGTCACATTTCCAATCTGATATTCACCATACCCCATAATCTTTGCTATATGATCATTCCCAAATTTAACCGTACCAAGAAACTTGCTGACGAAATTTCGGAGCATCGAGCGATTTCCGGTCATATGTTTTGAACAACCGGAGTCCAAATACCACAGGATGATTTGGACCACCTGAAAATATCACCACACAAAGACAATGTAGAGGTATCGGAATCTGAGTGTTCCTTGTTATTAGCAGGTACAGATTTAATAATCTTAGATTTGCTAACTCTAGGTTTCTTAGATTTCCTAGCCTTTTTCTTCTTAATTAGTGGTGTAGATTCTAATTGGCTCAAATCCTGAGGTATTTCTACACTGATAGGCACTATAGTGGGGGCTGACCTAATTAAAGGGCGCTGTTTCCTTACTTGAGTGCGAGTGTTCCTAACTAAAGGACGCTCAGACCTAACCTCAATGGATGCATTCCTAGTTAAAGGGCACATTTTACCATCGAGAGTAAAGGTCCTACCAGTGGGACGCCATTGCCAGCCAACTTGGGCACGAGTTCTACCCGTTGGCTTCCATTCAAGACCATTCTTAATAGCATTCATTTCATTAACGTGATCAATCAGACACAAATCATGACGCTGGGAAAACATACATTCATTACAATTCCAACAATTTAAATCAGAATTCACGAATGGTTTAGGCTGCTGCACAGGCGCAGAGCTTTTAGTCTTAACATGATTCGTTTTATTTAAAACTGAACTAGCATTCCTATTGTGGACTTCTACTTTCTTCTTTGTGGCACTACTAGTGGCGGGCTTGATCTTATCTTTCTTGAGTGGCGATCCTTTAGCCTTAGTAGTCTCTTTTAATCCTGTAGAAGGCAAATTGGGAACATTAGCAGCAGATTTTAAAGGTGTCTTACTCGATTGTGCCAATGACGGTTTCGCTCCTGGAGTCTTATTAAATGGAGTGACAGCAATGGGCCTATTATTAAGTAGTGCAGAACCTGGTGTACCTATGTATTGTAAATAAGCCAAGCAATATTGAACTCGCTTAACATATTCATGAGCCGAATAATAGTCGCTACTTGAGGGATCTAAGGCATAAAGATCGTCTAAAATATCCCTAAGAAGATCGACATGCTTAATGGCATTCTTCATATAATCATCATAGGTAAGCTGGTTTCTCTTATGAAGCGGATTCTTATAAAGCACTACTTTCTTGGTTGTTGGAGCACTAGTGGACGGTGCAGAGTCGGTAGCTAAGTTATCAACAACTTCTTGTCGGGTGAGAAGAAGTGTCTCCTTTAACTCAGCCAAAACCATATTTTTGTCTATGAGCAGGATGTTCAAGTCAGAGATTTCTTCGCACTTTTGGTTCAGTTGTTCAACATAATATTGTTGCTGTGTCGCATTAAAAGCGAATCGATCTTCTAGTGAACCATAAAGAGCGGATAGTCCCTGCCTTGTCCGATCCATCTCCCCTAGAACAGTTGATAGTCTAATTTCTAAGACCTGGTTTTTAGACTCTGCGGCCTCTAGTTCCATTCTTAATGTTTCCTTTGATGATATCTCTCTCTTCAATCTCATGATTTCTTCCTCTAATGTCTTAACAATTGCAATCATCTTGTCACTTGTCTCAACACCGTTTTCACAAACATTTGATATCAAAAGATTTTCATTTTGAGCTTGTTGTTTTAATTCTAAAGATATACAATGTTGTTCTAGTTGATTAAAGCGTTGAGAAAGTAAATTATAAGAATCTTGTAGCTTTAAAAATTCAGCGTTAGATTCGTGACAAGAATGATTATCTACTTCATTTACAGTTTCAGCAACATTTACAGAAATATCACAAACATCATCACAAATATCCTCACAAATATTCACAGCATCACAATTCATCATAGCGGATGTAAGCTCATTCGAATATTTAACATTTACAATAGTAAGCACATCACACGAGATTACTTCGGACAAGAATCGGTCATATTCGGTTGAAATCTTTTCCTTTTCAATTAGTTGCAGTTCGTAAGCGGTGTCCATTTCATAAAACACTTTTTGAACTTCACCAATTTCAAACTGAAGATTTTCCTTAAGAGATGCAAAACTTCTTTTTAGACTTTCGACAAACGGATTGATCTCAGTTTTAAACACCTCGTTCATGTGTTCGAAAGCCCATTCTCCGGCATTTAAGCCATTTGAAGTCGTACATTCCAAGATGACCTTGTCAAAGTTAGTAAAGTATCGGTTAATCTCTTGCAAGTTTAACCATACAGTGCTAACAGGTGGAAGATTCTTTGGAATTTCCTTAGGACCTTCCATGTTGACAAGTGTAGGAAATGTACTAGGGCTTTCTTCCTCTATCATGTAGGTTGGTGCTGTAATGAGATCTTTGTCCATATGGAAGCGAACTCTAAAATCAGTTTTAGCAAGCTCCTTATTCATTTTAAAATAATCACAATCGGGATATTTTGCTGAATTGTATGACCGATCCTCATCAACTAGAACCTTACTTGTTCGATCATTGGGAAAAACAATCGGGTCTAAAGCCAATCCTAATTGAGTTGCATTATAAAGTCTAGGACTATGTCTTAAAGCTTGTTTTGCATATCGTGGATTAGGGGGAAGGCCTTTTAGACGTGATAAGTTAAACTCTTTAAATGAAGCATCAAATAAGTGAACTAGTTGTGAAGCAGCGTATTGTCTTAACAACAAGTAGTCTAGACTTCTAATCTTATTAGTAGCATTAATCTCCAATTCAGTCTTCTTAGATTCGAGTAATTCAAAATCATTTTGAAGTTTTTGAAAATTAGTGACCACTAACTCCTTTTCTCTAAGTTCACTAGACAAATTTGCTCTTAAGTTTTCGATTTCTTGCAAGTGACCCATTTGTTTGTTCCTAAAGTGATCATATTCGAGATTTGTGAGAACACTAGACGAAGGCACTAATTCCAAAGTTTGTACTTTCTCATTGCTTAAGGCAAGCTCATCAGACAAATTCTTATTCTTAGCTAAGGTTTCTAAGAGTGCAGCATTCATTTGGCTAAGTAGTGTAGCAGGAACCATGACCAAATCTTGTTGAGCAGGAGTAGGCGTATGCGAACTGGGTCCCGGTTGTGATTCACTCAAAGTCTGGGAACTCACATTGATATTGCTATCATTGTTTGTCTCCTCATTTGAAAGACTCACCACCGAAGATTCATTCGAATCAGCACTCTCTTGCCCTACTTGATGTGGTTGAATACTAGCATCAGTGGCATTATCAGTGTTATTAATAAGTACCTCAGATTTCTTATCTGGCCCTAAGCTGGAAAAAGTTGCCATGAAAGCAGCCTTTGCAGTTTGAAAGTCATCACAGTCGGAATCATACGCATCAAGATCATCGGCTTGGTAAGCTGCATTCTGCGTAGTGACAACGTCTTGTTCAGCAATCCCTGGGTCAGCAAGAAATGCAAGCTCCTCTTCATCAAGTTCCCTTCCTTGCGCCTGAGCATTTACCAGATAGATCTTTTCTGCAAACCACTGTCCATCCCTTCTCCTCTTGGGTTTCTTACAATCCCTGGACATATGACCCTCTTCCTTGCAGTTGTAGCATGTAATCATTCTCAACTTGCCTGTATTAGCCCGTGGAGGGTTGTTGACCATTGGAGCAGGAGCAGGATTGGCGGTGCGAACATTGGTTGATGTGGAAGTTCTCCCCTGATATGGCTGAATTGGCTGAACCATTACTCTGCCATTCTCAATTGTAGCTTGTTGGCGAGAATTGGATGAATTCCTCAACTGATTGTTGGTAGGAGCTGATCCTCTGAATCCTCGTTTGCTTAAAGTTCTTGTGAGGTAAGCAGACATAGTAGTTAGCACTTAAACTGGGTCAGCTCCTTGTTGGAATACAGGAACTGGGACTTCCTCATCATCACAATATAGTGCTTGATCTGGATGAGCTGCATAATCAGTATAAGGAAGACTCATTTGATCAGGGTAGCTTGTTGGATATGCTGCATTCTCTTGATAAGAAGAATATGATGGCTGAGCATAATGTGCAACATTTGCTGGATGAGGTTGTGAAGCATACTGTGGTGAGGGTGCATTGAACCGATATTGTTGCTGATGTGAGGTGGGTGGTTGTGGTAGAATCGAGTATTGGGGAAAGGCTGGTGTCATGTAAGGTGATTGATGATAAGCTTGATGTCCCAAGATATATGGTGTGTTGTTGTGAGACAAGCTTGGTTGATTCGCCATCAATGCTAAAGAATCTGGGTGCATACCACGAGGAGAACGGTGCATAATCACATGCTTCTCATGCTGCTGAAGGAAGGCATAGATTTGATCTAAGTTGCACTTATGCAAATCCCGGGTTAACTTCACATCGGTAATATACTCACCCCATTCAGCTTGAGGTAGAGTATTCAAGAATTTGGTGTTAACCTGGAATGGTGCAATCACAAGATTGTATACATTCAGATCATTCATGAGTGTGGTGAATCTGAAGTAATAATCGTGGAGTGTTTCCCCTGGGTTGTAGGTGAATCTATCAAACAAATCATACAGCTGACACTCCCTTTCTTGTTTGGTGAGAGACGTGCCTTGTAACAACACCTTTAACCGTTCCCATAGATCCTTTGCCACTGTATACTGACTCACCATCCTATAGATGTCATGGGGAAGAGCTTGGAGAATTGTTTGAAGAGCTTTTTCATCTGCATCTGCAACAAGTTGTTGAGCTGGAGTGAGTTCTTCAAATTCTCGTGGTCTAGTCACGTTGTCAACCGTAATGGTACCATAGTCGAGTGGACCATTCAAAATCGATTTGACCATAAGTCTTCCGTATGTCGGTTTCCCCTTTAGATACTGCATCATTCGACCTTGCCATGCCTCAAATACCTCTTTAATGAGCATCGGTGGACGGCTATCAGTTCCCGTTATGATTGATATATCCGTAAGAGATGTCATCTGAGGCATTACTGAATTTGGATTCATTTTGTTTTTCTTCAAAGAAACAGAGATTATCGGTTGATCGAGCAGTGAAGTAAAGCTTGTGAATTGTGTTGTGTTTTTGTTGTAAGAAACCAAGATTAAATCCTCTAAAAAATCGTCGAAAAAACAAGCAAAATAACCTTGATTCGGAACTTTTTGTTGATTCGGAAGTTTGATTCGGAAGATTACCTTGATTCGGAACTTTGTGTTGATTCGGAAGATTACCTTGATTCGGAACTTTTGGGTTGATCCGGAACTTCTTGGTTCGGAAGTTCTTGATCCGGAACTTTGGCTTGATCCGGAACTTCTTGACTCGGAAGTTCTTGGTTCGGAACTTTGGCTTGATCCGGAACTTCTTGACTCGGAAGTTCTTGGTTCGGAACTTTGGCTTGATCCGGAACTTCTTGACTCGGAAGTTCTTGGTTCGGAACTTTGGCTTGATCCGGAACTTCTTGACTCGGAAGTTCTTGGTTCGGAAGTTTCTTGATCCGGAACTTCTTGACTCGGAAGTTTCTTGATCCGGAACTTCTTGGTTCGGAAGTTTCTTGATTCGGAACTTCTTGACTCGGAACTCCTTGATCCGGAACTCCTTGATCCGGAACTTCTTGATCCGGAACTCCTTGATCCGGAAGTTTTGCTGAATGAACAGAAACCCCTTACGATGAACAGTCGAACAGTAAAAGTTAAGATTAAGCCCAGATCTTGACCAAATAACCCAAAAAGTTTTGTGCTTTCGACTAAAATAAGTAACAACTAATACTTATCCACTAATCCCAATCATAAAAACACCAAAAACACCAAGAATCAAGATGATTTTTCTTAAAGAACACTAATACAATCAAAAACTAAAAAACCACACAAATCACCACCTTAAATCACCCCATAGCTCTTGATACCAAATGTAGAATATTGATAATCAATGAATCTATGAAGGGGTTTGTTGATTTCTAGAGAGAGAAAGTTAGAGAGAGAAAGTGAGAGAAACTATGTGAAATTTATTAATATGGAATCAAAGAATTGACAACAACCAACCCCTTTCCTTAGTGGAAAGGGGTATTTATAGTCCAAGCTAAACATTGGGCTTGGGCCGGTCCATGACAAGCCCATGGACCGGTTCTTACTTAAGTTAATAAGCAAATAATAACTAATTACTAACTACGAGCTATTACAACATAAATCATATTGTGGAGTGACCGATACTTCTAATATACGTTAAAACGTATTTCTAACATTTCATAAGCTTGATCCCTTAATTCACTTAGTTCATTCAATTGAACCTTGCAATGATCACCCGCGGTCCTCAAATCAAAGTTACAATGCTTAAGAGCCCAATACGCCTTATGTTCGAGTTCAATTCGCAATTGGCATACTTTTCCGTAGACCAACCTAAATGGTGTACAACCAATAGGCGTCTTGTAAGCCGTACGGAAAGCCCACAATACATCGTCCAATTTATCCGACCATGAAGTGCGATTCTCTCCAATAGAACGCTCCAAAATCCTTTTAGGAGCTCGGTTTGAAACCTCCACTTGACCACTCGTTTGAGGGTGATAAGCCGTCGAAAGTCGGTGAGTGACACCATATTTCTTTAGAACTCTTTCAAATTGTTCATTATAAAAATGGGTCCCACGATCACTTATAATAGCCCGTGGAGTTCCAAACCTAGCAAAGAGTTGTTTCAAAAAGTTCACCACAACTCGAGCATCATTCGTGGGCAAAGCCTTAGCTTCGACCCATTTAGACAAATAGTCCACGGCTACGAGAATGTATTTATTTACTTTCGAAGATGGAAACGGCCCCATAAAATCAATCCCCCACATGTCAAAGATTTCACAAACTTGGATAATGTTTTAAGGCATTTCATCCCTTTGTGAGTTCTTTCCTTGACGTTGACAAGCATCACAAGTCTTGATCAAGTCTTGGGCATCACAATATATGGAAGGCCAAAAGAAGCCGGCATCAAAGACTTTCTTCGCGGTGGCGTTAGCACCATGATGTCCCCCGGTGGGTCCCTCATGACAAGATTTAAGGATATCTTGAGCTTCTTTGCCAAACACGCACCTACGAATCACTTGATCCGCGCACACACGAAACAAATAGGGGTCGTCCCAAAAGTAATAGGAAATATCCTTGAAAAACGTTCGTTTTTGTTGGGACGACATACCCTTGATCACAAACTTCCCCGCATGGTAATTTGCGATGTCCGCAAACCATGGGGTACTATCATCACCACGAAAAGCAATCATTCCAAGCGTCTCGAGAGGAAATGTTTCATTGATTTCCTTGTTCTCTCGATTGCTTTGGTGAGGATTCTCTAGTCGAGATAAATGATCGTCCGCGAGATGCTCGGCTCCTTTTTTGTCTAGAATTTTGACATTAAATTCTTGAAGGAGGAGAATCCACCAGAGCAACCTCGGCTTAGTATCTTGTTTATTAAGAAGATATTTGATAGCCGAGTGGTCCGTATACACTTTGGTTTGAGACAAGACGAGATATGGTCTAAACTTTTCAAAAGCATACACAACGGCAAGTAACTCCTTTTCCGTTGTAGTGTACTTTGTTTGAGCATCCGTCATAGTCTTACTTGCATAGTGTATAGGCAAGAAGTGTTTTGATTTACGTTGCCCCAAAACCGCACCTACCGCATAATCACTAGCATCACACATAATTTCAAAAGGTAGGTCCCAATCCGGGGCAACCAAGATTGGAGATTCGGTTAACTTCTTTTTAAGCATCTCAAAGGCTTGAATACACTCATATGAAAAGATGAAAGGAGTCTCTTTTTCCAAAAGATGGGTCATAGGCCGAGCTATCTTAGAGAAGTCTTGTATAAAACGTCGATAGAAGCCGGCATGGCCGAGAAAACTCCTTACTCCCTTAACGGTGGTGGGTGGAGGCAATTTGGCAATCACGTCGATTTTAGCCCTATAAACCTCAATACCGGCCTTAAAGATCTTATGTCCTAACACAATTCCCTCTTTGCACATGAAGTGACATTTCTCATAATTAAGCACAATATTTGTTTCCTCACAACGTTGGAACATTCTTTCTAGGTTAGAGAGACATGAAGTGAAAGATTCCCCAAAAACCGAAAAGTCATCCATGAAGACTTCCATGGTTTTCTCGATCATATCATGGAAAATGGCCATCATGCACCATTGGAACGTTCCCGGAGCATTGCATAGGCCAAAAGGCATGCGACGATAAGCAAATGTTCCATAAGGACAAGTGAATGTGGTCTTTTCTTGATCACGAGGGTCAATGGGGATTTGGAAATAGCCAGAAAATCCATCCAAAAAGAAATAGAATTCATTCCCCGCTAGTCTCTCTAACATTTGATCCATAAAAGATAATGGAAAATGATCCTTCCTAGTGGCATCATTAAGTTTCCTATAGTCAATACAAACACGCCAACCGGTCACAAGTCTAGTAGGAATCAATTCATTATCCTCATTAGTAACAACCGTCATTCCTCCTTTCTTTGGAACACAATGCACGGGGCTAACCCATGGACTATCCGAGATAGGGTATATCATTCTAGCGTCTAGAAGTTTAGTGACTTCCTTTTTTATCACCTCATGAATCTTTGGATTGACCCTTCTTTGATTTTGGATAGCGGGTTTATAATCATCCTCCATTAGAATTTTATAAGTACAAAATTTTGGATCTATACCCTTAATGTCGGAGATTTTCCATGCAATGGCCCGTTTATGCTTCTTAAGCACTTTGATAAGTTCAACCTTTTCATTTTCCTTTAATACCTTAGAAATAATCACCGGTAACTTATCCGTTCCTTCAAGAAAAGCATATTCCAAATGAGTGGGTAATTCCTTAAGTTCTAATTCGGGTGCTTCCTCAATAGATGTTTTTGCTTTAGTCTCATTTTCATTCACAACTTTCAAATCCATAGGTAACGATTCATAAGGATCTTCATTCAAAAAGGCTTCAAGTAAATCGATATCTCCCTCCATATCATGATAATCCTCATCATATGAAGATAGCAAATCCGGTGTGCTAAGAAAAGCATCCACCTCCTCCAAGAAAAGATCAGTAGCCCCAAATGGAGTAAGGGGTGGAGACGAAAAGGAAATAATAGGATCCGATAAAGAAGGATTGCCACTTTCGGAATTAGCTGAGAATCCAAGCACTTCTTGAGAATATTCTTCACAAGTAACATCAATCACATCAATTTGATTAATTGATTCCTCGTAATACTTGGAAGAATATTTAGAGATATGACCAATATCAAACGTGATATTTTCATCATCAACTCTTAAAGTCAATTTCCCCGCTTTCATGTCAACTAAAGCACTAGCCGTCATCAAAAACGGTCTTCCCAACCTTGACAAACACGTCCTCGGCTATACCTTTTGGTAAGTCAATTGATCGATCCGCTAGCTCGAGAGTCTTCTTAGTAGGTGTAAGCTCGGGAAGTGATAACCTTTTCCACACGGAAAGAGGCATCAAATTAATGCTAGCACCAAGATCGGCTAAAGCTAAGCATTCTTCCATATTAGGGAAATCACATGGTATCACAAACTTGCCCGGGTCTCCAGCTTTTTTGGAAGCTTTTGTGTAAGAACTGCGGAACAATTAGCATCTAAAGATGTGGACACTTCAACCATATTCCCTTTATCATTCATCAATCTCTTAATAGTCGAAGCAAACTTAGGCATGTTGATGACGTATAGTCCCCAACCGGGTCATGAGCCCGGCTCACGGGTACTACCCGTATCCGACCCATCACAGATGGGTGGATAAATGTCATTCAGGCTTATGGGTTTGAGTGAACAGTACCCGCACATGTGTGCGGCCCACGGCCCAAGGCGGCCGACATAAGATCAGACAGAATGATATTCTGTCTAGGAATATCTTAATCCCAATACGAGGAGATATTCACTACCAGAATTAGAAGATAACAATCATTCTAATTCTGGTGCTTATCTCTTCCTTGGGGCCGAAGGATCAGTGAAAGCCCACTAGGGTTTCACTGCCTATAAAAGGAACCCCCAAGGGTTCCACAAAGGTATTACGACTTGTACTCTAAACTCACATAAACCCTAAACCGATTACTTACTCTAACGCCGGAGTCTAATCGTGGGAAACATTCCCACGGTAAGCTTAACGCGTGTTGTTTAATGTGCAGGATCCCAACCAGACGATTCACTTGGTGCAGGAGCCGGAGCCCAGCCAACCCGAATTAAGCCTAATTCGGGTCTAGCAAGGATCAACCAACTTTTGCATCAACAAGTTGGCGCCATCCGTGGGACCCATAACACTAAGCTAGGACAAAATCTCATCTCGAATTTCCAATGACGAAGGGGCATCCGCCAACTAACCCCAGGAATGTGAATCCGGGGAACCGGAAGTCCCAAGGGGAAGGGATTCTTATCCCCAACCAATCACCTAACCGCCTCGCAGGCGGGCTGGGTAACCGTAGCGGCTTTCAGCCCGCGGGGGTGACGAGCACGATCTCGGTGACACCCCCGCCTACTTCAACCCTGGACAACCCTGATCCAGGGAGTGCGCCCGATCCTACTAACAAGGAACCGCGCAGACACTCGACGGAGGAATAAGTGGAAGCCCTACCACTCAGTGAGGAGGATCTCACTCGAGTTCTCACTCAGAATTTCGAAAGGATCGTCCCAGGGATCGCATCAAGATTGAATCTGGGGAGGAACCTCCAAGCCAGACTCAACTTTGGTGACAGTGGGCCAACCACCCCTTCCCAAAACCGGAGGAAAAGGAGAACTCGGCCTCAGGAGCAGGGAACCCTTGAGGAAACCCCTCAACCCCGGAATGTGTTTGAACGCATAGGAGATCGCCTCATACAGGAATTAACGCAGTCTCAAGAAGGAGAAAGGTCGGATGGCTCACCCGAGCGGCCAGATCGAGAGCTGACCAGAACCACACGCCGCCCGAGTGTGTGGAACAGAATGAACACTGGGAAAAAGGCTCCTGGCTCATCCCAAAAAAGTGGTCCCTATGCAAAGAATGGGGCACCACCGCCATCCCCGGATCCGTCCGAAGAGGATTCAGATGACCATCCGCCTAAGCGTCGCCGACCTAGGCGCACCCCTCCACCACCACCAAACAATGATAGGTATTATGATGGTCCTTATTATCGAGACGCGGAAGCGGATGATCTCTCGCGTCCATGCTGTGAACCCTGGGATGACCCTAGGCTCACCCGGCCATGGGCGGATCCCAGGGAAGACCCGTTTACCCTCCGCATACGGAACTATTCTGAGGACACCAAACGTCGCATGCCGGCGTGTATCAACACTTATGATGGGTCCGGTGATCATGTGGATCACCTCAAAATATTTGATACGCAGGCTAAGATTGAGCGATGGCCCATGCCCATATGGTGCCAAATGTTCAATTCGACCTTGATTGGAAACGCCCGTGACTGGTTCGAGGCACTCCCCCCACGGCGCATTGATAGTTTCACGGAACTACGCACTGCGTTTGAGAACAATTATACTCAAAGGAAGAAGTATAATAGGGATCCGGTCTCATTGGCAACCGTCATGCAACGGCCGGGGGAGTCCACAGAAGCCTTCACTGAGCGCTTCAATGATGAGTGCACACGCACAAGAACCATGCCAGAGCTCCTGAAAATCTCTGACTACATGCACGCCATAACAGACAGAGAACTGATCAGGCGTCTCAACGACAAGCGTCCAGAGAGATATGATGACCTCATGGAAAGGGTCAGAAATTTCATAGAGGGGGAAACAGCTGTTGCCGCGGCCTACCCATCCCGAGGAAATGGGTACCGGTCAAATGACCAGTCCCGGAGACAGTCGGGCGGTCAAGGTAACCAGAACAATAACAAGGGCTCGGACTATAAGAGCCAAAATAGAGGCGGACGGTCGGACGATAAGTTCACCCCCCTAAAGATGTCCTACCGGGAGATCTTGTTGACTGAAGGGGCGAACTTTCCAAGGCCTCCCCCAATGACCACTCCCCCGGAACGTCGGCAGGGAAGTCGCTTCTGCGAGTTCCATAACGACAAAGGACACAGTACGGAGGAGTGTATCCAGCTCAAGAAGCATATTGAGTCGCTGATCAAATCATGCAAACTCAAGCACCTAGTTAAGGATTGGAAGGACGGAAAAGACAACAACAAGAAGTATGATAAGAAGGATCCCCAAAAGGACAAGCCTTCGACCATATACATGATCCAATCCAGACAGTGCCGCACGAGGCAGAAAGTTGGCCAAAAATTTTCACGCGGCAGGGAAATCTCATTCCCTCCCATCATAGCATGCGATGTGATTGATGTGCCTCTCACTATTGAGATAAGCATTGGAACACACAACGTTCGTCGCATGTATGTGGATGGAGGATCGTCAGCAGAGGTACTGTATGAACACTGTTTTGTACAGTTATGCCCAGAAATAAGAAGCCAATTAGTACCGGCCACGTCGCCGCTTACTGGCTTTAGTGGAGACACTATCTGGCCGATAGGGCAATTGCGTTTGCTTGTCACCATTGGGAATGAGGAGCATTCCACTACGACATGGATGAACTTCATGGTAATACGCTCACACTCTCCCTATAATGGGATCATAGGCAGACCAGGCATTTTGGCTATCCGGGCAGTACCCTCTACGGCGCATGGAATGATCAAATTCCCTGTTGAAGGCGGAATCGTCACTATTTACAACACAGTCATACCGACATCCGAGTGTCATACCGTGACAACACCGGCTCCACCTATCCCTCCCAAGGATGGATCACCACCTCCCAATTGGAAGGTAGCAATTCACCCTGACTATCCGGAACAGGAGGTATCCATAGGAGGGGCGCTCTCGGATGACGGCAAAAGGGCCATGTGCTCTCTCCTGAGTGCAAACCTAGATATATTCGCATGGGAGCCAAAGCATATGACAGGCGTGCCACGCGCGATAGCAGAGCATAAGCTCCAGATCCGCCAAGGTTATCAGCCCGTTAAGCAAAAGAAGCGCGGCCAGGCGCCCGAGCGCAGCCAAGTGATACTGGAGGAAGTACGGAAACTAGTGGACGCAGGCATCATGCGTGAGGTATACTACCACGAGTGGTTATCTAATCCGGTCATGGTCAAGAAACATGACGGAAGTTGGCGCATGTGTGTGGATTTCACGGATCTAAACAAGGCCTGCCCACAGGACTGTTACCCGTTACCGAAAATCGACTGGAAGGTGGAATCCTTGTGTGGGTATCCTTTCAAATGCTTCTTGGATGCGTATAAAGGGTATCACCAAATCCAAATGGCGGAGGAGGATGCAGAAAAAACGGCGTTCCATACGAGCCAGGGCGTATATTGCTATACGAAAATGCCGTTTGGATTGAAGAACGCCGGCTCTACATATCAGCGGTTGGTAGATAAAGCTTTTGAATCACAAATAGGACGCAACCTGGAAGTATATGTTGATGACTTGGTGATAAAAAGCCACACGGAGGAGGCACTTCTCCGGGATGTCCAGGAGACATTCGACACGCTGAGAAGGATAAACATGAAGTTAAATCCAAAGAAATGTACGTTTGGAGCAACTGAGGGAATGTTCCTGGGATATTTGATTAACCTAAACGGCATCAAACCTTGTCCAGAGAAGACGGACGCAGTGATACGACTACCGTCCCCCCAGACACGGAAGGAGGTGCAGTCCCTGAATGGGAAGTTAGCCGGGCTGAATAGATTCCTATCTAAATCCGCAGAGAAGTCATTACCTCTATTTTAGACAGTCAAGAAGTGTATTAGAAAGGGAGACTTCCGCTGGACGAAGGAAGCCGAGGAAGCTTTCGGCCAACTCAAGCAGCATCTCGCATCTCTCCCCATGCTAGTAGCTCCCCGCCCAAAGGAGGAACTCATTATGTATCTCTCAGCTACCCATGGCGCAATAAGCGCGGTACTCATGACGGATAGAGATACAATACAAACTCCGGTCTACTTTATAAGTAGAACACTACAAGGGGCGGAGCTGAATTATTCCTCCATGGAAAAATTGGTGTTAGCACTAGTATTCGCCACAAAGCGGTTGCGCCGGTACTTTCAGGCGCACCCAATTGTGGTGATTACGGATCAGCCAATTAAGCAAGTTATTTCTAGACCGGACGTGGCAGGGAGGCTAGAGAAGTGGAGCATCCTATTGGGAGGGCATAATATATCTTACAGACCAAGGACGGCTGTTAAAGGCCAGATCTTGGCAGATTTCCTAATCGAGAAGCCGGATGAGGAAGAACCAATCCTTAAGCAAGACGAGGTCCCAACGGAACCTTGGGTACTATTCACGGACGGATCCTCATTTACAGACGGGTCCGGGGCAGGTCTCATCCTCACGAATCCAGAAGGAATGGAATTCACATACGCCCTCCGTTTTGAGTTCACGGCCACCAACAACAAAGCGGAATATGAAGCATTAATTGCGGGTTTAAAAATCGCCGCTAGAATGGGGGTCCGCAACCTTGAGGCCTATGTGGACTCACGGCTTGTCGCGAACCATATTCTAGGTGGGTATGTGGCTAAGGAGGACAACATGGTCAGATACTTGGAAAAAGTCAAGTCGTTAATTGCGACTTTCAGCAAGTTTTCCATCAAGCAGGTGCCAAGGGGCGAGAACAAGAAAGCGGACGCTCTCAGCAAGATCGCATCCACGAGCTTCGCTCACTTATCTAAACAGGTTTTGGTGGAAATACTCAAGGAGAAATCTATCACGGAAGGGGAGGTAGCCGCTATAGTTGAGGAGGAGGGACCTACGTGGATGACCCCGATCATCAACTATTTGACTAATGAAACCCTTCCAGACGAGGAAAAAGCAGCAAGGCGCATTAAAAGGAAGTCACAACATTTTGAACTCCGAGAAGGCATCCTTTACAAGCGCTCTTTCTTGCAGCCGTGGCTGCGGTGTGTTGGACCACGCCAGGCGGCTTACGTCATCAGTGACATACACGAAGGGTTGTGCGGCATGCATGCAGGCCCACGATCCGTGGTAGCCCGAGCATTACGAACATGATACTATTGGCCCACCATGCACAGAGACGCGCGCGACATGATTCGCAAGTGCAATGATTGCCAAGTGCATAGGCCAGTACCGCGACACCCACAGCAGGAGCTTACACCTATCACATCCCCATGGCCATTTTACAAGTGGGGAATTGACATTGCAGGACCATTTCCTGTAGCTGCGGGGGGGGGGGGGGGGGTTAAATTCTTGATTGTTGCAATAGACTACTTCACACGATGGATAGAAGCCAAGGAAGTTAAGTCTATCACAGGTAAGCAGGTCAAGAAGTTTGTGTGGGAACACATTGTGTGCCGTTTCGGTCTACCAGGAGAAATTATCTCGGACAACGACAAGCAGTTCACAGACAACCCATTCAAATATTGGTGTGCATCATTGAACATCAAACGGCGCTTCGCGTCTGTTAAGCATCCACAAATGAACGGCCTTGTCGAACGAGCAAATATGAGCTTGGGGAATGGAATCAAGGCGCGGCTGGATGAACGACAGGGCAAATGGGTCTATGAGTTGTCACACGTGCTATGGGCACATAGAACCATGATCAAAACAGCCAACAGAGACACTCCATTTGCATTGGCTTACGGCACCGAAGCCGTTATACCAGCAGAAATAGGGATGCCTACCATCCGCACGGCGGAAGTTAACGTCGTCACAAACGATGAACAACTGCGAATCAACCTGGATCTGTTGGAAGAAAAAAGGGAAATAGCAGCCATCAATGAGGCTAAGTCCAAGGCTAAGATGAAGGCTTATTATGACGCCAAGGTCAAGGGTGTTTCTTTTCGACCGGGAGACTACGTCTATCGTGCTAACGAAGCGAGTCGAGTTGAGAATACAGGAAAACTGGGTCCTAAATGGGAAGGACCGTATGAAGTCACTGAAACCTTGGGACGAGGCGCGTACAAGTTACGTGATATGGATGGCCGCGACCTAGAGCGCACATGGAACATCTCCAATCTCAAAAGGTGCTATCTTTGAAAGCTACGGCTTCCGCATGGGTACTTCGCTATAGGCGGTCTTAATAAAGAACCATGCGGGTTATTTGTTTTGTTTGTTTTTCTTATGTTTGTTTAACTTTCCTTTCTTGTTTTTAGGACTTGTCGTCATTATTCAAACAAAAGTGTAAACGTTCTAATAAAATGCCGTGGTGCCTAGCTAGCTCCACGGCCTGTTTCGTGCAAATCATTTTCCTTTCTCTATTAGATTCTTTGTTAGTCGTATGAATTTTACTTGTATTACAATATGCCATGTTTCATTCGTATGCATTCTTTCAAATTACCGTACATGTACTATACGCCTCCAGGTGGGGTAAGAGGATTAAGTGAACCTACTAATTCAACTTGCGCGTAAGAGGGATGCAACCCCAGCCGCACGGATCATGTATCCTTACTAGACACCTTACTCACAAGACGTTGGGGTAAGTTTCATATGCTACAGCCACGTGGTGCTCCGCATAGCAAAGACGCACGGCGCATGTCTAGTAAATTATAGACTTGTATGTATTTTCCTTTTTTCTTTATGTGTAAGACGTGACACGTCATGCGGCATTGAAATACAATGAAATACACAAGTTTCAAAATTAATAATAAACAAAATGGCCGTGGTTGTCACGGACTTATAAAATAAAAGGACAAGTTATTACATATATGTCTTAGACGTGTACATACACGGACGAATATAATCACAAATGTTTACAACATATCAGTTACAAGGAGGGAAGGAATTCTTCTAGATCCTTCTTCCCTTCCTCAATTAAAGCACGAAGGGCCTCCCCGTGAGCATCTTTCCCGTCCTGAACTTTGACTGCAAGAGCGTCTAGGGCTTCACCAAGCGACTTCTCACCTGACATAGCTTTGGATACGAAATCATAGGTAGCCAGCGTCAAGGGAATTGGATCAGCACTCAGCCGGGACATTATTGCCTCATTGGGAGCATCTTTCATGGCTTCAAGCTCGTCCAGGATGGGGTGTTGAAGGTCTGACAAGGCATCCATGGACGTTGTCATCTTACCCGCTGCGGAGGGGTTGTGATACGGATGCTGTGTGATATCCTCATTTTTTGCGATCATCTCCGTAGCTTGGACCAGGCCTTCATGCCTACCACGGTCGATCCCATTAGATACAACCCCAACAAATGCCTGCAATAGATGTGGAGCGTTAAGGGCCCCGCTTACGGCAAGCCGCAGTCCTTGCCCGATAATCCACCTACGACCGGCTGTTGCGGTCAGTAGGGGGGCATACTCTTTCCGCACAGCTGATAACCACCTTGCTCAACTCTTCATCAGCTAAGGCAACTTGATTTTCAAGACTGGTTTGAGCCTGCGTCAACTCCTCCTTCAGTGAGTCACGCTCTTGGGCAATGCTGAACGATTGCGCGGTCACCGCCTTAGTAGCAGCCTCGGCCGCAGACACCTGCGTATGAAATTTGGAGTTACTACACGAATATATATTTTTGGGCTACATGCATACAAGGAGTAGGAATATATGAACAACATGTTTGAAAGTTTACCTTCTCGTTGGATGCGGCTACGAGGGCCTCCAACTCAGCGATACACTTCTCTCTTGTATCGGCATGAAGCGCCTGCTCCTTCACCGTTGCCTCGGCAGTCAATAACGCCGCTTGCAAGGATGTGATGGTCTTCTCGTTTTTTACGACCAATGCCTCACGGCGGGCTATCCTTTTGTCGGCACGGCTCACATTGGTGAGGGCCTTGATCAGTCGGCGTCTCAACGCGGCACCCACCGTCACTTGATGTGCGGATGACACATCAAACTGTTCAATCAGGGCCTCATGGTCTAGTTCATCTAAATCATGTACGAGGGCAGGCGGGGTGATGTGTTCGATGAATTCCGAACACTCTGATTCGGCCTCCAGCCGTGTCAAGCTTGACAGGTTCCATGCTAAACGCAAGCTCTCTTCTGGCCCCTCGGGGCACGGTTCCTTGGCATGTGCGGTGATGGGTGAAGGGGGATTGTTAGTAGCCGCGGGGGATGGATTTCTCCCCACTTCTTCTCCTTGAGCTGCGACTGCCGGATTCACCCTGTGGTTCAAAAAAAAAATTTATTAGTCTACATATATCATACGAAGATACAAATCATAATCACGAGGGGTACTTACGAGGTGCCAATAGCAGGGTCTGGGCCGGTAGGAGCTACGGCGCTCACAGGGGCGACTCGCAGAACTGGCCCTTCCATGGTCGGGGTGGGGTCGGCTTGACCAGTCATGGTGCTGCCTCCTTCTTGATATTGAGGATGGTCTTTCCGCAACTTCTTGGGGGGGGGGGGGGGGCATTTGCAACTCCGGCATCTTCCCCAGTCTTCTTCGCCACACGCCTGGTTGTTTTTCTCTTTTTTGAAGTAAGTGTGGTGGATCCGGAAGCTTGCGTAGTGTCTTCATTAGGATCGCGCTCCTCCTCCTGGTTGATGGTGCCTCCTTCCAGCAAGGGGTCGTCGCCATCTTCGTTATGAAAGTCCAATGGGGACTTCTCGATAGCAGGCTCTTCTTCGTCCGACCTGGGTTCGATTGTCTCCTCCAGCGGAATCGTACGGTCGGCTAAAGCTTCTAGCAAGGGGAGCTCATTCGGCTTTAACGGCCGGAATCCTTCCGCCACCTTCATGGGGTCGCCTTGACGAAGTAATCCGTGGAGGTTCATCTCTGAAAAAGATTGTAGAAGTATATGGGTTAGTAACATTTTACACATATGTGATTGATCAAATTTACAAGATGTGTATGACCTACCCTCGCCCGGTTCCATTAAGAAGCATGGATATAAGTCATCCCTCCCAAAGTAACGGCGGCTTATCCCTACTAAGCACAGAAAGTGCTCCGGCAACCCTCTATGAAATTCCGTGCGATGGGTATCTAGTATTTTCAGGTCCCGGCTACTATAATCTTTGGATTTGGGCGGATAGTCTTTTGGGGCTTTGGTTTTAAGTACGAATGGGGTGGGGAATACTTTTTCATCTACAAAGAAGTAATGGTCGTACCAATTCTTCAGGGAGTCAAGGGGTTTCCTATATGTCATCGGGGCATTCCCGGGTCGTTTCTTGAACGACAACCACCCGTTCACTAATTGGGGAAAGTAGAAAGCCCTAAAAAGGTTCACGGTGGGGGTTACCCTACAGGTATGGCATGTAATCTCAAACTGGTTGATCTTACACGCCCCTATACAGTGGAGTTGGGTGATATGAAAGTCATAATACAAAAGAAGGTCTACTAAGAACTTAGACAACGGAATACGGTAGTTGGTTGAGTCAAACAGGCGTGTGTATATGCCTATTTTCCCCGCCGGTGCATCCGTAATAGCTTCACCATCACCCGGAAAGGTGGGGTGTACGCTTTCGGGCACATAATACTTCGACAGGAAGTCGAGGTATTTCTCCCCCGACATCACATTCAGGACGTCCGTGATGAGGGGGTTATCTTTGACCATATTTTATGAAAAGGTTTTTAAAGGTGTGGTAATCTAACCTGCGGTGACGGATATCCGTGGAAAAGAAGGCAAAAATTTTGGAGAGAAAAGCTTCAAGTTAACAATGGCGGAAGAATGAGTGAGTTGTGTGTGTAACATACACGCATACTCACTCTTGTATAGGGTGGCCTCGGTTTCCGAGGTGCCGTGGATCTTTGACACGTGTCAGTCACATTTCCTATCCAATGGATAGGGTTTCTGACATTTCTGTAACGTCAGTAGGGGACCCACGGCTCACTTCTTAAACAATTTCGCGTGGCTCAAGGGTGGTCAGTAATCATGCACTTTTTGCAGACATGCGACTGGATTATTGAATATCATTAATGCGACTGGATTCTTGTCGGGTTATGCGGCTCTTACCTAAGACCGTATTTAATGTTGCATTTAATTTGTCTCGGCCATTACGTCCGGCTGAGGTAGTATTCATTAAAGAATATTCCTACGACCGGTTGCCACGTGCGGCCGGAACAAATTTTCCAGTGTCATTTCCTAGGTCTTTCTTGATATGTCCGGAGAGCAGCTTGATAGTCTAGAGGTTACGCCTACGGCTGTAACAACTAGACTGGGGGGACATGATGACGTATAGTCCCCAACCGGGTCATGAGCCCGGCTCACGGGTACTACCCGTATCCGGCCCATCACAGATGGGTGGATAAATGTCATTCAGGCTTATGGGTTTGAGTGAACAGTACCCGCACATGTGTGCGGCCCACGGCCCAAGGCGGCCGACATAAGATCAGACAGAATGATATTCTGTCTAGGAATATCTTAATCCTAATACGAGGAGATATTCACTACCAGAATTAGAAGATAACAATCATTCTAATTCTGGTGCTTATCTCTTCCTTGGGGCCGAAGGATCAGTGAAAGCCCACTAGGGTTTCATTGCCTATAAAAGGAACCCCCAAGGGTTCCACAAAGGTATTACGACTTGTACTCTAAACTCACATAAACCCTAAACCGATTACTTACTCTCACGCCGGAGTCTAATCGTGGGAAACATTCCCACGGTAAGCTTAACGCGTGTTGTTTAGTGTGCAGGATCCCAACCAGACGATTCACTTGGTGCAGGAGCCGGAGCCCAGCCAACCCGAATTAAGCCTAATTCGGGTCTAGCAAGGATCAACCAACTTTTGCATCAACACATGTAAAGCAATGCATCCGCGAAACTAACATTAATATAAAGATTCTTAAACATTGCTAGAAAAGTAGTCATTTGAGCATTGGACTTTTCGCAGAGCTTCTCTTGGTTAAGTCTTGAAGGGTAGGGTAGTGTGGGTTTAGTCGTCGGAAGCTCGGGTTCCGGAATAGGCAATTGGTCTACCTTTGGTGGAATAGGAATTTCCTTTTCTTTAACCACCTCGGGTTCTTGCTCCACTTCCCTCACCGGAGAGGTACTCACATGTGGAAGCAAAGGTCCGTCTAAAGCTTTCACACTACGTGTGGTTATAGCTTTCATATCACCCTTCGGGTTTGGAATGGTGTTGCTAGGTAAGCCACCCGAAGATGAGGAAGGTTTGGTCATAAAAGATTCAAACATCGAGAGTAATTTATTTTGACCTTGTTCCAAACTTTGTTGCATACGATTTTGACTTTGCTCTAATCTTTGCTCAAAACGGTTTTGGTTTTGTTCAAGTCTTTGTTGATTAAGCTCAATCTTATTGTTTTGCCCCATAATCGTATTTTGAAACTCATTTTTCAAAGTTGCCATTTGTCCTTGAATGTTATTTGAAAAGCTTTCAAATTTGCCTCATTCGTTTTAATGTAGCTTGACAAATCATTTTGGTTATTGCCTTGAAAACCTTGATTGTTTTGATTAGCATTAAACCCATTTCCTTGATTATAATTCCCTTGGTTACCACGGTTAAAATTATTCCCATTGTTTCCATTGTTGTACCTATTTTGAACCGGTGGAAAACCCGGTGGAGCAACATGATTTTTACGAGGAACTTGACCGTTGGAGCCATAAGTTCCCGTCGTGGCAAAAGCACTAGCTGGATCAAACCCCGTGGTTAAACAAGCATGATTAGTATGTGCTCCACCACATGATACACAAACATTCTCAACCATATTAATGGATCCATGAGGATTCTTCCTAAGCTCATTCAAAATCGTGTCAATCTTAGAGTCCAATCTAGCAATCTCGGGATTAAATGAATTCACATTGGAAACACCCGGTGTGTTTCGTGAATATTGTGCTCTAGACTTATTCTCAATTATTCCCCACGCGTCTCTTGGAGTTTTTCTAAAAAGATTATCACCCGCGGCGACATTTAAAGAATCTTGTTCAATCATATTTAGCCCATTATAGAAAGTATTAATTTGATGCAATTCCGAGAAACCGTGGTGTGGACATTGTCCCAACAAATATTTAAATCTTTCCCATGCGACCCCAAACAATTCATGCACTTTTTGTTCAAATCTAGTGATCTCATTCTTAAAGTGTGTTGTTTTGGACGGTGGAAAGAAATAATTCATGAACTTAGACACTAAATCATCCAATGTTAAGATCGAACCCGGTGGTTCTTTCTCATACCAAATCTTAGCATTACCCTCGAGCGAGTACGGAAAAAGCATGAGCTTAATCGCGTCATTCAACACATCTTTAAACTTGAGAGTCGAGGTAATTCGAAGAAAATTCCGAATGTGAGAGTGCGGGTTATCGGTCTCATTGCCACAAAATTGGTCGACACGAATGAGCGATAAAAGACCCGTCTTAATCTCATAATGATGCGCCAAAATAGCCGGCACAACGATTGCTTCCCCATACCCTTCGGCAGGTGCACGGAGCAGTTCCTCCATTGTTCGGTTATCGGCCATCTCTACAACAATAGGTGGAAGCTCGGGTTCCACTATTCGTTGTTGACGATTTCTATTTCTACGAGGAATATTTTGAAGCCTATTAAAATCAATCACAAGACGAGAAGAACGTAATTGCATACACTACAAAGACGAGAATTTAGAGGATTGAAGAAAAGAAATTAGACAAGAAGAAGATTATATTTTTGTATTTTATTTGGTATTGCTCAATCAATAATGATCGATAAAAAAACAAGGAATAAGGATAAATACTATGGAAGTAAATTACCCTCGGTCGACTTTGAAACGATAGGTGAAAACCTAAACGTCTCGAGGTTCAATAAGTAAACTACAAAAATAAGATTTATTACTACTTGAGTCGGAAAACCAATAATAGGCTGTCCCTCTCAATATACGCACAAGCAAGCGGGAAAACGAGGTGGCACAAAGCACTTAAAAACCTTTTTCCTTAGACGGCCTTTTATAGCACGTCGCCTTATACCTACCTTATAGTTTGTATAAATCGAGTTCAAACTTCTTATTAGTATTTATCTATTTTGCCTTTTATTTTTGTTTTGGATTCGACTACAATAGCTAGGTGATGAAATCCCAACTAAGGCCTTATTTGAAAAGTATGTAAATTTATTGTTCTACGTAATACAATATAGTATTCACAAAAAAAGAGAAAAACGATACATACTATATAATATAAAAATAACAAAACTTTCCGAGGACGGAAAGGGTCTTCAAATCAACGATCAACAAATCTCCACGAAAGCGAATCGTACACAAGATCCCCGGCAGCGGCGCCAAAATTTTTGATGTATGGTGGAATGTATATGTGATAATTAAGATTACGTTATAGGGTAAATTAGAAAATTACCTTTAGGATAAAGTAATAGACTAATATTACCAAAGACGAATTCAATTAAGCACGTTTGTGAACCAAGTTCGTTGTACACGAAGATCAAGTGAATTTGAGACGTTTCGTATTGATTTGGACAATTGATTCAAATTGGTTGTCGGTTTTTAAACTATAATAAAAATCTAACAATTTTAAACCTATTTTAAATTTATCCTAAAGTGCATAAATCGTAAACCCCGCTATTTTTTATCTAAAAAATAAAAAACAATTACTTAAAATTTAAACTATTAAAAGTTAAACTAATTTAATAATCTATAAAAATTAATCTATTTAATAAAAATAACTTTTAAACTATTTTAAAATCTAATTAAACTTTTTTAAACTAATTAACTTTATTAAAAATTACTTATACCAAATCTATCTTTTTAAAACTAATTTTATTTAAATCTAAAATTATAAAAAGCTAAATATTAAAATAAACTAATTAAACTTTTTAAATTAATAAAAACATTTTTTTTTATTTATTATAAAACTAGAATTGACTTAAATAAAAGCATTAATTAAAAAAATATTTAAAAACGTAACTTTATTTAAAATACACTTCAATTGCAAATTCTGCCAATACTTAAATCTACTATATCAATTAATAAACAGAAAGAAAACTTAAAAGAGCTATTAGCTTAGTGGTAAACACACAGTGCACACACCCTTGAGGTCAAGGGTTCGAGTCCCACAAGGGACTCATTTTTTGAGATTATTTATTTTTGACAGTAAACTGTTTGGAGTCACAGAAGGTGACTTTTGTAACAAATAATTTGGAGATGAACTGATAAGGATATCAGTTTTGAGTTTAACAGATTAATTGAATCTATTCACTTGAAATCAGCAATTTCAAAATGAATAACCAAGCTAAAAATTAGCAAAACAATACAGAGAAATACTGCTCAACTTATACAGCAAAATACACAAGAAATACCAGCAAATTATAGTCCAGTATCTACTTAAATAGGAAATTACAGGTTCATCAGTTAATGTACCAAAACTTAGTAAAACATATTGAACATCAGCAATTTATAGGATGAATTATAGATCTATAACCTGATAATACAAATTAATCAGCTATCATGACAACTAAATCACTCATATAAGCTATCTAAAACATTCTAACAAAATCTAAAGCAGAAATTAACAGAAATCTGATAAATATCAAAATAAGTACGCAAAATAATAAGCTATCAAATAATACTCAAGTTAAATCAACAAATCAACTCGAAGTTAAATAATGCAAAACAAAACTTCAACTTAATCTTATTAAGACTAAATCATACTGATAAACCAAGTCGAGGTTCACAGATAAGTTACCAATCGAAATCAGAAATCATCAGAAACTCAGAACTATAGAATAACAATTACCTCTTCCATTACAGTTTACTTTAACACATTAAAAATCAGTAAAAGTAAATCCATACCAATATCATTCACCAGTTAACAAAAGCTAAACCATCTAGATAAACTATTATGAACAAAGTACATCATTCAGCCTTAAAATCTAAATAAACTAACAAATCAATCCATTATATTCATAACAGCTTACTTATTAAAATCAAACAAACAAGCCTCATTCATTATACTAAGCAGATCTTTAAACATAACACATAAGATAAAATAAAAAGAAGGAAAAGAAAGTGACACCTAATGGAGATTCCCGTTGAGACGAAGGTTGCGCTGAACAACCTTGTGAACCGATTCTATACCAACATCAATCACCACATTTCACCATCATATATTATTCGAACCAGATTTGACTTAACTCGAACCATAAATCAATTTTTAATCAAACCATACAGTTTTTTTATAAACTTAAACAGTAGGTTTAAGTTTTTATCCCCAATCTCACTTTATCATTCAAATAAGCTATTAATCAAGCTTATTTAAACAATATTTGTTAATAACATTAAGCTTAATATAAATGTAGATTCGTATAAACTTTTAACAATATTTAATCAAAACTGAAGAGCAAAATTAAACGAAAACTTGAACGAGATCTTTTATTAATATCAAAAGTAACAGTACAATTTGAAAATTAAAGAAAATACAAATCTAACACTAAACTAACATTATAACTTTAGAGTAAAAAGAGGGATGATTGATTACAAGTAAATAAGGGGTTTTTATAGCCATCCCAAGGCTTGTTGAGGGAGAATATCCGGATCTTCCAAAGCATATTCCTCTTCAATTTAAGCCCTTATATCATCTTTCTCTCTCTTGTTGTTGATCGGATGGTTGATAGGACACAACTAGCACACGGATTGCCAACGTGGCATCCGTTTGTGCTAGTTGTGTTTCTTTGATGCCTCTTGATTGGCTGGTTGGGGAAAATGATGTGTTTCCTCCAGTGAAAAACTGCCACGTATCTTGTTCCTTCCTCATATTCTCTTCCTTAAAATTAGGGGATTTAATTCCTTCACACTTGAATTACACGTGGGAGTAAAAGCCCCAATTTATTTGGGCATTTTATCCATCTACGGTTTTTGTGAATAGTTGTGTTTACAGGTTAATTTTTGGGGAAGAAAGACATAGGTTGTATCGACTTATTTATTTATTGTGTGTGAAGAAACGTGTAAAAGTGGTTGAGGGAGTATAAACGTGACATGTGAGTGGGTGAAGGTTTATTAAATATATGAAAGTTAAACGTTTGTTAAACAAAACCCTAAGGTCCAAAATAATTCGTCCATATTCATTTTTTGTGCAAAACTTGGGCTTGAAACCCAAGTTATATTTCCCATCAGTTTGTTTAATTTACTTCTTGGGCTTCATTTGGATTTTGTCCCAATAATTCATCCGTTCCAAAATAGGTTTACTGGGCTTTTGACCAAAAATCAATACTTGTTTCCCAATATTGGGCTTTCAGGCCCAATTAGCATTTGTGGGACCCACTTGATGCAAATAGTCTTCAATAAATTCAAATCCGCTAAAGACGAGCTCGATTTTGGCTTCATTGATCTTTTTCTTCAAAATCGTGCCGGTTTTGCCGATTTTCGCGAACTTGGTACCTACACACATTAAAACAAGAAACAAACATATACAAGGCAAATTTCATACATTAAATGCATTATTTCATTGTTTTTAGATGATAATGATATGAGTAAAATCACTCATATCAAACTTATTGATATTTCTCAAACACAACTCAATGAGAATTGCTCCGCAATTCTTTTAAAGAAATTACCAAACCAAACTTGGTGATCCAGGTAGCTTTCTCATTCCTTGCAACTTTCCCGCTGTAGAGAATTGAATGGCCCTAGCCGATCTAGGTGCTAGTATCAACTTAATGCCATTAAGTGTTTGGAAACAATTATCTCTACCTGAGCTAGTCCCCACACGAATGAAATTGGAGTTAGCTAACCGTACGGTTGCTTATCCGGTGGGGATAGCCGAAGATGTCTTCGTCGGTGTCGACAAATTCACCTTTCCGGCGAATTTTGTTGTCGTTGACTACGAGATGGATCCCCGTGTTCCATTAATAGGTGGACGACCATTCTTGAGGACCGATCGCACTCTCATTGATGTAGCTGCGGGCGAATTAATCATGAGAGTTGGTGACGACAAAATCGTCTTCAACATGGGTAAACTTTCTAAGCAACCTTATGAACACGAGAGCGTTAATTTCATTGAAGTACTTGATGAGGCTTGTGAAGAACATTTCAAAGACGCTTGTAAAAGTTGTTTTTCTTCTCTACCCATTGTTGAGACCATTGCCTGTATTGCTCCATCATTGACTCCATTTGGAGAAAGTGATTTTGTTTTGAAAGAGTTTGAAGCAACGTTAGGGGATGTGGACTTAAAATATAACGATTCTCCCTCCGATTGGGATGAAGACATTCGTACCATTGAGAAACTTCTCAGTGAGGACCATATTTCTCCACCTACTCCTAAGGAAGTTACAAACGATGATCCGAATTCGACTAAGCCTTCCATCGACAATCCTCCGAATTTAGAGCTTAAGGATTTACCGTTTCATCTTGAATACGTTTTCCTAGAACACAATAAGAAGTTACTTGTCATCATTGCAAAGGACTTAAAAGAGGATGAAAAATCTCGAGTTATCGATGTGCTCAAAAATCATAAGAAAGAAATTGCTTGGAAAATTTCCGACATCCGCGGAATTGATCCTAACTTTTGTTCTCATAAAATGCTCATGGAAGATGAATTTAAACCCGCAATCCAAAGCCAACGAAGGGTTAATACAAAAATTCATGGCGTCATCAAGAAAGAAGTTATCAAACTTCTAGATGCCGGAATGATTTACCCTATTTCGGATTCACCATGGATTAGTCCCGTCCATTGTGTGCCTAAGAAAGGCGGAATAACCATTGTTCCCAATAAAAACAACGAGTTAATTCCTACTCGACTTGTCACGGGTTGGCGAGTTTGCATAGACTACCGCAAGCTAAATGATGTCACTCGTAAGGAACATTTTCCTCTTTCTTTCATGGATCAAATGCTCGAGCGTTTAGCGAGTAATGACTACTATTGCTTCTTAGACGGTTTCTCTAGGTATTTTCAAATTTCCATCGATCCAAAAGACCAAGAGAACACCACATTCACTTGTCATTATGTAACATTTGCTTACAAAAGAATGCCTTTCGGCTCAATGCTCCTGGGACGTTCCAAAGGTGTATGATGGCTATATTTCATGACATGGTTGAAGAAACTATGGAAGTCTTTATGGACGATTTCTTGGTCTATGGTGATTCTTTCTCATCTTGCCTTGCCAATTTAGAACGTATGCTCAAACGGTGTGAAGACACTCGTCTTGTTCTAAATTGGGAAAAATGCCATTTCATTGTAAAATAAGGCATTTTTCTTGGACATAAAATTTACAAAGCCGGTCTTGAAGTCGACCGTGCTAAAGTCGATGTGATTGCTAAATTACCTCCTCCTTCAACCGTGAAGGGTGTGAGAAGTTTTCTTGGTCATGCGGGCTTCTATCGTCGATTCATTCAAGATTTTTCTAAGATCGCTCGCCCGATGACACACCTCTTGGAGAAAGATACTCCTTTTATCTTTTCTAAAGAGTGTATCAAATCTTTCAATCTTATTAAGGATAAATTAACTAAGGCACTAGTCTTAGTTACCCCTAACTGGGAGTTACCTTTTGAATTGATGTGTGATGCTAGCGACTTTGCAATTGGAGCGGTTTTGGGACAAAGAATCAACAAACATTTCCAACCAATCCATTACGCTAGCAACACAACGACGGGGGCTCAATTGCATTACACTACAACCGAAAAATAGCTTTTAGTTGTTGTATATGCTTTTGAAAAATTTTGCCCCTATCTTGTCCTTTCCACCACTATTGTTTACACCGATCATTCTGCATTGAAGTACTTGTTAACAAAACAAGATTCTAAACCAAGAATTATTCGTTGGGTTTTACTCCTTCAAGAATTCCAAATTGAAATTCGTGATAAAATGGGAGCAGAAAACCTAGCCGCGGATCATCTTAGTAGACTTGAGGATCCTTATCAAGGGTTCCAAATCAATAGATTAATGAATCTTTTCCCCTTGAGGCCTTGATGTCTATTAAATCCAATCTTGATGAGACACTATGGTTTACGGACTTTGCAAACTACTTGGCGGGTGGAATTCTCATGGAAGGGTTATCGTCCCAACAAAAGAAGAAATTCTCCAAGGAAGTGAAAACTTACTATTAGGACGACCCTTACCTTTTCAAGTAATGTGCGGATCTTGTTATTCGTCAGTGTGTTGACGGGCCCGCAGCTTTACAAATCATGGAAGCTTGCCATAAAGGACCAACCGGTTGTCACTTTGGACCCAATTACACAGCGAAAAAAGTTTTCGACTCTGGATTCTATTGGCCCACCATTTATCGTGATGCACATGAAATGGTTAAGCATTGTGATGCTTGCCAACGACAAGGAAACATCACACATAAAGATGAGATGCCTCAAAATTTCATCCAAGAGTGTGAAATCTTTGACGTATGGGCCATCGACTTCATGGGGCCATTTCCATCCTCTAAAGGGAACAAGTACATCCTCGTAGCCATTGAGTACATATCCAAATGGGTTGAAGCAAAGGCTTTACCTACGCATGATGCGAGGGTGGTTGTGAACTTTTTGAAACAATTATTTGCTCGATTCGGTGTTCCTCGTGCTATCATTAGTGATCGCGGGACTCATTTTTGCAATGATCAATTTGCTTGAGTCATGGCTAAGTATGGTGCCAATCATCGTCTTTTCACCGCGTATCATCCACAAACTAATGGTCAAGCTAAGATTTCAAACCGTGGACTTAAGATAATCTTAGAACAAACCATGGGAGAGCATCGTGCCTCATGGGCCGATAAGTTAGATGATGCTTTGTGGGCTTTCTGTACCGCATATAAGACACCTATTGGTTGTACTCCATATCGTCTTGTGTACGGAAAGGCATGCCACCTCCCCATTGAGTTGAAGCTTAAGGCTTATTGGGCCTTGAAATGGGCTAATTTTGATATCAACAAAGCCGATGATCTTAGGAAAATCCAACTCAATGAACTCAATGAACTAAGGAATGAGGCTTATGAAAACTCTTTGATCTATAAAGAAAAAACTAAGCTCATTCATGATTCTAGGATTAAGAACCAAGAGTTTCACATAGGTGATCAAGTTTTACTCTTTAACTCTCGGTTGAAAATCTTTTCGGGCAAGCTTAAATCTTGTTGGTCCGGCCCATTCACCGTTGCTAAAGTCTTCCTTTATGGTACCATTGAGCTATCTCAAACAAATGGGCCAAACTTTAAGGTGAATGGCCAACATGTTAAGTTGTACTTTGGTGAGGACATCTCTCAGAGATGATTCCATCCCTCACCACGTTTCCCTTGAAATAGCTCTGGGTCGAGTCAGGCTCGTGACTCGGTTAACAAAAACAAGCGCTTCTCGGGAGGCAACCCGATGATCTATCCTTTTAATCTATTTTTCATCCTAAGTGTAGGGGGAGCCCCGTTGTTGTTTTTTGTATTGTTACTTATGATGAGCAGGGATTCAAGCTTTCAAAGAGCACTTTTGATGATATTTGACGACCCGTGATTCCGTGTAACCGTCTTCCTGGTTTTATCCTAAACTCTTTTGATTCAATATTTTATCATATATATGTTGAAATAGGAATCACTTTAGTTGTCTCTTCCTTAGCAAGATTTAAACAACGTGCACAATGTCCTAAGTGTAGGGGAGTTTACTCTCACATGCTTAAACATTGAGGGCAATGTTTATATCAAGTGTAGGGGAGACTTATATCGAAGTTAAGTGGGCTTTTACATGAATTTGTTCTCATTTTAACCGGAAAATCTTATTTTTTCGACATTTTTCAAAAATTTTGATCTATTTTGGCCTAGTAGTATTTTTAAATTATTTACTTTTATCGCATCGTATGTATATATTCCATTTTAAGAATAAAGTCAAAATAAAGTAGTTAAATAAAATGGTTTTAATAAGTTTAGATGTCTTTGATATATTAGGCCTGTCATGAAATTTTTGACTCAATCCGAGTTTACTTATCCATGTTTACTCTAGCTAGTATCCTTAACGTGTTTAAATCAAGTTTTGCTAGGCTTTTATATAGGGAACTTTAAAACGCGAAAGTCTTAACTCTTACATGTTAAGAACAAGAACTTTTCTCAAGTTCCTATAATTGATCCTAGAAAGTCGTTTATCAAGGGAACTTTAAAATGCAAATTCTAAACTTGAAACAGTCTAAGAAGATGCAAGATCCTATAGATGACTTGAAAACCCAAAACTTTGATTTAATAGGCTAAGCGTCCACGAGTCTCATTCCTTGATATTTTAAATTGTGGAGAACGAGAGATGAAAGAGTCAATTATAAGTGTTAGAAATACGTTTTTACGTATATTAGAAGTATCAGTCACTCCACAATATTATTAATGTTGTAATAGCTCGTAGTTAATGAGTACTTATTTAGTTAAGTAAGAAACCGACCCATGGGTCGGCCCAAGCCCAATAGTGGCCTTGGATATAAATACCCCTTTCCACCATGGAAAAGGGTTGGTTGTTGACATTCCATTTTA
This sequence comes from Glebionis coronaria, assembly GCA_025667525.1. NCBI lineage: Eukaryota > Viridiplantae > Streptophyta > Magnoliopsida > Asterales > Asteraceae > Glebionis > Glebionis coronaria. The sequence goes on along the minus strand of JANFOE010001687.1, from coordinate 62,767 downwards.
TCATTTTAATGAAAAACACATAGTTTCTCTCTCACTTTCTCTCACTAGTTTCTCTCTCTAGGAATCTTCAACCCACTTCATAGATTAACAAGATTATCAATATTCTACATTTGGTATCAAGAGCTATGGGGTGATTTAAGGTAATGATTTGTGTTGTTATTTAGTTTTTGATTGTATTAGTGATCTTTAAGAAGATCCATCTTGATTCATGGAGTTTTTGGTGATTTTGTGATTGGGATTAGTAGATAAGTATTAGTTTTTACTTATTTTAGTAGAAATCACAAAACTTTTTGGGTTATTCGGTAAAAATCTGGGTTTGTTTCATCATTCATTTGATCGACTGCTACACGAACAAGTCTCTGTTTCCCAGTAAAGTTCCGAACCAAAAAGTTCCGAACCAAAAGTTCCGGATCAAAAAGTTCCGGATCAAAGGAAAGTTCCGGATCAAAGGAAAGTTCCGGATCAAGGGAAAGTTCCGGATCAAGGGAAAGTTCCGGATCAAAGGAAAGTTCCGGATCAAAGGAAAGTTCCGGATCAAGGGAAACTTCCGGATCAAGGGAAAGTTCCGGATCAAAGAAAAGTTCTGGATCAAAGGAAAGTTCCGGATCAAGGGGAAGTTCCGGATCAAGGGAAAGTTCCGGATCAAAGGAAAGTTCCGGATCAAGAAAAGCTCCGACTCAGTTCTTCCGAACCAAAAGTTCCGGATCAAGGAGTTCCAAGCCAAAATCTTCCGAATCAACACTTCCGAATCAACAAATAGTTCCGAACCAAGGGATTTTTGACTTGTTTTTTTTGACGATTTTTTAGAGGATTTAATCTTGGTTTCTTACAACAAAAACTCAACACAACTCACAAACTTTACTTCACTGCTCGATCAACCGATAATCTTTGTCTCTTTGAAGTGATCAAAATGAATCCGAATTCATTAATGCCTCAAATGACATCACTTACGGATATTTCCGTCATTACGGGAACGGATAATCGCCCTCCAATGCTCATTAAAGAAGTCTTTGAAGCATGTCAAGGCCGTATGATGTCATACATTAAGGGAAAACCGACATATGGGAGGCTTATGGTCAAGTTAATTCTAAATGGTCCACTTGATTATGGTACCATCGTGGTTAACAATGTGACTCGACCACGGGAGTTGGAAGAACTTACACCAGCTCAACAACTTGTTGCCGATGCAGACGAAAAGGCTCTTCAAACCTTTCTCCGAGCTCTTCCACATGATATCTATCGAATGGTCAGTCAATATACGGTTGCAAAGGATTTATGGGAACGGCTAAAGGTGTTACTACAAGGTACGTCTCTTACCAAACAGGAAAGGGAATGTCAGTTATATGATCTGTTTGATAGATTCACGTACAGCCCAGGGGAAACGCTTCACGACTACTACTTCAGATTCACTACTCTCATGAATGATCTGAATGTATACAATCTCGTGATTGCTCCATTCCAGGTTAACACCAAGTTTTTGAATACTTTACCTCAAGCTGAATGGGGTGAGTATATTACCGATGTTAAGTTAACTAGGGATTTGCATAAGTGCAATTTGGATCAACTCTATGCTTTTCTTCAGCAGCATGAGAAACATGTGATCATGCACCGTTCGCCTCGAGGTATGTACCCTGATTCTTTAGCTTTGATGACGAATCAACAAAGCTTGTCGTACAACAACACTCCTTATATCATGGGACACCAAGCCTATCATCCATCACCGTACCTGACTCCAAGCTTCCCCCAATATTAGATTCTACCGCAACCACCCACCTCACATCAGCAACAATATCGGTTTAATGCACCTTCATCTCAGAGAGAATTACCAGCATCACAATATGCTTCACAACCTCACCCATATTCACCAGCAAGCATTGCACCTTATGCTCAGTCATCATATTCTTCTTATCAAGAAAATGCAGCATATCCATCAAGCTACTCTGACCACATGAGTGCTCCTTCTAGTGCTTATGCAGCTCAATAAGACCAAGCACTGTATTGTGATAATGATGAAGTCCCCATTCCTGAATTCAAACAAGGAACTGACCCAGTTGAAGTGTTAGCCACTATGTCTGCTTACCTCACAAGGACTTTAAGCAAACGAGGATTTAGAGGACCAGCTCCTACTAACAATCAGCTGAGGAATTCATCAAATTCTCGCCAACAAGCTACTATTGAGAATGGCAGGGTAATGGTTCAACCTATTCAACCTTATCAGGGGAGACCTACTACATCAACCACCAATGCACGCATGGTCAATCCTGCTCCAATGGTCAACACTCCTCCACGGGCTAATTCCACAGGCAAGTTGAGAAGGATTACATGCTATAACTGTAAGGAAGAAGGTCACATGACCAGGGATTGCAAAAAACCCAAGAGGAGAAGGGATGGTCAATGGTTTGCAGAGAAGATTTATCTGGTAAACGCTCAGGCACAAGGAAGGGAACTTGATGAAGAGGAGCTTGCATTTCTTGCTGATCCAGGGATTGCTGAACAAGACGTTGTCACCACACAGAATGCGTCATACCAAGCAGATGATCTTGATTGTTACGATTCAGACTGTGATGAACTTCAATCTGCACAGGCAGCTCTTATGGCAACTATCTCCAGCTTAGGGCCAGAAAAAATATCTGAGGTACTTACTAATACCACTGATAATACCACTGATACTAGTATTCAACCACATCAAGTTGGGCAAGAGGGTGCTGATCCGAATGAGTCTTCGGTGGTGAGTCTTTCAAATGAGGAGACAATCAATGATAGTAATATCAATGTGAGTCCCTAGACTTTGAGTGAATCACAACCGGGAGCCATTTCGCAAATGCATATTCCTGCTCAACAAGATTTGGTCATGGTTCCTGCTACATTACTTAGCCAAATGAATACTGCACTCTTAGAAACCCTAGCTAAGAATAAGAATTTGTCTGCTGAGCTTGCTTTGTGCAACGAAAAGGTTCAAACTTTGGAATTAGTTCCTTCGTCCACTGTTCTAACAAATCCCGAATATGATCATTTTCGAAACAAACAAATGAGTCATTTGCAAGAAATTGAAACCTTAAGAGCAGATCTTTCTAACGAACTTAAAGAAAAAGAGTTAGTGGTCACTAATTTTCACAAACTTCAAACGGATTTTGAGTTACTTGAGTCTAAAAAGAATGAAATGGAAATTAATGCGGCTAATAAGATTAGAAGTTTAGATTATTTGCTTTTAAGACAATACGCTGCCTCTCAACTAGTGCACTTATTTGATGCTTTGTTTAGAGAATTTAACTTATCACGTCAAAAAGGCCTTCCCCCTAACCCACGTTATGCAAAACAAGCTTTTATCCATAGTCCTAGACTTTATAATGCAACCCAATTAGGATTGGTCTAAGACCCGATTGTTATTTTCGATGATCGCACAAATAAGGATCTAGTTGATGAGAATCGATCATACAACTTTTCAAAATATGCCGAGTGTGATTGTTTTAAAATGAATCAGGAGCTTGCAAAAACGGATTTTAGAATTCTCTTCCATATGGATAAAGATCTCATCACAGCACCAACCTACATGTTAAATGAAGAAAACCCTAGTACACTTCCTACACTTGTCAAAATGGAAGGACCTAAGGAAATTCCAAAGGATCTTCCACCTGTTAGCACTGTATGGTTAAACTTGCAAGAGATTAATCAATACTTTGCTAGTTTTGACAAGGTCATTTTGGAATGTACGACTTCAAATGGCCTAAACGCCGGAGAATGGGCTTTCGAACACATGATCGAGGTGTTTAAGAATGAGATCAATCCGTTTGTCAAAAGTCTAAAAGGAAGTTTTGCATCTCTTAAGGAAAATCTTGAGTTTGAAATTGCTGAAGTTCAAAAAGTGTTTAATGAAATGGACACCGCTTATGAACTACAATTAATTGAAAAGGAAAAGATTTTATCCGAATATGACCGATTCTTGTCCCAAGTAATTTCGTGTGATGTGCTTACTATTGTGAATGTTAATTATTCGAATGAGCTTACATCCGCTATGATTAAAAGTGATGCTGTGATTATATGTGATGATGTGTGTGATCTCTCTATAAATGTTGCTGATACTGTAAATGAGGTAGATAATCATTCTTGTCACGAATCTAACGCTGAATTTTTAAAGCTACAAGATTCTTACAATTTACTTTCAAAACGCTTTAATCAACTTGAACAACATTGTATATCTTTAGAATTAAAACAACAAACTCAAAATGAGGATCTTTTGATAACAAATGGTTGTGAAAACGGTGTTGAGACGAGTGACAAGATGATTGCAATAGTTAAGGCATTAGAGGAAGAGATTATGAGATTAAAGAGAGATGTGTCATCAAATGAAACACTAAAATTGGAACTAGAGGCTGCAGAGTCTAAAAACCAGGACTTAGAAATTAGACTTTCGTCTATTCTAGGGGAGATGGATCGTGCAAGACAGGGAATGTCCAAACTTTATGGTTCATTAGAAGAACGCTTCGCTTTTAATGCGGCACAGAAACAATATTATGTTGAACAATTGAACCAAAAATGTGAGGAAATCTCTGACTTAAACATCCAGCTCATTGACAAAAACATGGTTTTGGTCGAGTTAAAGGAGACGCTTCTTCTCACCCGAAAAGAAGCTGTTAATAACTTAGCTACCAACTCTGCACCGTCCTCTAGTGCTCCAACAACCAAGTCAGTAGTGCTTTATAAGAACCCGCTCCATAAGAAAAACCCGGTTACCTATGATGATTATATGAGGAATGCAATTAAGCATGTAGATCTTGTTAGGGATATTTTAGATGACTTGTATGAGTTAGATCCCTCAAGCAGTTACTATTATTCAGCCCATGAATATATTAAGCGTGTTCAATATTGCTTATCCTACTTGCAATACATAGGAAAACCGGGTTCTGCACTACTCACTAATCGACCCATTGTTGTAACTCCATTCAATAAGACCCCAGGAGCAAAACCGTCATTGGCACCATCAAGTAAGGCACCTTTAAAATCTGTTGCTAATGTTCCCACTTTGCCTTCTACAGGACTAAAAGAGTCTACTAAGGCTAAATGATCGCCACTCAAGAAAGATAAGATCAAGCCCTCCACTAGTAGTACCATCAAGAAGAAAGTAGAAGCTCACACTAGGAATATCAGTTCAGTTTTAAATAAAAAGAATCATGTTAAGACTAAAAGCTCTGCGCCTGTGCAGAAGCATAAACCATTTGTGAATTCTAATTTGAAATGTTGGAATTGTAATGAATGCATGTTTTCCCAACGTCATGATTTGTGTCTTATTGATCATGTTAATGAAATGAATGCTATTAGGAATGATCTTGAATGGAAGCTAACTGGGCGAACTCGTACCCAAGTTGGTTGGCAATGGCGTCCCACTGGTAGGACCTTTACATTAGATGGAAAAATGTGCCCTTTAACTAGGAATGCATCCATTGAGGTTAGGTCTCAGCGTCCTTTAGTTAGGAACACTAGCACTATAGTATGGAAACCGCGCCCTTTAATTAGGTCAGCCCCCACTATAGTGCCTATCAGTGAAGAAATACCTCAGGATTTAAGCCAACTAGAATCTACACCACCAACTAGGAAGAAGGCTAGGAAATCTAAGAAACCTAAAGTTAGCAAATCTAAGATTATTAAATATGTACCTGCTAATAACAAGGAACATTCAGATTCCGAAACCTATACATTGCTCTTGTCTGGTGATATTTTCAGGTGGTCCAAATCATCCTCTGGTATTTGGACTCCGGTTGTTCAAAGCATATGACCGGAGATCGCTCGATGCTCCGAAATTTCGTCAGCAAGTTTCTTGGAACGGTTAAATTCGGTAATGATCATATTGCAAAGATAATGGGGTATGGTGAATATCAGATTGGAAACGTCACGATTTCAAGGGTATACTATGTAGAAGGTCTTGGTCACAATTTATTTTCAGTAGGACAGTTTTGTGATTCCAACCTAGAGGTTGCTTTTCGACAACATACTTGTTTAATCCGCAACTTGGAAGGAAAAGATTTGTTGAAGGGGTCTCGTGGTGCAAATCTTTATACTTTGTCCTTACAAGACATGATGGCCGCCTCTCCAGTATGTCTTCTCTCTAAAGCATCTAAGACCAAGTCATGGTTATGGCATCGCAGATTATCTCATCTCAACTTTGATGCTATTAATCATCTGGCTAAAAACGAATTAGTTCGTGGTCTTCCAAAGCTCAAATTTCACAAGGACCATTTATGTTCCGCGTGTTCAAGGGGGAAAAGTACCAAGAAATCATACAAGCCCAAAGCTGAAGACACCAATCAAGAAAAACATCATCTTTTGCATATGGATCTTTGTGGGCCAATGAGAACCGAAAGTGTGAGCGGTAAGAAATTCATCCTTGTTATTGTGGATGATTTCTCCAGGTTTACATGGGTTAGATTTCTACGTACAAAGGATGAAGCACCGAAGGCTATCATCACTTTTCTGAAATTCATTCAGGTACATTTAAATACTACTGTTCACCGTATTCGTACAGATAATGGAACAGAGTTCGTCAACCAGACTCTTCGTGCTTACTATGAAGAAGTTGGTATCTAACATGAAACATCCGCTGCACGTACTCCACAACAAAACGGTGTCGTTGAAAGACGGAATCGTACGGTTATGGAAGCTGCTAGGACTATGTTGATTTATGCGAACGCTCCATTATTCTTGTGGGCAGAAGCTATATCTACTGCATGTTTCACCCAAAACCGTTCTATCATTCGGAAACGCCATGGAAAAACACCTTACGAGCTTCTACATGATCGTAAACCCCATGTTTCATTCTTTCATGTGTTTGGTGATCTTTGTTATCCAAACATTAATAGTGAGAACTTGGGAAAACTTCAACCGAAAGCCGATATAGGTATTTTCATTGGTTACTCACCCTCCAAGAAAGCATACCGAATTTACAACCGTCGTCTTGGTAAGATAGTAGAAACTATGGACGCAGATTTCGATGAGCTGACAGCGATGGCTTCTGAGCAACGCAGCTCTGAACCCGCGCTTCACGAGATGGGAACCGGTGCTATTAGTTCTGGATTAGTTCCCAATAATCCTACTTCTACATCATTTTTACCACCTATAAGGCCCGAGTGGGATAAACTGTTTCTACCGTTGTTTGATGAATTCTTTGATCCCCTAAATGATGAAGTTCCTGCACCTGTAGTGATAGCTCCAATCCCTGAAGTTGTTGCTCAAGCTAATGAAGCTTTATCAAATGCATCTTCAATTAACATTGAACCGGATGCACCTCTACCAAGTGATTCTCAAACTACACCTGAATCGTCACCCTCACTTGTGCCTAGTGATGTTGAAGAGGATTCTATTGATCACGATTTGGAATATGCTCACTTACAAGAGCTTCCTTTCTTTGGTGTACCGATACCTGAAAACCCTTCAGCCGCGTCTACCTCAGAAGAAGCTCCTTCAATTGTTCATTCCAGACCACCACAGATTGAAAAACATAGCACCAAATGGACAAAAGATCACCCAATTAGGAATGTCAGTTGCAGTCTCGATCGACCAGTCTCTACACGCCATCAATTACAAGAGAGTGCACTCTATTGCTATTTTGATGCATTTCTCTCCGAAGTTGAACCTAAAAATTGGCAACAGGCTATGACTCAATCATCTTGGATTGAAGCCATGCAGGATGAACTAAATGAATTCCAAAGACTTGAAGTATGGGAATTAGTTCCTCTCCCTGACAAGGTTAACATCCTTACTTTGTTGTGGCTTTATAAGGTTAAACTCGATGAGATGGTTGCAGTTTTGAAGAATAAGGCTAGATTGGTTGCTAGAGGATACAAACAAGCCTTGGGTATCGACTTTGAAGAATCTTTTGCTCCTGTTGCAAGATTGGAGGCTATTAGACTATTCCTTGCGTATGCTGCTCATATGAACATGATCGTCTATCAAATGGATGTGAAGACGGCATTTTTGAATGGTGAACTAAGGGAAGAAGTCTATGTTAGTCAGCCGGATGGGTTCGTTAGCACGGAATTTCCTAATCATGTGTACAAGCTTAAGAAGGCTCTCTATGGGTTGAAACAAGCTCCACGCGCGTGGTATGATCTCCCTTCAACATATCTCATCTCGGAAGGCTTCTCCAAAGGCAAGGTGGACCCCACTCTATTTACTCTCAAGGAGGACAACGACATGATACTTGTACAAATTTATGTTGATGATATAATATTTGCTGCCTCTAACATTGAATTGTCAAAACGCTTTGAGAAGATAATGTCCACACGCTTTAAGATGTCAATGATGGGAAAAAATTCATTTTTCTTAGGTTTACAAATTTCTCAGAATCCCAGAGGCATCTTTATTAATCAATCCAAATATGCTCTAGAATCTTTAAAGAAATATAACTTTGAAAATTGTGACCCCGTGGACACTCCAATGGTGGAGAAATCCAAGTTAGATGAAGATAGGAATGGGATTATTGTTGATCCAAAACTTTACCGTGGGATGATCGGCACCCTTCTCTATCTGACTGCTAGCAGGCCTGATTTGCAATTTGCCGTATGCATGTGTGCCCGGTATCAGGCTCGGCCTACCGAAAAGCACCTACATGTTGTTAAAAGGATCTTTCGGTATCTCAAAGGAACACTTCATCGTGGTCTATGGTATCCGAAAGATTCCTCCATTGATTTAATATCATACGCAAGTGCCGATCATGCTGGGTGTCAAGACACGAGGCGTAGCACTTCTGGGTCTGTGCAACTCCTTGGAGACAGATTGATTAGTTAGTCTTCAAAAAGGCAGAAAAGCGCTGCAATTTCCAGCACGGAGGCTGAATACATCGCCATGTCCGGTTGCTGTGCTCAAGTCCTTTGGATGAGATCACAACTAACTGACTACGGTTTGGGATTCAACAAAATCCCGATGTATTATGACAACAAGAGCGCCATTGCCCTTTGCTGCAACTACGTTCAACACTCCCGGGCCAAGCACATAGACATTCGCTACCATTTTATTAAAGAGCAGGTGGAGAACGGAGTGATCGAGCTGTATTTTGTCACCACTGAGTATCAGCTGGCAGATATGTTCACCAAAGCGTTAGAGCGAGGACGAATCGAGTTTTTGATCGACAAGCTTGGCATGAAATCATTCTCTCCAGCGACTCTCAAAGAATTGGCAGAAGAATTAGCTGAATAGTGTTGGTAAACTATTCAGGCGTATCCTTTGTTCGTGATCATGTATATTATCGTATATATATAAACCACAAAAAGAAAAATACAAAAATATAAAACCAAGAAAAACCATAAAAAATATAAAACCTACAAAAACCATAAAAATTATAAAATCAAGAAAAACCAAAAATATTTTTCGTTTTAAATCGGGCATGTCTTTTAGTACGGTAATATTTACGGCTTTAGAAATGTCGATCAATATTGACACGGCGCCATAAATAGAGTCCGTATAAAAGTTGTACATTTTTAAAACATGCCCATTATGGCTTGTAGTTATTTCAGACTGCAACCCGGTTTTCGCATTAAAGTCACGTATTTCCTTGGAAAACGTTGGCTCACAACGGGAATTAATTTTCTCGGGCATGATTTACAAGCCAAATCATGCAAAGGGATCAAGTTTACTTTACAACTTGGTCTAACACGAGTTAGTGTACGTCTTAGTGCATTAATTTGTCAAAATAAGAGAAATCTTATTGCCACCACGAATCAATCTTTTCAAGACATTAATTGGAAATGTTTTCATCAATATTTGACTCTTTAAACAATGACTACAGCTCTTTAAATAGAAAACGGGTCATCGTTTAAGGGGGAGAAAATATTAAATCATCTTCGTCATCAAAACAATTCTCAAAAGTGTTTGTGGAAAATTAATTGGTTAATGAGTGGTCTTGCTTTAGAATAGGATTTGCTTTAGATCTCGGAGATTTGCTACTAGGATGCGATGTTTAAGTTATGTGAAGGTTAAGTTGGCGAAATTTAACAATGGTTAGGGAGACTAGAAAAGACAAGGAATAAAAAGTAAAAGTGAAAACTGTAGGGTTAAAGGTGACATTTGTGAAAGTTTTAAACAATTTTTGACCTAAGTCAAAACCAAACCCCCCGTGCTTTTCATTGTTCTTCTTCACTGTTTCGGTTTTACCACTTTTCCGCCATTAACACACACACAAGCTCTCACAAAACTCGCGTTCTAATCACTCAATCCGTTCCATTCAATCAAAAAGGTACAAACAACAAATTCTTTGATTTGTAATTCGCCCAATTCATCATTAAATCCAGTTAATTGATTCGGGTAATCAACTTTATCAAATTAGGGTTCGTTTGCCTAATTAGGGATTAATTGATTTGGGTTTTAGGTGGGTTTTACTCGGAATATCCTTAGAAAGATGTTTTGTTGCCTTAGCATGCCTTAAAACTTACAATCGCGCCTAGAATAATCATTAATAGGGTGCGTTTAGAACTTCCAGATGAACAAGGATTATGAACTTCCGAATGAAGGAAGTTCCGGATGAACTTCCGAATGAAGAAGTTCCGGATGAACTTCCGAATGAAGAAGTTCCGAATGAACTTCCGAATAAAGAAGTTCCGAATGAACTTCCGAATGAAGAAATTCCGAATGAACTTCCGAATGAAGAAGTTCCGAATGAAGAAGTTCCGGATGAACTTCCGAATGAAAAAGTTCCAGATGAACTTCCGAATGAAGAAGTTCCGGATGAACTTCCGAATGAATAAGTTCCGGATGAACTTCCGAATGAAGAAGTTCCGGATGAACTTCCGAATGAAGAAGTTCCGGATGAACTTCCGAATGAAGAAGTTCTGAATGAACTTCCGAATGAAGAAGTTCCGGATGAACTTCCGAATGAAGAAGTTCCGGATGAACTTCCGAATGAAGAAGTTTCGGACGAACTTCCGAATGAAGAGTTCCGAATGAACTTCCGAATGAAGAGTTCCAAATGAAGAGTTCCGAATGAAGGGGTTCCGAATGAAGAGTTCCGAATGAAGAGTTCCGAATGAAGGAGTTCCGAATGAAGAGTTCCGAATGAAGAGTTCCGGATGAAGAGTTCCGAATGAAGAGTTTCGGATGAAGAGTTGTTGGATTGATAGTTGTTTGCTTGTTATAATTACTTGTTTAAATGTGTTATGCTTAAAAGTCATAATGATATATATCTATATATTTTTTTGTGCATCAACCTTTTATGTCTTATCTTAAGCAGACACGATGACTAATCCAACAGTACAAGCACTCCAAGATGCTAGAGCAGCCGCAATTGCCGAAGCAAGAACACTCAAGTTCATACCAAACAATTACCGGCTGAAGCAAGTCTCAAAATCCACTCACCATGGATTCAAAGTAGCCATAGCAATCCTTGATCACTCTCACTTTAAGAATGCTCTTAGAAGTACTGCCTCGGTGCCATATGATTACATGTATGAGTTCTGGGCTACCAAGGAAAGTACTTCAAACAAGATCACCTTCACTCTCGACAACAAGCAACAGACACTCACAGTTTCAGACTTCCGCAAGATATTGGGAATACGGGATACACCCAAAGGTATGTCATTTTCTAGGGATCCTACCAAAGATGAACTCATGGAGATGTTCGATGCTCTTGGATGTCCTGACATACGAGTTGTGTCTGAGTTTACCACCGCTAAAGTGGGTCAACCTTGGAGAGCAATCTTGGGTATTCTCAGTAGATGTCTTACGCCTAAAGCAAGTGGGCATGATGCTTTGCGCGGTCCAATTATGAACATCTTCCATGGAATGTACAAAGGCTCAAATGCAGATTATGCATTATTGTTGTGGGAATAATTTAACTTTCAACTCTTCCAAAACAAGAAGCTGAAGACTAATTTCTTTCCTTACCCTCGGTTTATCAAGCTTATAATTAATTATTTTATGAAGAATGATGTTACTATTGATAAGCGTGCAGCAAGTCGTCATCACACTGAAGAGGCTGATCACACTATGGATCTAAGGCATGAAGGACCATCTGGTGCTGTTATTCCTGGTCCTATTCCCAATTATCTTCTGACGGATAAAATTAAAGCTTCTGCTGATTACAAACTACTGCTACTAGAAATCAAGAAGCTAAAAGCAAGTCTTCAGACAGGAGAAGACTCGTCTACTACGGTCAAGAGTAAAGGTAAACGCAAGCAACCAGCTGTTTTATCTGAACCCGAAACCAAGAAGAAGAAGACTGAGGCTAAGAAGGGAAAGAGCACAGCTGATGAGTTAGTTCTCCATGACGAAGAAGATGTTGATGTCGATCCTACTCTTGACAAGGCTGAGAGAAAATTAATGAAGATAGCTATTAAAAATAGTAGGAGAGACACGGGCGGTAGTGGTTCGGGTGCACAGATGAATATTGAAGAAGAGTACGAGGAGCCAGAGGATGTTTATGAGTTTGGATCACCTGAACGGTATTCTACTTCGAAGGAGACATCCATCCCTGTTTCAGCAAGTGTTGAAAAGGAGTCCGGTGCTCCTACAATCATGGTACCTACTCAGCCTTTAGTAACTCAACCTCCACCAATACAGCCCTTACCAACCCGACCGGTGCCAACACCATTTCTTCCACCTCCAATAACTTCCATCCTAAGTACTGTAGTCACAACCGAGCCTCTTCAACCAACCCAGAGCAGCTATGCATCATCTTCAATGGCTGCATTTGTAATGGGAGAACTCTTGGATGAACACACGGATAATCAAAGAAGAGAGATGGATAATCTTCGCCAAGAGCTACTTAGACGAGTGCAAAGTGAAGAAGCCTCAAAGAGAGCCCAAGAAGAAATGCTAGCTAAGTTCGTTGCAGAGATGGAGTCGACACGTAAAGCTCATGCAGAAGAACTTGCTCAGGTCAAAAAGGCCGAAGCTGATAAGTATGCAGCACGAATCACGAGACTTCAAGCTATGAAGGATAAATACAAGGAGCAGAAAGAATCACTTGAAGCTACGGTTGAAGAGAGAGTGAAAGAATCCGTTGAGTCCCTTATGCCAAAACTGCGTGATGAGTTGAAGACACTCGCAACTGATAACTTGATGATTAAGTCATCCAATCCTTCTGAATCCGCCTACAAAATTGCATATGATTTAACGGATTTTGAATTAAAGAAGATTCTCAAAGCTCGCATGAGGGAAGTTGGATCTTTTGATAAGTCTAAAGTTCAACGGACACTCTACAAATCACTCAATGACGCTATCATGGAGGATGATCGGTTGTTTAAAATGTTTGGAAGTGTGGTACCCTACCATATTCTGCCTGAGGAGGAAAAGGAGGATAGTGAACAAGAAGAGGGTACTGGTGAAGAAGAAGAAGAAGAAGAAGAAGAAGGAGATGATGATGATGGTGACGATGATGGTGATGATGATGAGGATGATGATGATGATGATGGTGGTGATGGTGGTGATCGAAATGAGGAAAGTGCTAAGGGAAGCAACGAGGATGACGATGAGGATGATGATGGTAAACAGCCTGAAAAGGGGGACAAGGTTGCCAGCACAAAGAAACAATCTAAGTCTGGTACCAAGTCACAGAAAGATGTTGCGCAAAAGGAAAAATCCACCTCAACGGAATCAAGACGATCCAAGTGGCGCCATGATGTGAATGCTACTACGGCATCATCGATTCCCGGTACATCTATTGCTGTGTCGATACCTGTTACCACTAACCCTGTTAGTTCTTTTGTTGCTCCTGTGATTGCAGAATCAGTAACTGAACTTGAAGCTGCACAACACTCGCCTGTTCATGACACCGCCGACATGCCTGAATCAGAACCAGCAAGTGTTCATGTCTCTACTCCTCTGCAACAATAACCACAACCTACTGTTCCCGAATCAAGCACACGGGTCTGGGCGGACACATTGGAGATTGATGAAACTGCACCGCCACAAGCTTGGATCACAGCAGCTGCTCAATATGATCCAATCACAGACGCTGACAGAGATGTTCTGTTTCTCCATATCCGTAGTCCAATAGACTTGTGTGCATTTCTGGCTCTTGAGTATAAGTCTTCGGTCACACCGTCTTTGGTGAAGAGAGCGCTAAAGGATAAGAGAATTCGCGCCAAAACCAAGTTAAGCCGCATGGAGTACGAGTATTATGCTGACGAGGTCCTGAAAGCTCTTAACACCGTTCAAAGGCCAGGCCTCCATGAATCAGAAAGAGCTCCACCTCCACTTGATCCCTCTCAAGATAATCAAATTGCTCTTGACTTCTTTGTCGCCTATGATCTTGAGTATCTTCTGAAGGGGCCATCCAAGTACGCAACCTCCCTGACCTTGTTGAAAGCAGCTAATTGGGGGACAATACCCTGGATCGAGGAAAAGGTAAACCGACTCTGGGTCCCAAAGGTAAATCGTAATTATGATATGTATGCTGTTATAGGTGCATCTCATTGGGACGAACGAGTCTGAAGGGCGTACAGAGGTTGCTGCTTAGCCAATTCAGGAAGTCGTGTTAGATCCGATATTCGCATCTCCAGTATTTTAGGGCTGAAAACTGAAGCCAAGAATGGCTATTATCATGTGACAGAGATTCACCTAAAAAGGGAGGATGACAGAGAATACACAATCCAGCAGGGAGATTTTTCTATCATTCGCCTTGAAGATATCGAAGACATGTTGCTTATGATGACCCGTGATCAACTCACCCATCTTACTCGTGAAGAAATCATTGCCTTGAATACAACACTTCGTATGTTCACACGAAGCGTTGTTTTCAAGAAACGAGTTGAAGATCTTCAATTGGGAGTTGAAAGCTACCAAAGGAAGCTTAACCTGACCCGTCCAATGAACCAAGTTCTACCTCAACATGTCGCTAGATGTCCCTATACCGGCATTACTGTTCCGAATTACGGGATTTTCTACTTGAACAGCCGTGGGATAATGAAGTTTATGAGGGTAGGAGAGCTTTATAACTACAGTGATGGGACTCTCCTATACGTCAGAGGAAAATTGGAGCATCTTAATTCGGGTGGGTCTTTACCAGAGATGACCGAGGACTGGCATCCGGGTTATCGGCAAATGGCGAAATATGTGATCAAGAAGATTGATCAAAAGCTCCGGGAACGTAGATTGATGAGGAGTTTAGAAATATTCGTTGGTGGTAGACCATATCTAGTGCACCACAAGTTACTGCAACAATCCATCTAATGGTTCGTACATCTCAGGTCCACTTTATATTGGTTTTTAATTGTGAATATGTAAATTTCTGAATATTGTGCTTTTACGGCTTGATGTAGTGTTAAGGTATGATAATTTTTCAATAATTTCTCACGAGATTCTAAATCTTTCAAAATATATCATACTAAAGCACTACAACTATCCCTTATTAATTTAAAGGGGAGCATTAATATGTTCTATGGCCAAACATTGATTTCATTTTTACCCAAAGACCGGTTAATCGATTCAATATCCCAAATATTAATGGTTAACATTTTGGATAAAGGGAGAAAATGGGATTAAGGAGACTTAAATTATAATTGGCTAAAAGATGAAAAAGACTTAACGATAATCCAACTTATTATGTGTAAAGCACGTGTTAAGGGGGAGCGTTTTTGATGAACAAAACACCTAAGGTACAAAACTTTTGATTTCAATATCACAAGTACCTTAAGTGATTTTCAAGGATTTTTCATGGTGGCTATACTTTCCCAAAACACGCTTAATTCACGGCGAATGTGGTGACAAAAGGGTGGTAGGAATAGGTTTAGTCCAATGATTCATCAGAGCCGATGGAATCTTCCCAAGGACAATTCCCTAGATAGAATTAGAAGTCCTAGGAAAGTTGGGGAAAGATTGTGAACGTAGCTGAATGCCGACCAAGTACTTAAGCTAGCACTGGAACAATCACAACAAGGTGCTAGTTATGACGTATTGGTAAGCATTGAAGGGGTTGAAGAATGAAAAAGAATTGTAAAGATAAAGGGTGTAAAGAAAGAAGCCCTCCTTACAACTTTAGGCAGAAACCGGGTCAATACATATGCTATTGAGATCATTGATTAATGATTCTCGATATTGAAGAAAGACATCATGGACCCAGTGATGCAATGCACAACCCTTCCCAGCTAACTCAAATATCTCTCAAAAGGTATTTGTTTTAATCACACGGAGATCAACACGTTATCTATTGGTTTATTCACTCCGAATAGACTGATATTGAAAAGGTGGCACTCCTCTCCAGCCATCGCTCACTAAATCAAAACGCACTATCGAGTCTAGAGCCAAGAGATCATCAAAAGTATCATTAGGACACTTTCCATTTATTCCTTGCTTTCTCACACACTGTAAAAAGTAAGAGATTTTTATGCGTCCTACGCAGTATTCTTGTAATATTGCCAGAACATCCGAGTAATACGCAAGTATTACAATGAAGATGGAAATCCTGCTTGAGCCAACATCAAACAAGCTCATGGTAGGTTACACGTGTGGTTCTTTAAGAACCAATCTTGTGAAAAACTGAAAAGAAACAGTAGTTTAATTCTTAATTGAACTTAAACTCGTTCCAGGCCTCTACGCATTATCATATGATCTTGCCAGAACACTCAGAGTGACTCTTTATAGATCACAGTGACGAGTGGAAATCCTTCTAGTGTTAACATCAAACAGCACTTGGTAGGTGACGTGCAAGATTCTTTATGAATTGAGCTCGTGATAACTGGAAAGCAACGATGGTGAAAATCTTAATTGAAATTCACTTGTTCCAGGTTTCATGAATTGACGGCTTCAATCATAAGGATTTTTATTCCAAATGATTCACTCTTTATGTTCGCAGTCAGCTTTGGACAATCGAATAAAGAGAACGGGTTTACCCGCGAAATCCTGTCAGGAAGTTACTTAATTGAAACTATCCGTCACGGGTACGATATCTAATATCGTCCAACGTTCCTCATCGACCGGAGGTAAAATGCTACCGAATTAGAATAAAATGTCAAAGCTATTTTATTCGTGTCGTTGTTGTGTACCTGTTGAAGACGGTGGCGTTGCGGTGTACCAGTTGAATTCGTTCCCATATGCTTATGTTTTTCTGCATCAAAGTTCAGCAAAAATTCAAGAAAGTACAAAATGAAGTCTTCCGCTGTACCAAACTCTGAAGCTTTCGAGAATTTAACAAAAGACATAAGTGTGTGGAACATGGAGTCACGAGGAGGCAAGATTCACAAAAAAGGCAAAGATCGCACGTGATTGGTCAAAAGAACAATGCTCTCAAGCCAAAGCCTAAAAGATCAAATAAACATATTCACATCAAAAAGAAAGAAGAAAAGACTACGAGCTGAAGAACGAAGACTTAGTATAGTATGCTAGGTTTAGAACTTTGTAAACGTGGAGTGACCTCCCTTAGGGGGAGATTGTTAGAAATACGTTTTTACGTATATTAGAAGTATCGGTCACTCCACAATATTATTAATGTTGTAATAGCTCGTAGTTAATGAGTACTTATTTAGTTAAGTAAGAAACCGACCCATGGGCTTGTCATGGGTCGGCCCAAGCCCAATAGTGGCCTTGGATATAAATACCCCTTTCCACCATGGAAAGGGGTTGGTTGTTGACATTCCATTTTATCATTTTAATGAAAAACACATAGTTTCTCTCTCACTTTCTCCCACTAGTTTCTCTCTCTAGGAATCTTCAACCCACTTCATAGATTAACAAGATCCAAAGTTTGGTATTCTTTCATGAATTTATGTGAGTTGATTATGAGCTTTTTCTCCCATCACTTGTTAATAAATATAATTGCAATAAGTAAGGTCGTACGATTTGAAAAGTTACTTAGTTGCTAGCACAAGATAGTTTAAAAGTTGCTCGGGATTAATTAGAGTTCATAGCCAAGGCATAACTTATTGAAGCGGGATGCGAATATTGGCGAGTCCGAAAAGGCCCTAACAAGGCATGAGGGCTACATTTTGTTGCTAAAGATCCAAAGTGATGTGAAGAATCATTTATCAAAAATCAATATGAAGGATCAAGACACACGACGAAAAGCAAATACTCCCCTAAAGATCATGAAGAAGTATATCCGAAAAGACCCTAACAAGGTACGAGGATAAATAGATCCAAGTCCTAAAAGGAGGCGGATCGTTGTATATCAAAATCCCAAAATAAAGATTGGAGAAAAATGAAGAAGTCGCGGTCCAAGTTTGAAGAATCTCTCAAAAACTTCAAGTGAAGAAATTCCTATTAGTAAGAGAAGACCATTATTTCAAGAACGTCTTTCAAGATTTGAAGTATCCAGTCAATGTCAAATATCGGTCCGAGAAAGGTCTCAAATCGTGAAGTGAGTTATACCAAGATATGAACTTTAAGAGGTTTCGAGAAGCAGTTTTAAAAGATTTTTCCTTTAGCTAACTATGGATTAAATCGTCCTACTTTATTTTCAGCCTAAATAAACTATGAAATAAGTCAAACAATGCATCCTCGTGATCATTCAAGACAACAATAAAATATAAGAGATACACCTACGAATAAGGGAGTCTAAGTGAGTAATTAGGCCACATGAGCGAGTGTTAGCTTACTAACTTATAATAACAATGATCTCGTTTTTAAGCTTGGTATGGGGAACGTGAAACTTGAGGATGAACATTCATGACAACCAAAGCCCTAATGTAAGTCTTTGATCTCTTTACTTGTTCTTCCTTCTAGTATTTGTAATTTTCTACTCTTTTTGGTTTCCTTATTGTCTAGTATTTAATAAAGGCCAAGATAGGTTAATTATGATGAAAAATGTAAATCGTGCTTTGAAATTAATGCATTGCATGAGGGCATTGCAATGGTCAAATGTAGGGGATTTAACAAGTGTGAAAACACTTATCCTTTTACCACTTATAACAAGGATAAATCAAGCCAAAACGTGTATTTTATGTCGTAAAAGTCGGAATTATGCGTGGTTTATGTTTTTATTGTGTTTTAGGACCAAACGATGAAAAAGGAAGAAAACACGGGCTTTCACGGGCTTTTATCGAAGAAAAAGACAAAAGACGAAGTCAAAAGATCAAAAGTGTAAAAAGAAAAGAAGTCAAAGGCTTATTCTGAAGTTTTAACGAAGAAAAAGACAAAAAACGGAATTTTTAACGAAGTTGAAGAACCAAATCTAATAAAAGAAGAAAATTAGAAGACGAGTTCATTTAATCATTCAACTAATCCCGAGACAATGTCGATAAAGACGAGTTATTTAAAAACACGAGAAGACAAAAGGATGAAAGAAGAAAGCAACACATCACACCTCCCCTCTCCTATAAATAGTCTTTTATTTCCTTCATTTAGGAGTTAGTCATTTTCTTTAGTAGTTTCTAGTTTTTAGAGAGAGAAAGTGTTTACTTTCTCTCACTAGGAAAAACTTCGTCTTTATCTTTCTTTCACTTTTAATATAATCTAATCTTTTCTTTTTAGTTAAATGTTTGTTTGATCTTAATCTCTTTTATAATCTTGTATATTTTCTTCATCATCAATCTAGTTCTTCATCCATTTTCATCTCTTTTTATTACGTCACCTAAAGATCTTTGCTTTTCGTGATTCTTGTTTCGTTTGTTAAAGATTTACAAGTTTTATCATTCGTCTAATAGTTGTGGTTAGCTTATTGGTATTTTAGTTGGCTTATTAACCTTGAAAAGTTGCTAAAATATTGCTAAAATTCGTCCTTTCCCTTGATCCTAAATTTTCGGAAAATCTCCCTTAATTCCGCAATGTTTTGAACATTGCGGAATTGTACCTTACTAATATTGCGAAATCGTATTGATTTCCATCATTGCGGAATCATACATTTCATTATCGCGGAATTAGAGTTTATCTAAATATTGCGAAATCGAATGTATTGTGATATTGCGGAATTGTTTGTTATGTGATATTGCGAAATCGAATCGTCTGAAAATTGCGGAATCTTTCCTTTTTATCATTGCGGAGTTATGTATTTTAAGCATTGTGGATTTATGTCCTTTTAAACATTGCGAAATCTTTGATTTCTCAACATTGCAAAATTATTACCTTTTTTAGTATTGCGGAATTATTACTTTTTTCTCCAAATTTATTTTCAAATTTAATTTTTCCCTCCAATTTCTTAAATCTTATTTTTAATTATTTTTGTCTTATTTTTCTTAAGCTTTATTTTTAAACATTTTTCACTTAGTTTTACTTTAAATTATTTTATCTTAGTTTAATTTCAAGTTTACATTTTTATCAAGTTTTATGTTTTCAAATTTACGTTTAATCAAGTTTTTAATTACTTTAATTTCCTTCTTATTTCGTTTAAGTCTTTCATTTAAGTTTTAATCATTTATCACTTTTATTATTTTTGTCATTTATTTTAAATTTTGCAATTTTAGTTTAAAATAGATAATCGACGACAAATTTATTTTCTATACCAAAAACAATAATTCCACCCTAAACTGTGATCTATTCGAATTGAATCGAGTACGAACACACAAAAACACACATAAAAACATTAAATCAGACTTGTAATAGAGATGGTTAGGATTGATGTTAGGTTTAAAGTTCTCTCTTTGTTCATCTTAATAAGCATAGCATTCACCTTAAAAGTTTTGAACTTTATCACATTGTAAGTAAGAATGAGGACCTCACATGTCTCACAACTTAAGGTAATGGAATTCACATCATTGGAAAAATCGTTCAAGGAAACTTTTATAAGGGCTTGAATCCTCTCTTGATTCATCTTTTGATTCTTGTCAATTGCTTGAAGTATTTCAGTGTGACTCTTGAGGAGTTGATTATCAATGGATGTATGAGCCCTCTCTTGAACAACATGGACTACCTCATCTCTTTGGTTATTTGTTTGAACCATGGATTTTGTCTCAATGATATCTCATGCATCTTGTGTGGGTGAGGTCTCAAACCATTGTAGAAGGTGTTGATTTGGTGAACTTGGTTAAAACCATGGTTTGGGTACTTTCTCAACAACTCTTTGAACTCTTCCCAAGCCTCACTAAAGTTTTGGTCTTGCCTTTGTTGGAATACTGTGATTTGGTTTCTCAAGACGGTGGTTCGCGAAGGAGGAAAGAATTCATAAATTTCTTCTTTAAATCGTCCCAAGTGACAATGCTCCTAGAAGGTTGTCTATCTAGCCAATACCTAGCATTACCCTCTAAGGAGAATGGGAATAAGATTAACTTAATAGCATCATGAGGGACCCTATTATACTTAAGTGTATTGCAAAGTGACAAGAACTTCTTGATGTGATCTTGGGGGTCATCCGTGGGTCTCCCTAGGAAGGGGGTAGAAGAAACCATAGTGATCATATGTGTCTTAAGCTGCTGGTATCTCGGGTATAACAATAGCATCCGCATTCCCTCCACATTTGATTGAAGGATCTCCATCAATGGTCTATTATCAACAGCGGCCATGACTTCGTTTACGGGGTCGAAAGCACGATGCTCTGGATCGGCTTGATGGACGGTGTTTTTATTTTTCTTTTTCTTCCTTTTGCGAGGAAGTGGTTGTACACCAAAAGGTATATGTGCACGCGTTCGAGTGCGCATCCAACTCAACTCGAAGAGTGAGAGAGGAGCTCTCGATCGACTTTGGAAAAGAAGTGATTATCCTTTCGAGGTTCAATAAGTAATATCCACAAGAAAATATTATATATGTAAGTAATACTTGGGTGGCACACCACTCACCACTATCACTCTTGAAAGACCCACAAGGAAGCGGAGAAACGAGCCGGCGCGTAGCACATAAGAGACTACTTCTATAGAATGTGTAATACACTCGCCTTATGCCCCCCACACAATGGCTTTTTTCTCAAGATCAAGTAGATTATGGTATTTATCTATTGTGCCTTAATTAAGTTTGATCGATACACGTACTTAGGACTGGAACTCTCCCAAGCACGGTGTATTGCAAAAGCAATACTTATGGAAGTATGTGTATTTGTTGTTCGTATCTACATATATGTATTTACATATAATAATATATCAAAAATATTTTTGTATTTATTGATTTTTTAAGAAAATATAGTATGTACTTAAAAACGAGTGAAACCAATATATACAATATATTTTTTGGTGTAATCTTTTAGGAAAAAGATTACTTTTGTATTTTTTATTTTGTTGGTTCAATTCTTAGGAAAGAATTGTATTTTGTGGTTTTTTATTTTTTATATTTTTATATTTTTTATATTTTTATCTTTTTTATTTTATATACGTAAAAGGAACGTTCACAAGGTGAACGGATCCCAAAATCTAATCGAAACCGTCAATCAATCGCCAATCATAACGTCATGACCAGCAGCAGCGCCATTTAATATTTCAATTTTAAGATCGTAATTCCCAACTCACAATGAATTGATTGTCCAAATGATATTAAGTCCACAAATTGTTTTTGGTTTTAGATTTTAATAAAAGTTTTGGTAAACTAGGTCTATTTCAACAAAGCACGTAAAAAGGTAAAATATTATAGCTATTTATCCATACTATTCTAAAACAAATTGCATTTACCACAATTAAAACAAAGTGTACAAGTTTTTAATGCAAAAATGATAAAACTACAAAAAATGTAAACTATGAAAAATATAAGGTCTGAAAATGTAAATTTACAAACTAGAAGGACTGAAAGTGAAAATTTTAACCAACTATAACAACTTTGTAACTAACTTGTGAAACTGCCTAACAAATTTGCAACAAATCCAAATTCCAAGGACTAGATCTTGCAAACCCTAAAAAGCTAACTATTTAAAGCTGATTAAACTAATCCCTAAAGATTAGGACCTAAGATGCAATTAAATAAAATTTATAATGAAAAACGGGCTAGCAATGTTTAATAAGCTCGTTTGAGCTTATTTCTTAATCTTTTAAGCTCTAATCTTTTTCAAAAAGATTAAAAATGAACTTTACCTAGTCAGCTTAAAGGACATAAGCTAAAACATCCTAAATCTCAATATAGCTTTTTCAAATAAGCCCAATATAAGCTAACAGCTTATCTAGACAAGTACAAGTCGATTTTTCTATTGAAAATGATAAAGCTTGCTACAAGAAGATTGCAATATCAAAAACCATCCAGTGAATAAGCTGGAATATTGATTTAAGCAAAATGAGCTTATTTGACTTTCGTTGACCAATTTTTCCAAAAAGCTGAAAATTTCCAAATCTCTTTACAAACATTTTGGCATCAAGAATGTGCAAGAAAATGGCAACTTTTGTGAAGTAGATTAGTGAGAAATGCTAATCTGTCCAATTCTCATTACAGAAACTTAACTTTGCTTAACAGCTGATTCAAGTGCTTATTACTTGCTTATTTATGAAAAATGTATTGTCTACATGTTATGTATGGAAGGCTTATATATTGAACTACACTCAAAATCAAAATTCAGCTTCTAAAACTCATTAACAAAGATGTGGCAAGTGATTGAAATTGGCTAGTCTTGACTGATGAAAATTGACCCAAAGTGTTTATGAGCAAATCGCCTTTTGACTATGTCATTGACTACAAATGCTTGCAAAGTTACTGGTATAGGTCTAGTGAGTAAGTAAAGCCTCTAACAACAACTACCAACTACCGAATCATCAAATGAGCCTTAATCCAAACACCACTTAGCAGAATTGGCACAAAATTAGAACTATGAAACTAAGATAAGCAAACAGATATTGAAAGCTAGTTATCAAAGCACATTAAAAAGCTAACAATGAACAAGAAGCAGGCATCAACTAAGTTTGTACAGTAGAAAGTAAGAAATAAGCATGCAGTTGGATTTTAGAGGAATTATCAAGAGAAAAACTAATAAGATTGTTTGTAGGCTCCTTTGGGGATGAAGTGGAGCGTTGAGCTCACTTAACCTCCAACCACCACCTTATTTACCAATCTACAACAGCTACTTATCATTAATCACCATCATCATCTACTGATCACCCCTGCAACAAGTCTGATCAAGATTCTAGCAATGGTTGTGAGCTTATCACCATTCTAAACATAAACAAGCCTCCAACTAGAACTCAAATCACCCATTGTTCATTCAGAACAACAAGATCAATGACATGAACAGTAGAGTAGCAGTATGAAGTAAGTATGAGTGTAAAAATGAGATTTAGGGAAAATAAGCTTGCATTAATAGTGAATTCTTGTTACAAAATGGTTACATGTACTAACTAACTCTCTTAAGTGTTTGTCAGACACTTGAGAGGAATTCTAACAGAATTGCTAACTGAAAATGAGGGAAAGATTAAAGGTGTGTGTGTTTTCACACTTTTTCTACAACACAAGAAATAAACTACATCTGGGGTATTTATAGAATGAACTTGAGTTAAAGTAAGTTCTGGTGACGTGTCTTGCCAATCCCCAGCTTCCACGTGGCTTCATCTGGTAATTTTGATTTGCAGAATAAGAACGCAATTAGGCTTTTCTTGTTGAGTTGATTTCAGTTTAATTGATCACTTGGAATGGATTCGTCCCTTGATTTTAAGCACTTTTGATTTTAACACTTTCTCTGAAATCGATCCTTCTTCATCTTGAATCTGGGCGCATTCTTTGTTTGAGAAGCCACGTGGCGTGTTCTTATTTGTTGTTGAAAGGTCATACGGATTGTTATCTATAAAATGAATTATGATTGGTTGAGAGATCACTGTTAAGATCCGCCCACTAACTCTCTCTCTATATTAATGAGCTGGTGATGTGGTGATCCGATTTTATCAAATGGAAGCCTCTCATTGGTCTAATGCTTTAACACACGGATTACTTTGAAACTTCATTCCATTTTGGCAGATTTAGCCCTTCTTGTTTTCAGCTTATGAACTTGAACTAGAATCATTACAAACTCGTCAATTTAGGTCCTTTTAGCTTCAAACTTGCACAAAAATGATCCCTTGACTTGTTGACTTGACTTTGTTCTTGACTTTTTCCATATTTGCACTTTAAGTCCCTCTAATTTGAAAGTTGTCAAGAAAGGTCCTTTGACTTTGTTTGACTTGTCACTTTTCATCTCCTTTTCTCTTTTCTTCATTAATGAAGGCTTGATTTCCTTGTTTACTTCATATTTGTATCTTTTTACCTACACAAGCACAAACAACAAAATATACCCATAATACTGCTTTTATAAATCAAAATCAGGTATTTTGCTTTGTGTTTTAGGGTTATTTATGATATAATTGATATGAGATTTCAATCATAACATTATGCTTATGTCATTCCATGCTATGCTTGTATATCCGTTCACTTTGGCGTTATGCTCAGCCGTTTTCCTTTCATGTTCCCACACGGTAGGTACTCAGGGACGCAACTAGGACTTGAGAGTACGTGCATACGGATGGAAGCTATCTAGACTTCATTAATTTATGCATTTTCCATCCATTACATTACTTCCTTTCTTTTGGACATTGTTTAGTCCTTTTCCATTTCAGTACTTATATTCATGTGTGTGAGCTTATGTTAGACTACCGATGTTTATTTCTGGTATTTCCTTTTATGGTCATTTAATGTTTTTGGACATTTACCATGCATGGTTTGATGACACGCCATAATTATCCTGTGATATTCTATTTATCAAGATGGGGTGTTACAAGTTTTGTCGGTAGTATATCCCACCAAGCAGCTGCGACGGTACTTACAGGTGCATCCTATCATGGTCATAACAGACCAGCCAAATAAACATGTCATGTCAAGGCCGGACACGGCAGGGCACTTGCAAAAATGGAGTGTCTTGCTAGGGAAACAATAGACCCCACATGACGGTCTATGGTCAAATCTTGGCAGACTTTCTAAATAAAAAACCAAAGGAAGAAGGCATGGAGACTCCCAAAGAAGAAAAACTCCAAGACCCGTGGATATTGTTCACGGATGGATCTTCTTGCACAAATTATATGGCGCATGCCTTATACTTACAAACCCCGAAGAAATAGAGTTCACTTACACCTTACGATTCGAATTCACAGCAACCAATAATGAAGCTGAGTATGAAGCCATTATGGCGGGCATAAGAATAGCCACTCAAATTGGAGTGTGGAATCTAGAAGCATACGTCGACTCACGACTAGTCGCAAACCACATTCTCAGGGAATATGAGGCCAAGGAGGACAACATGATCCAATACCTTGAGAAGTTAAAATCCCTAATTGGAGGATTCACCAGATTCACCATCAAGCAAGTACCTAGGGGCGAGAACAAAAAGGCAAACGCTTGGAGCAAAATCGCGTCCACTAGCTTTGCTCATCTATCCAAACAAGTGTTGGTAGCCTCAAGGATAAATCAATCACAGAGGAGGAAACTTTGTCAATAATCAAGGAGGAGGGACTGATGTACTGTTTTTGCTACCCTTAAGGAAAAGAGAGTGTTAATGCAAGTAATGGCTAAAAACATTATTAGTGTTAACTAATCTTTCTTAGTTTTGATCACAACAAACCATACAACACATTTAGTGTAGAAACACAAAATGAATTATTTAACTAACACTATCATCAAGGTAATAATCATATCACTAACCTTTCTTAATCATACTTAGTGATCATCAAAATGATTATCCTTAAAACTCACTTTTGTTAATAAGACAAAAGACATTTTAATAAACTTTCTTTTTTAGAAAATGTTTTATTAAATGGAAAATGAAAATTTGAAAATGGCATATTCCAAATGCTGTTAGAATATCCTTTGAAGGGTTCAAATACCTCAGATATTCCAACCCCACTAAAAGACAAAAAACGGAGCGGAGTCTAGTGGCGGTACCTTAAGTACCTACGCGGTACCTTAGCGATATGGTACCGCGGGGTGAGATAAGGTACCGCGCACAGTAGCCGTTATAGATCCGTTGTAACTTTGTCTCCTTTAAATAGTGGGTCAAATCTCATTTTCCAGTAAGCCTCTTGGACGTTTTTCTCAGACCTTTTTCTATTTTCTATAGCATAATCATTAGTAAATGATCACTTAATTTGTTAAGGATGTTTACATATGATTATCCTCTTGATCCCCTCCTTTACCATGTCCAATGAGAAGATCACTCACTCACTAGTGTAGTGATAAAGATGAATTTATGAGCTAGTCATATTCATCATGATACCTTTTTGTTTTAGGTCAATCCAATGTATTTATGAATAACTTGGACTAGTTGTGTTCATCCAAGTTATTTGTGAATACTTGGATTTGTTATGTACATCCATTGCATATGTGTTTTCTTGGATTTGTGTTGTGTAAATCCAAGCTACATATGTGTACTTGGATAAGTCTAGTTGAGTTGTAATAGATTTGGTTAGGAGTTCTCACTAAACTATAAAGTGATGTGGTTGTGTCTTGTGAGTTCTCACTAAACTTTAAAGTGATTAGTAGTTGTGTTGTGTGAAGTTCTCACTTAGCTTCAAAGTGAAGAGTCGTGAAGATTGGTTCTAGCTTTCGATTAGAACTCGACATTTACCCTTGTGTCGTAAAATTGTGAAGTAGGCAACGTCGTGTAGATTGGTCCTAGCTAAAGATTAGGTCTCGACATTTAGCTTAGTGTCGGAAAATAATGTAAGCAACGATGTAAGGTTTTCTCCGCCGAGAAGGGAGTTGTGGATATAGTGGAAATCTCGAGTAGGTGTACTTGAGGAGTGGAGTAGAAACGAGGATAGAGCCTCGTTGTCGAACCGCTATAAATCTTGGTGTCTTCCCACTAGGTTGTCTCCTTCCTTGCTCTTTACTTATTTCATTATCATTATACTTGCTTATTATTCTTGCTAGTGCATTTCAATTGAACCTAATCATTATGCAACTTAGCTTTAAGTAAAAGATAGTTTTGATACAAACCAAATTGAAAGCAATTTTAATTTGGTCACCAATCGAAGAGAAACTATTCAACCCCCCCTTCTAGTTTCTACAATTGGTATCAGAGCGATGGTCACTCAAGATCTTTGAAGTATATTGTACTTTAAAACTTGGATCGATCTATTGTCTCCTCAAATTAGAAGGTCTAGTTGTACTAAAGTTTCTCTTTGGTCAAAACTATGTTTTCTTTGAAAAATAGGTCTTTTAATTGATAATATTGCATCCCACTTAAGATTAGTAGCCTTTATGCATTTTAGATATACTCTTGAAATGTATCTACTAGTTTGCATCTTGCTTTGTGTAGGTACTCATGAAGATCAATCACTTAATTGGTTGTGGATTGAGTTACTTGCACTTGTAGAAGAATCATCTTCATTGATCTTTAACATCTTTGAATGATGATACCAAGATGATTGGGAATGATACTAGTCCTTGAAGACTTAGTACTCATCATAGTCATTGATTGGGCATAGCACGTATTCCTTCATGGATTGCTCTTTGTGGCCAAGGTACGCTTTCGTTCTCCTACACGCCCTTTGATCATTCTTTTGATCATTACTTGACTATGTGCTTGTTATCGGCATCCTTGCCTTGACATTTATTTGTGGTTTGTGCTTCTTTTCCTTTATCCTATTAAACCTTCATTGTTTGGATACTTGACTCACTATGGTGATGTAGAGTGAGTTAGTAGAAGCTTAAAGTATCAAGCATGATTTCTATGGTTTGCACCCATACGGTTAGTAGGCCCTTTGTGGGAGAGAAAGTGAATTAATACCTTGCTCATATTTTTGTTTAGACTAAGACTGTTATTGAAAGTGATCTTAGTCTATACTTGAATAATTGCTTTGTGCTTATTCATTACCAAAGCCGTTTAACGTTTCGCCGGAAAGGCACGTCTTAAACCACTATATATGACACAAGCTCCTCGTTACCACTATTTGAAGATTGTCATTAATCCCTTGAGCATTGATCCTAGTCTTGATTCACTTCCCTTGATTTCTCTCCACTTAGTCGTTTTGCTACGAGTAGTCGCTTGTCTGTTTCAGTTCTTTTCGATCTTGATTTAACTCGTAATCCTTCGTTAAGGCATATTGCTTAGTGTTATGATGATCCAATGATATTCTAAAAGGCTCATGATTTAATTTTAAGTATTTTAGAAAAACTGGATTTTCAAAATTTGGCGTTTTTCAGAGATAGAAACCTGCCTCTGCAGGCGGTTCCTTATCTCCGCGGCTCAAACCCGCGGTTCCTTATCGATAAGGTACCGCGGGCAGTAACTTTTGTTAGAGCGCCAGTTTGTGTTTTTTATTCTTTTTCAAACCAAACTCTCTCTCCCAAAAACACACAGCCGACGGGTTTATTTTTTCCACCATTGTTGAAGCTTCCAAAACCTTCAATCACTCAAATTAATTGATTCCAAGTTGTGGGTTTCACTCATCCTTCATCTAACATCAATTAATTGTAAGTATTTTCTTTCAATTTCATCTATTTTGTTCTAGGGTTCATCCTTTCATAATTGGGGATTTTTAAAATTGAAATTGAATTAAAACCTTAATAGGGATGTAGGTTGACATGGTAATCTTACTATGATTCCTTAGGTTGATATTCATTAAGATTTCACTAAAACCCACTTGTAGAACAAATCCGAATTTAGGCTAAATGATTTTGGTTGAATGATGGATTTTAGATGAACCCATGAACAAGTAGGTAATGACATTGTTAATGCTTACCTAAAAACCTTGTTTTGAAAAACCAATGTTCTATGTTCATTGTTGATCCAACATAGTTCATATGTTCTTGGTAAATAATGGAATAGCTACATTGTGAACATGAGAATGATATGGATTCAATCCTTTGTTTGTCAAGAAATTGATATAACACATTCTCATATTCTTTGTTTGTTGATTTTAATTTTTCATATGAGTGATTGGATAGATATTTTCGTGTTTAGGTACTTGTCATGTCTTCAAGATATCAAAAAGATCACGAACGAACACGAGCATACATGCCCTCTCACCCTCTTTTGATTCACTCTCACAAAAACTCGTCTAAGTCTCTCGAACATTGTTGTTTCCATGAAGGACGCATTGTTTGTTCCAATTTCGCAAATGACTTTATTCGCTTCATGTTTAAATCTATTGGGTTTGATTGTCTTCTTGATATTGATGAGCCAATATTTCCTTCATTTCTTATGGAGTTCTTTAGCTCATTCACATTGATAAGCATCAATAATGGTTTGTCTATACGATTTTCCATTATGGGGAAAATCACACTCTTAAAGAATTCGGTGATATTCTTGGAGTGCCATCTAATGGTCAATGTCGATTCACCGATGCTTGGAGTTTAGACTCTTTAGAATCGGCCCCTATTGATGCTGATTATGTGACCGTGCTTCCAACTCCTTCGGACATCATTCATACCATTTCTAAACCTCATGAGCATCCTATTCATGGTAAATTTCAAGGAGTTGTTCGAACTCTCTCTCCTTGGGAATTACTATCTAGTGATATTAATGATTTCATGTCTCCTTGGGCTGAAATCATTAGGGAAAATGCAATGTGTCTTGATGGGAATCGGGATTTAGTACCCGCTTGTCTTGCACACATGTTGTATTGTGTTGCCACCACAACTCCTTACAATCTCGCATTTTTCATAGCTAGAAGAATTAGGTTTGTTATTCTTGAGCCTAAGTCAAGTCTTCCCTATGGAATGCTTCTTTCTCGTCTTCTTAGAAGAGTCCTTATTGACTTTCCGTCTCTTCTATCTTCACCCTATCTCTCCGCTGATCGTGTCATGTCTCCCATTCAAGGGAACATTTCACCCGAGATCAATGTGAACTCGTGTCAAGTCGAAAATACTTCTCAAGAAGAGTCTTCTAGTAACCCTCCCTCAAACTTCATTAACTTCATGTCCTCTTCAATCTCCATCTTGTCCTCCCATGAAGTTGATTCCGACTATCAATTTTATCTCAATCATCTTCTTCGAGAACGCCTCAGAAGTGAATCAAGGAATTAGATGTTATGCTCATAGTGACTTGCAACACTCATCTAGGATGTTTTCATGACTCTCTTCTCTTCATTTGGTTATGTATTAACTTATGCTTGGATTATTATTTACTTTGATCCTTAATGTTAATTATGCCTTCATGTTTGTGTTTTACATTGCTTTGTGTATGCCTTTTGATAGTTAGCTTATTAGATTATGATCTGTAGTTAACTTTGGCTTGTGAAACCTTTGGGAAAATTCTGGGTTTATCAAAAACTGGAATGGGAAATTTTTGAAAACCTTCTGGTCGCGGTTCCATATCGACCCGAGGTTCCTTATCGATAAGGTACCGCCGGTCCTAGATAAGGAACCGCCGGCCACTGTACACGACAGCATCTTTGCTTTACACTGTTTTCTTAATTTTGTGTAAACCTTGCATGATTTTCAGTAATAAACTGCACATTTCCTAAACTAGGGTATCTAAATTCATTATTCACCTAAAATGATTTTAACCCATTAATAGTTTGGATCATCCCCTCAACCATTTAAACCCACCTTGTTTGCCATGTTCTTCACACATCAAACATACTTCCCTAAACCTTAAACCACCCTAATCAACCATGGTGTGTACCAAAACCTCAAACAATTCCAAGACCTCCACCCCAAGAAAAACACTCAAAATAAGGGTTAAGGTAGCTAAGCCTAACTCTTCACCTTTCCTCACACCTAAGAATGAGAATGTTCCTATCCTCATTTCTTCATCACCTTCCCCACCTCTTGCACCATGCAAGACTTCTTCCACCCATGGTACTAACCACTTCATTGGTTCTACCTCATCTTCATTCAATTCTAGAATGATTGAGCTTTCTTCACCCTTCACTCCAAGTGCACCCTTGGAAGTGACCACACAACCTCAACCAATCCAAAGCATTCCTTTTGGGAATGACTTTGATGACATTTTGGTGACTTCACCATTTACCCCTCACAACTCACCAGTTTCACCAACCTTGGAGAATTTTCCTCCACACTCACCCATTTTGTAACACCCCCAAATTTATACAACTCAATACCGCGGAAGACTAGTTGGTGTTACGGGATAGCACATTACTCACATCATAGACAACGCATAAAAATCGCTTCGTTTATTTATAAAGCATTTCCATTCAATAATATCAAAGTTACATCGGTCCCAAGTCATATTATTTCATACAAAGTTTTACAAAGTATTTGAATGGAAAATATTGTTTAAGTGCGGGCCATGAATTCTTGTCGTCTTCCCGAGAATTACCTTCAAGTACCTGAGATAAGACATGTTAAAAGAAAAGGTCAGCGATAACGCCGAGTGAATTCATAGAGTTTAATAAATTCCATCAATATAATTTTGGTATAAAATTAATACCAAAAATCAATTCGTACAAATCATTGTAATAGGCCGTAAAATAGCCAAAATCATTTTATACAAATCTTTGTAATAGGCCATAAAATAGCCAAAGTTATTTTATACAAATCCTTATCGAAAATCATAATATAGGCATTTGCCTTAAAAATTATTATACGAGCCAATGTCGTAAAAACGTCATACAATACGTCTTACGACGTTGTATGAAAATAAAAACCGTTATATGAGTATGGTTATGAAAACCAAAACACAAACATAATATCAATAGTATGACCCAGTATTGCTAGTCAGGCAATACATCGTAATTCGAAGCGTCTAATAGTATTTCGTTTGTTTTTGGATTATTATAAGCCGCATGACATTGTTACCTTACTAAACCAACAACGGGTAGCTAACCCGATACTAATTTTGCCCATCTAAAGTAGCGTGTCGTCACAAAGGTCACGCTATGGAAATCTTCTCATACATAAATTCGCTTACCAATCAATGTGGCACGACGGGGATCAACCGTCAAGGCGCGAACTGGGGTGATCGTCCCCAAATAGTACTATTAAATGCATAAGCGTCTACCAACTCCCGGTAGTTCACAATTCATGCTAATGGGACTTTTAGTGACATAACCTAACTTTAATAATCCATTTAATTTCATTTATCGGGTCCTTTAATCATTTATCGGGTCATACAATCGGGTTCAATCATTCGGGTCCAAAATCAATAAACAGACAATCGGGACAAATGGTGTCCTATTTTATAAAAACTAACATGTTATCTCCCTCGCGGGTTTATAAAACATTTATAAAAACATTTAAAAGAGTGCGAGGCTATGAACTCACGTTGATGTGGGAAGGCGGGTTATCGGCAATTCGGATGTACGGTACGTGCTTCAATCACGGAAACCTAGACAAATAATACTCGGTCTTAGACGTTTGTCCAATGACTTTGTAAAAATATCAATTATGTATACATATGATGATTATATATATATGATGATCAAGTGGGTTTACATATTCTCGTTTACTCATTTTAGAGTTATGTGTTGGTAACTTTTATACTAGTGTTCTCGTTTTACCTATTTACGTGTTTTAGGTCCAATAAGCCTATTATAAGTTCTTAACTTGTATTAATCCTTTTTGTATTTATATTATCAGTACATACACTTTCAAGTTGGACCCAAATGGGTTAAGCCCAATAAGTTCTTTTTATGGGTGTTTATCTTATTTAGTCCAATTATTAGCCCAAGTATTAGTCCAATATGTTTACTTAGCTCGTTAATGTCCGTATGCCCTATAGTTCGGGTTTTATCGGTTTTTACTTGTTATACATGTCTATATATCAGTATATAAGTTTTATAAAGTTTTCATTAGACGGGTCCAACCATCTAAGTTTTATTTAACAAAAACGTTAATTTTACGGCAATAGCCGAAAAAGTCGTAAAAATCATGTTTATAGTTTTATAACTTATAAAACTTAACAAGTTTCCATTTTTATCATTTATACACTTATTCCACCTTTTATATATTTATATAAATATAATCCATGAGTTAGTGGGTTTTAATTTATATTTTATACATTAAAATTTTGAGTGCTTATATAATATTATTATACTTTTAATTTCCAAAATCTGATTTTTATCTTCACTTTCACCAAAACTGCCATATCTTGAGTTCTATATGGAGATAGAAGCTCAAATGTTTATCACATAAACTACATAATATGTGCTACATTTAACTCTTTTATATCTACTGTTGAATCATCTTCTAAATATTTTCTAAAAATCGTCCAAAACAGTAACCTCAGATTTGTACCTTAAACTTGTTTTGATCATATCTCACTCATTACAATGATTCCATTGCATGGCCAACTCTCACATGTGTACAAGACCCATAGCTTACTGTAAATCCATTCTACTTCATCATTGTATCAGTTTACCATATGGTTCTTTACTGTTTTTATACAGCCTATCATTTAAACAAGATTTACCCATTTTTACTTATAGTTTTTCATCTTTTCATCCATGATTATCAACAACAAATCCCCACATAACATTTTTATCATCATATAATCATCATATACATATACAATAGGAAATAAAATACATGTTTACATAATCAAATTAACAAGAAGATGAGGAGGACAATCTTTATACCACCATGATGATGTAGGTTGATCAAAACATGGATTTTTGATGGAGATACTTGTGATGCACCAAGACCATCTTCATGACCACCATGCTTCATGAACTCCTAGTGGAAAATCAGCCCCAAGACATCATGAATACTCCTCCTTGGATGTTATAAGTACCACCAATCAATAGGGTTTCAAAAGGGCTTCAACATATGCAAGTATAACATAGGATTTCATGGTTGAATCAAGATCAAAGGGTGTTTTTGGGAGAAAAGTGGACGAAATCAATGGAGTAGTATGAGAGTTTTGTGTTTGATTTGCATGTAAGGAAAATGAAAGTGAAAACCATTTGCTAGTTTTGAAGTTAGTGGAATGGTTTGCTTGAAAGGTAAGCTTAGGCTTACACTTGTATAAGTGTTAGCTAAACTTGATGCCACCTAAGGGTTGTGGTGTCAAGTTAGCCGTCCCATTTTGCTAGTGGGGTGGGACAAAGTGTTTTGTCCCATCTCACTAGTTTACGGGTATTCCTCGATTCTAGTTTCCTCGATTTGCGTGCCCTCGGGTCGTTTTACGAAAAACGTTTTTATAAATTATGAATCAACGTCACAAAACGAATCTAATAAAAATTGTTTCATCAAAAACGGAGTTCGAAAACGTAAATACGTAATCCTAAGGTTTCCGGTTTAGTCATAAAGGACGTTAAAATAAAATCGTAAGTCCTAATCTCTTCTCGTAAATTTGTGAGTTTATGAACCAACACAAATTTAAAACTCCAAAATAATATTCACAGATAAATTTATTTTTTGAAATGTCGGACTGTCACCAAAGACGGTGTATGTAAACGTAAGCACGTAACGTAGAATCCTCCGGTTTCAACGTAGTCGATGCTACTTCAAGACGTAAATCCAAATTTCTTCCCAAAAATAAGTGAGTTCATATTGTAAAATTAAAATAATGTTTTTAAATAATATTCGAGAATAAAATATCAACCATAAATTGACGGATTGTCATAGCATTTACCCCTAAACAGGATCTTTGTCTTCAAAGATCATCTTACCTTACTACTCGCTTCTTATAGAGTTAAAGCCATGTGGGTATTTCCTCCACATCCGATCTTTTCTCACAAGTGTCATCCATTATAATACGCGAGTTTCATCAAACATAACTACGGGAATAAGATCAGGCTTAATGTTGACTTACTTTCTCTATCCATGATGTTCACGGGTTTTTGATGAATGCAACTTTTCGCCGATCTAAGCTCTACTAAGAATAATCAAATTCTCACTTGATAGATATTCCATCAAGTTCGATATACGAATCATAATTCACGCAGTCTTTGAAGTCGTAGGGTAGATCCAGCTTATATGCCTTTCAAACCAATCTTTTATATCATCCCAATGGTCCCATACAACGGGGACTTATATCCCATGATTTGTCAGATCATGAATTCATCTTTCCAAGGTTAAAAATTGTGGCATAACTTCGCTACCCATTTGGCACTTCAAGATCTAAATTTCACATTCACATAACCTCTTGCCCACTACCGGCTGTCAATAATCAGATCCTAATTTCAGTAATCATTTCAGATCTCGCGGTTCGGGTATTTTGTAAGGATAGGTTCGCCATCATAGGAAACCTTAAACCTAAAAGACATGTCCAACTCACAGTGGGTGTATGTCGGGTGTCTTTATCTCAACTCCTGCTTACAGATGCTCTAATTTCTAAAGCTTAACAAGATTCGATCTCGATCCTAATACGATAGTTATCAATGATAATCCTTCCAAAGGAAAACGATTATACGATCTATTACCAAAGGTCAATCATTCAAACATAAAACAAGACTTCTAGTGTTTTGTATTGTTACTTTACCTCGTCCCTTCGATTTGGGGTGGTAAACAGTACTCTCATCAAGGTTCGTTCCCAACGACTTCTGAGCAAATCTCTAGAAATTCGATGCGAAGCGAGGATCTTGATATAGATGTTCGATACAGGCACACTATGTTTACATAACTCTCTTGCATTTATCATTAACGGGAATGATATTAGCAGATTTGGTCAGTCTGTCGACGATGACCCAAATCGAATCAAATTCAGATGATGACCTTTGCAATAGCTAAACGTTTACTAATGTATGAGGCGATGTCTGCCTTCATAATTCGTCATCAGTACAACTTCTTCAGACAAAGATACTTCTAGTCATAAATGACATAAATAGAATACTTATACTTACAAATTCCAACATAACTATATCTCACGATCTCCATATTTAGACAATCACATGTGGTCTTTTATACATTTAACGCCATCGGCTTCTTAATTCTAATGGTTCACACTAGCCGTGAAACCTTTTTATCATCTATATTATCCTTCTTACAAGCATCGTTTATTTTATATTGTTCGGCAATTTATTTTGCACCTTCATTATTAAGGAACATGTCCTAATTGGTTCTTTATCTTTTTTTTTATATAATATGTCAGTATCTATATTATTCTTATGATGATGTAATTATCGTGTCCATAATTCACTCAGGTATTCTTTATATATTATGCGTCAGTAATTACGTTCACCTTCCTGATGAAATAAATATCATAACCGTATTTATTCAAAATTCTTTCCTCATATCTTCTATGTTTTAGTTTCGTCTTTACTATCATTTTTATCCGTTTTACTCAATCTGTCGTCTAAAGCGTCGATAATTATTATACTTAATTAAATAATTATTATTTAATTTTTATGAAGCGTAAAAGTTTTAAATTTCTTAGTTCGACCAGTTATATAAAATGTTCAAAATAAATTTGAATTTAATTAACAAGATTTTTGCTGATTTATCGAAAATATTTAATAAGATTCGTAAATGTTCGAAAAATCTTTGTTTATATTTTGGTCAAAATTTTCTTAGTTGAAAAGCAAAATTTGTTGTTTCAAATTTCAAGTTATGGTTTAAATGGTTTTCCTCAATCCTTTTTAAGTTATCTGGAGGTATACACAAACATTTACCCCTAAACAGAAGTTTAGTTAAATGGTTTGTGTATAAGGGAATAATCCCTTAAAATCCTTTGTTAAAACATTTGTCAAAACATATTTCTATTTCTTTTTGGTAAAATCCAAAGTCTTAGAAGGGCTCTTAATTTTTTTGAAGAGTCAATTTATATTCCATTATCCTTTTAATCACATAGTCAAATCATGTAAAGGTTCAAGTCTTTAATCATGTGTTAATTCAGGTTTTTATCGTTCGGCCAATTCAGGGCAATCTATAAATAATTATTAACTCATTCTTATTATTATAAACAAATAAATGGTCCTTAATGATCACGAGCATGAATTTATCAAATTACAGCCTACACACGTGATTCACCAAATTTATGAATACTACATGTGCATTAGTCAATCCAAATGTCACCACGTGAAACTCATAATGTTCATCACAAGTACCGGATGTAGTGATTCGAATACATAATCTTTTTCGCAGATGCGAAGTTGATGATAACCATGCTGAGGATCAAAAACCTTGTAAATGATCGAACAAATCTTCCATTTCGAGTTATGGATATTGTTTTCGATTGTCAATTTACTCAGTTTATAGTAATCTATAAATATAAGGAATGATAACACCATAGCTCTTCATAATGACAGGCTTGGTATAAAAATATCTTTCTCCAACAAATCTCTCAGTTGTACGGTAATTCCTTTAATTTAGATGGTGCTGACGTACAGTGCACACGCCACAGATGCAGCACCGGGAGTATAATCAATACCAATTTCAACTTGCGTTAATGGCGAAAGTCTAGGTAATTCACCAACAAATACCTCCTAAAGTTTCAGATAAGATAAATATCTTTTAATAAATTCATATTAGGTTCTTCTAGATTATAATATCTATGACTAATTCACAATCATTCACAATATAATTTCAAGTCTAAATACAGGATATGGTCATCCATCAAGAATTATTTAGATCACTTTTGATAATCAACATCTTATCATTTAGGGAATTCTACTCGAGTTCCCATCAATTAAGACAATGTCGTCATGTCATAATCAATCAATCCATTCTACTGGCATTTCAAACTTTCCGGTTTCATTCCCATCAATTACTCAGTTTATAGTAATTTATGAATACTACTATGTGTATGACTATCTTCTTTGTTGTATTATTTTTTTTTGTAACCTTTGTGTTATTTGTGTGCAATCTAATTAGTTCTATTTTGAGTTGATCTTGGTTAAATTTTTACAATTGCTTATGGGTGATTCCATCAATTCTAAAGCTTTAACCCATTGACAAGCTTATCATCTTCATTATATTGAAGTTTAATTTTGTCAATTACCTCTTTGGACATACTTAGCAAAATACTTGCTTCTAATTTGAGATTTCTTCTCTTTCTCCCTCTCAAGTTACTTAGTAGGTAGTGATCATATATACATTGGTGTTTCTTTCCTTTCTACTAACCTTTATGTAGCATGTCACCTTAGCTCATAAACTTGGTGCCCCAAGCAAGGGGGAGCAACCACCAAGGGGGAGCTACTAGCAAAGTTCGATGCACTTCAAAGACTTATGCTAACCTTTTTGCTACGACAAAGGGGGAGAAATGATAGTGATAAACTAGTTAATAATACCATAGTTTGTGTATCTACGTAAATGAGTTTATCGTTTGTCGTAATCAAAAAGGGGGAGATTGTTAATGCAAGTAATGCCTAAAAACATTATTAGTGTTAACTAATCTTTCTTAGTTTTGATCACAACAAACCATACAACACATTTAGTGTAGAAACACAAAATGAATTATTTAACTAACACTATCATCAAGGTAATAATCATATCACTAACCTTTCTTAATCATACTTAGTGATCATCAAAATGATTATCCTTAAAACTCACTTTTGTTAATAAGACAAAAGACTTTTTAATAAAATTTCTTTTTTAGAAAATGTTTTAATAAAATGGAAAATGTAAATTTGAAAATGGCATATTCCAAATGTTGTTAGAATATCCTTTGAAGGGTTCAAATACCTCAGATATTCCCACCCCACTAAAAGACAAAAAACGGAGCGGAGTCTAGTGGCGGTACCTTAAGTACCTACGCGGTACCTTAGCGATATGGTACCGCGGGGTGAGATAAGGTACCGCGCACAGTAGCCGTTATAGATCCGTTGTAACTTTGTCTCCTTTAAATAGTGGGTCAAATCTCATTTTCCAGTAAGCCTCTTGGACGTTTTTCTCAGCCCTTTTTCTATTTTCTATAGCATAATCATTAGTAAATGATCACTTAATTTGTTAAGGATGTTTACATATGATTATCCTCTTGATCCCCTCCTTTACCATGTCCAATGAGAAGATCACTCACTCACTAGTGTAGTGATAAGATGAATTTATGAGCTAGTCATATTCATCATGATACCTTTTTGTTTTAGGTCAATCCAATGTATTTATGAATAACTTGGACTAGTTGTGTTCATCCAAGTTATTTGTGAATACTTGGATTTGTTGTGTACATCCATTGCATATGTGTTTGCTTGGATTTGTGTTGTGTAAATCCAAGCTACATGTGTGTACTTGGATAAGTCTAGTTGAGTTTTAATAGATTTGATTAGGAGTTCTCACTAAACTATAAAGTGATGTGGTTGTGTCTTGTGAGTTCTCACTAAACTTTAAAGTGATTAGTAGTTGTGTTGTGTGAAGTTCTCACTTAGCTTCAAAGTGAAGAGTCGTGAAGATTGGTTCTAGCTTTCGATTAGAACTCGACATCTAGCCTTGTGTCGTAAAATGGTGAAGTAGGCAACGTCGTGAAGATTGGTTCTACCTTAAGATTAGAACTCGACATCTAGCCTTGTGTCGTTAAATTGTGAAGTAGGCAACGTCATGTAGATTGGTCCTAGCTAAAGATTAGGTCTCGACATTTAGCTTAGTGTCAGAAAATAATGTAAGCAACGATGTAAGGTTTTCTCCGCCGAGAAGGGAGCTTGTGGATATAGTGGAAATCTCGAGTAGGTGTACTCGAGGAGTGGAGTATAAACGAGGATAGAGCCTCGTTGTCGAACCACGATAAATCTTGGTGTCTTGCCACTAGGTTGTCTCCTTCCTTGCTCTTTACTTATTTCATTATCATTATACTTGCTTATTATTCTTGCTAGTGCATTTCAATTGAACCTAATCATTATGAAGCTTAGCTTTAAGTAAAAGATAGTTTTGATAAAAACCAAATTGAAAGCAATTTTAATTTGGTCACCAATCGAAGAGAAACTATTCAACCCCCCCTTCTAGTTTCTACAGAGAGCAAAATAGGGAAAGTATTAAGTGTCGGTTTAGGAAAACCAAGAACTAATGACCAATGTGGTTCAAGTTCGTTTCCCAAGGAGGCTAGTGCGTTGTGTTAAGAGATGATTAATGATGTGATTATGATTATGAGAAAAGAAAATAGAAATGAGATAAGAAGAGAATGACGGTTACGATGACGAATTACACTAAGACGATTAGTCGTACACGTAAAACCGTAAAAAGTGACAAAATTAAAAATTTACCCTAAAAATTTCTAGAAAATTGCAATAAATCCTAAATAATGTAATTAGAGTTTACAAAAAATCAAAAATCATTCAAACCTTTTATTTAATTAAATAATAATTTTTTAGTGCTAATTAAAGCCCACAAAATTAATTTAATTAACAAAAATCATAAAATGAGATTTTTTCAATTGTAAACCTCTAAAATGCCCTAACTTAATTTAAAACTATTTTTGAAAATTTTAAAATTAATAAAAACTATTTAAAAACAATTAAAAACTATTTAAACTTAAAATAAATATAAAAATTAACCTAATGACAATAAAAATATGCTAAAAATTGTAAAATTCCTAAATTAATGTATTTAACCTAAGAAAAATATAAAAACTTGAAAAATCTAAATTTTAATTTTTAATAATAAAATAATATTAAAATAATATGAAAAATCCAAAATTTATAAAAAACTCTAAAAAGTTGCAAACTAGCTTATTTTAACCTAATAAACTCAGAAATGAAGTTAAAATTACCTAAATACCCTGAATGGGCCTAGAATGGGCCAAAAGTCCAAAACAGACCCTTATTGGGCCAAAATAAGCCCAATAAGAAAAATGTTTATAAAAATGGCCCAAAAGCTCCTATCTGACTCAAAATTTGATTTTACACACAAAACTCTGAAGGCCCAAAAGCTGAAAATGAGTATAAGCCAGCTTATTTCCAAGCAGCTTATTCTTAATGGGCTTTATGGCCCATTAAGCTATAAGCTGATGTCATAAGCTCAACTTAGACACACAAGCTTATTTTGAGTTACTTAAGAGTTCTGTAAAAAGAAATTTGAAATAAGCACAAGGAATAAGCCTGCAAAAGCAATAAGCTATCTTCACAAAACGACAAAATAGTCATTTTCGAGTTCTAGGCCACCTCAAGAGCTAATTAAGGTTTCAAAAGCTTTTAAATGACTTAACTAAGCTTAATCAACAAAAAGTCTTCAAATATGTACACTCAATAAGCTGAAATAAGCAAATAAGCACTTAAATAAAAGTCAACTTTATGAGTTTTCTAGCAAAAAGTCAAAGTCAAGGTCTGATAAGCTCCAGTTCAAACAAATGGGTCAAATGAGGAAGATTGATCACAAAAAGTAAGTTTTTGCAGGTCTGGATAAGCCAAAATGGCTTATTAATAAGCTAACAGAAAAATTACACTAGCAGGGGCTAGTTTTGGTGTCTGAGCAGTGGAAACTTTTTCCACTGCTTGACTTAATTGACTATTTATCTTTACTGACTTTTTTGTGGATTCAAGTTACACAAAGGCACCCAAATGATCAGTGGATCATAAGGAGTCAAAAACAACCAAGAAATCACAATCACAATCAGCCAATTGTACAGTTAATTCAATTAAGCACCAGATCTAGCCAATACATGAACAAATAAGCAGTTAAGCACTTATAAGCTGTTTTAGCAAATTTCAGCCAACCAAATTGCACCAAAAGCATACACAAGCTATAATAAACTTAAATGAACAAGTTTAAACAAGTTTCATGAAATGATTCCAAGTCTAAATCAAGATTCAAGCACAATAAGGTTACTGATGAACACTAACTCAAGCAGATTTTTACATTGCTGATGTAATTGACCAACAAGCCAAATTCAAACACTCAAATCTTCAAACCAGGTTATATTAACAATGATTTAACAACTTTTAGCCCTAAGCATGCATATACTCTAAGTATTACCAAAGTCTTAGGTCAAAATCAGTCAAATCCAAGTAGATATAGCACAATGTTTGATTCAATGGTTTAAGCCCAATAACTTGCAGCAAATAGCACTCAACCAAGCAGATAACAAATACAAAGCACAAACAACACTTTTCAACAACACAATAACACTCAATGATCTTAAACAGATAATCCCAAACACCCCTTATCTTTTTCAAATCCAATTTAAACAAGAATAAGTGTATTTCAAGACCACCCAAGCCCATTCAAACACATTAACAAGTATAAGATTCAACAAAGTTAGAAGCACAATATCAAAAACAGAAAGGTGAAAAAGCCTTGATTAATGCAACTCTTGTACCCCACACTTGATTATCCCCAAGTTATAAGCTTCACAACACCTTGACATCACAATATCAAGATGCTATGATCAGCTTTATAGCCAAAGAATTCCAAGGTATACCAAGAAACTTAGCAAAATATCAAGCTATAGGAAAATGTGCAAACTTTTGCACACTCCTTTGAAAACAGGTTTTAAGATTAAAGATTAGTAAACAAAGAACAATAACAAGCAGATATAATGATTGGCACTTAAGCTTTCTTCACAATTTCAAACACATTTAATTAAACTTGTGAAGTTTGAACTTTGGAGAATCATGTGACTTGTTCTTGGCAATTTGTGGAGGTGGCATGTGTTGGAATTGCATCCAATGGCTTCAAATAAGCTGATAAAGTAAGCTGAAATGTGGGGCGTTGGATTCTCTTGGCTCCTTTGTCTTATTCCTCAAACGTGTAGCAGGGGAATCACAAGGGGACAAATGGGGTGATGTGGCAAGTTATTTAAGAGTTGGGTTATGATTAAGGATACCTTAATCAT
Organism: Glebionis coronaria; assembly: GCA_025667525.1. Classification (NCBI taxonomy): domain Eukaryota; kingdom Viridiplantae; phylum Streptophyta; class Magnoliopsida; order Asterales; family Asteraceae; genus Glebionis; species Glebionis coronaria. The sequence goes on along the minus strand of JANFOE010001687.1, from coordinate 19,452 downwards.
AAATTTAGAGCAGTTGATGGCCTAATTTCAACACAATTAGGAAAGCCTAATTAGTGTTCATACGTGAATTGTGAGGGTTTAATCTGGTTTTGTTTTTGAAAAGATGTTAAGCGCCTTTTTTAATAAACTAATCCAGATTAGTCAAGGTTACTTATGGGTGGGATATGAGGTGGCACAATGGGGAGTTCTAATTGGTTTAGGGGAGTTAGTGGGACAGGTGTCAAGCTCCCATTAGTCTAGGTAAGGTTTGATGTCTGCCAAGAATAACCCTCCATCTTTCCACTTCTTTTCATTTGCAAATAAAGCTACCAAATCCGGATTTCCTTTGTATATGAAGTTTCCAACTTCATACTTTTGCCCCAAAAAGTTGTGTAAAATGATGTCAGGGGTATTTCTTGTCAATTCTAGATTCTTTAAGGGCTGTTTTGGCATTTTCTTCATTGATAATGGTCTTGAATTGTTTGTTTGACTTCTTGGAGGACTGAATTTGCCAAGTCATGATTAATGAGGGACCATTTTTTCCATTTCTTCAAAGTCAAGGGTCTTTTTGGTAATTTGACATATTTAAACTACCAAACTTGTAATTACTTGTAACTTGAATTCCTTCATGGTATTTTTGACTTTGAGGAGGATAATTATTGACAATTTAGTTTTGTTGAGGGACTAAAATTGCCAATTCTTTAAAGTAGAGGGCCCTTTTTGCAATATTGACAAACTTTAGGGACCAATCTTGTAATTATGAAGATACAAGGGTATAAAGTGTCAATTCTTCAATATTGGAAGACCCTTCTTCATAAATCTTCAAATCTTCAAGGGTTAGTCTTGGAAAATTCTTCATTAGGGCTTGGTTCAATGTGCGGCTTCGTTTCCCGTGTTCGTTTTTGTATGATTCTTGTGATCTTTTGTCATTTTCTCAATATCCGTACATAAAATACACAAGCAACAAACACAAGCATATATTTGGCCATTTTCATGATATTTAATTCATTTAAAGCCCTTTTTGGACGATGAGACTATGTATAAAAGCAGTCTCATCACTCCCCCATACTAAACCATTGTCGTGCCCTCACGCAATGATAGAATAAAGTATCGTAGCACCTCCAAAATTAATTTTTATTCACATTTATTGAATGATAAATTAGCTATACTACTACTATTGCTACTACTAGCGTTTTAGACATAATGTATGATTTTCATCGCAAAATGGGATGTTTAGGTTCATAGAACAAGAAAACGTGAATGCTTCGTTAGAAATAATTTCATCGTCCTCGATTTTCACCCTAATTCCATGCCAAGCGTGCAACGAGATCATTGTCATTATAAGTTAGTAATGCTAACACTACTCATACGCCCTAATCATGTACTTATCCTCCTATTTTCCTAAGCTGTATCTCTTATACTTTATTTTGTCATGAATTTTTCACGAGGATACATTGTTTGACTTATGCGATGATAGAGATTTAGGTCTAAAAATAGAGTCCCAACGGTGTAACCAAGACCATCAAATCAATAATCCCTCCTAATAGACAACGATGTCAAAAAATTAAGTCAACAAGAAGGATCGATAAACACGGTTTTATAACGGGGTTTTGAACATGAGCCTTATTACCAAGACTTTTATACGCCCCCTAACGGAAGGGCCTTATTATCATAGGTTTACCTCCATCTTTTATTCAACTTCGCCATGAAGCTTTTATTATGACTTCGGTCTTGCCTTGCCTTTTATTATCCACCTCATCGGTGGTTTTATTAGCCAAAGACGTATATCCTCACGCTAAGGCGAATTTTGGATCTTTAAAGCTTCAAAGATTAAGGATTGATTCACTTTTAATTTTGCATAGATTTTTCGGCCTTGTGAGCTTCAAATTGTTTGCTTGATTTAGGTGAGCACTAGAAATCTTATTATTGGGTGAAGCTTTCGATTATTCGGGTTGCCAATACTTCAAAACCGTGATGTTGGCGATACCTTAATGTCTTCCCAATTTAATTACACGGAAGCTACTAGAAAAGACTAGAAACCCAACAATCAAGACTAAACCGCTAAGTTAATATTTATTAAGCAAAAAATATTTACAAGCGAAGGGAGGATAAGCAAACAACGAGAACACATGAGTTTTTGAAAGAATACGAGTACTCTACGTTTAGCATAGTAACTTATAATTAACTCTATCATTTCTCGTCCTTATTTAAGAGACTTAGCCTAATGTAAGTTAAGGAATCAAAGCTAAGTGCTCAACACGCACGGTCGAGTCAAAAATTACTCTTATTCTCGCCATCGGAAAATCTACATTCATGTTTTCAAACACATATAAAACATGAGAAAATTTTAAAATTTGGCCATTTTTAGCCTTATTTTGCAACAAAACGATAAACAAAAAGATAAACTTTGGAAAGCGTGAAGGTTTGGCAAGGCAAGTATCTATCACCCCCCCATACTAAAGATAAACATTGTCCTCAATGTTTCGAGTCTAGGGGTGCAAACACCCCCATACTAGAGACGTAGTCGAATGCCTAATCTAGCATGGAAAGGGTATAATCGTTAAATTTAAAGCCGTTTATGAAGTGTGGTATAAACCTAAGGTTAGAACATCAAAGGATACATCATGGATATTGAGAAAGTCTTCAAAGCAATCGATCGAGAGCTTCTATAAAACGAACACGAGAGGCTCCAATCGTGAAGATAATGATCATCTAAAATCCACAATTCACAAACAACCACGAAACAAAGGTTGGAAGGGCACAAATCCCCACACGTTACTAAATTAGAAAGCGATAATATGTACATAAGATAAGCATGGGACTCCCCCACGAGTCACCTCGTTTTAGATTACCGAGTCATGAGCTCGACTCGATCCCTCAATACTAATTATCATTGGGGAAGGTGATTTGGTCGAGGTAGTTCAAGGATGGATCTTCCCCGCCAAAGTAGTGCTTCAACCTATGTCCATTCACCTTGAAATTGGGGCCATCATTTTGAGCTAGCTCGACGGTCCCATATTGAAAAACTTGAGTCACGGTGAATGGACCAGACCAACGGGATTTCAACTTACCAGAAAAGAATTTCAAACGAGAATTAAAAAGCAAAACTTGATCCCCAATGTTAAAAACCCGGTTTTTAATTTTTGAATCATGCAACTTTTTAGTCTTTTCTTTATAAATCAATGAATTTTCATAAGCAATATCCCTTAATTCATCCAATTCATTTAATTGCATTTTCTGGTGTTTTCCCGCGGTCTCCATATCATCATTACAATGCTTTAGGGCCCAATAAGCCTTGTGTTCCAATTCAATTGGTAAGTGACAATTTTTCCCATACACAAGCTTATAGGGAGTGCACCCAATGGGTGTCTTATGAGCGGTCCTAAAGGCCCATAAAGCATCATCCAACTTATCCGACCATGATTGTCGGTTTTCCCCAACCGATCTCTCCAAGATCCTCTTCAACGCTCGGTTTGAAACCTTGACTTGCCCACTCGTTTGTGGGTGATAAGCCGTAGAAATCCGATGTGTAACCCCATATTTCCTTAGGACCCTTTTCGAATTGGTCGTTAAAAAATGGGTTCCACGATCGCTTATGATCGCAGGAGGGGTTCCAAACCGAGAAAACAAGCTTTTCAAAAACTTGACTACCACACGAGCATCATTGGTAGGCAAAGCCTTAGCTTCCACCCACTTAGATAGGTAGTCAACGGCGACAAGGATGTACTTATTACCACGAGATTATGGGAACGGCCCCATAAAGTCGATGCCCCAAAAGTCAATGATCTCACACACTTGGATGATGTTTTGTGGCATTTCATCTTTTTGTGAGGCTTTTCCTTGTCGTTGGCATGAGTCACACGACTTCACAAGCTCATGTGCATCTCGGTAAATAGTAGGCCAAAAGAAACCGACATCAAAAACCTTCTTAGCCGTGAGATTAGCACCATGGTGACCACCCGTGGGTCTCTCATGACAAGCTCTAAGGATGTTAGAAGCTTCGGTACCAAAGACACAACGTCGAATAATTTGATCCGCACAAGTTTGAAACAAGTAAGGGTCGTTCCAAGAGTAGAACTTGACATCACGAAATAATTTTCGTTTTTCTTGAGTCGTCATACCCTTGATGATGAAGTTTCCCGCATGGTAATTTGCGATGTCCGCAAACCATGGGGTGGAAGAATCAACCTTAGAATTCACTACACCAAGTGTCTCGAGCGGAAATGTTTCGGTGATTTCCTTGGGGTCGTAAACAATTTGGTGAGGATCTTCCAAATGAGAAAGATGATCGGTCGCTAAATTCTCGGCTCCTTTTTTGTCAACAATTTTGTGATCAAATTCTCGAAGGAGGAGAATCCAACAAAGTAATCTCGGCTTTGCATCTTGTTTAGCCATAAGATACATGATAGCCGAATGATCCGTGTACACTATGCATTTCGTCAAGACGAGATAAGGTCGGAATTTCTCAAATGCATACACCACGGCAAGGAACTCCTTCTCCTTTGTAGTGTATTTTAGTTGAGCCTCGGTCATCGTCTTGCTAGCATAGTGTATAGGCAAGAAGTGCTTTTCATGATGTTGCCCCAATACGGCCCCAATAGCGTAGTCGCTAGCATCACACATGAGCTCAAAGGGGAGGTTCCAACTGGGAGCAACAAGAATGGGAGCTTCGGTAAGTTTCCTCTTACAGATTTCAAAGGCTCGTACACAATCTTCGTCAAAGACAAAACGTGCATCTTTTTCAAGGAGATGTGTAATAGGTCGACAGATCTTTGAAAAATCCTTGATGAATCGACGATAAAAGCCCGCGTGGCCTAGGAAACTCCTAACTCCCTTAACGGTTTTGGGATGAGGTAATTTGGCGATGACGTCTACCTTAGCTTGATCTACCTCAATCCCCGCTTTCGAAACCTTGTGCCCTAAGACGATTCCACTTTTGATATTAAAAAGACATTTTTCCCAATTAAGCACAAGGTTGGTTTCCTCACAACGCTTTAACATTCTCTCCAGATTCGACAAACACGAAGTGAACGAATTACCAAACACGGAAAAGTCATCCATGAAGACTTCCATCGTCTTCTCGATCATATCATGAAAAATAGCCATCATGCACCTTTGAAAGGTTCCCGGTACGTTTTAAAGTCCGAATGGCATTCTACGATAGGCAAACATTCCATATGGACACGTAAACTAGTTTTTTCTTGATCACGAGGATCGATGGGGATTTGGAAGTAACCGGAAAAACCATCTTAAAAGCAATAGAAATCGTTTCCCGCAAGACGCTCCAACATTTGGTCGAAAATGGTCTTTACGAGTGGCTTCATTCAACTTTCGATAGTCAATGCACACTCTCCATCCGGTCACGAGTCTAGTGGGAATTAACTCGTTGGCATCGTTTGGCACAACGGTCATTCCTCCCTTCTTAGGGACACAATGAATAGGACTCACCGAAGGGCTATCAGAAATATGGTAAATCATTCCCGCGTCAAGGATTTTCAGGACTTCCTTTTTGATGACGTCGTGAATTTTGGGGTTCACCCTCCTTTGACATTGGATTGCGGGCTTGTAATCCTCCTCCATTAAGATTTTGTGGGTACAAAATTTGGGATCGATCCCCTTAATGTAGGATAACTTCCACGCAATTGCCCCTTTGTGATCCTTTAGAACATCGACAAGTGCGGTTTTTTCATCATCCGAAAGTTCTTTCGCAATAATAACCGGCAACATGTCGCCCTCCTCTAAAAAGAAATATTCGAGATGAGGAGGTAAATCTTTCAACTCGAGGATAGGTGGTTCCTCAATTGAAGATTTGGGCTCGATACTCATAACCTCCTCGGGTGGAGGAAATGGGAAATCGTTAAGAAAATCCTTGATAATCGAGAAGTCCTCATCATTGTCGAGGTCTTCGTTACAAGTATGTGGAACATCGAATTATTCCAACGTAAAACCACCACCTTCAAATGGAGTGAAGGTTGGTGTCGAGTTATCAAGAATGGGATCTAACATAGTGGGATTCCCACTATTTTCATCATCACCAAAACCTAGAACTTCTTGTCAAAATTCCTCGCAAACAACGTCAATCATATCAACGAGGTTTATGGTTGCAACAGAATAAACATGAGAAATTTGAGAATTTTGAGTTGCATTTATAACAAGTTCCTTGTCGTTGAAACGTAAGGTGATCTTTCTAGCATGCACATCGATTAAAGCCATAGACGTATCTAAAAATGAACGACCTAAAATGAGAGGAACTTGAGGATCCGTGGGAATATCAACGATAAAGTCCACCGGATAATAGAACTTTCCCACATTCACAAAAACCTCTTCCGCCAATCCACATGCGGGAATCGTGGAATGGTCGGCCAACTCGATAGACATTAGTGAAGGAGTAAGATTAGGAAGATTGAGCGACTTGAAGATTGCAAGAGGCATCAAGTTAATACTAGCACCAAGATCGGCCAAGGCATAGCATTCTTCCATATCATGGATTGCACAAGGAATCAAGAATTTATCGGGATCACCGACTTTTTGAGGTATGCGGTTAAGATAAACCGATGAACAACTAGACAATTGTTGTAATTTCTCCTTGTTGTTCAACATACTCTTAAAGTTAGCGGCAAATCTAGGCATCATGACCAAAGCATCGGCGAAACTCACATTAAAGTGCAAATCACGAAACATTTTCATAAAAAGCTCAAATTGGTAAGTGTCGCGCTCTTGACGTTTCTCCTTTCTAAGTCTCGATGGATAGGGCAAAGGTGGTGTGAGTTGAGGCATCGGCATAGCTTTTGGAATCTCAGGTTCCAATGTTGGTAATGGGTCAACCGTAGGTGTGGCATGAGCGATACTTCGTGGGATTGGGACATGCTCCTTTTCAACCACCACCTCGGGTTCTTTCTCTATTTCTTCCTCTGTAGGAGCAATTGGTTGAGGAGTCGGTTCCTTAAGTGTCTTACCACTACGTGTGGTAATCACTTTCATCTCTCCCTTAGGGTTCGATATGGTGTTACTAGGAAGACTACTCGAAGATGTTTTGCACATAATAGCCTCAAACATAGATGAAATTTTGTCCTCAAACATGGATTGCCTCTTCTCGGCCTTAATCATTTGAATGGATTTTAAGCTCATTTGTTAACTCATTTTTCAACTCTTTCTGTGACAAATCTAACATTTTCAGGTAGTGAAATATTTTCTCGTATAATATTTTGAAACTAATTTTTGTGTTGGTTGACGAACTCACAATTTACGGATTTAAATTTGGGCTTACGTGCATAATTTGGCGTCTTTTACGACTAAACCGGAAACCTTAGGATTACGTATTTACGTTTTTGAACTCCGTTTTTGATGAGACAATTTTTATTGGATTCGTTTTGTGACGGTGATACATAATTTATAAAAACGTTTTTCGTAAAACGACCCGAGGGCACGCAAATCGAGAAAACTAGAATTGAGAAATACCCGTAAACTAGTGAGATGGGACAAAACACTTTGCCCCATCCCACTAGCTTATATGGGACGACAAGATGACACCACCACACTTAGGTGGCATCAAATCTTAGCAAGTTACACAAGTGTAAGCTTGTGCTTACACTTTAAGCCAACTCATTTTACCACTAAACAAAACTAGCAAAGTAGTTTCATTCTTACCATTTCCTACATGCAAACCACCCCAAAAACTCTCTCAACTCTCCTCTCTTGCCGTCCACTATAAGCCTACAAACATCCCATTTGATCTTTTCTAGCTACAAACCACATGTTTACTAGTCCTATTAAGGTGTTTCCTTGAAGCCTTGATCATTTGGTGGCCATATAAACAACTTTGGAGGTGATTTGCTTGTGTCCTAGGGCTTATTTTCCAACATATGATCTTGATATTTGATGGTCTTGGAGATACTTGTTGTGTTCATCAAGTTCTTGCCTTCCTAAAACAAGAAATCCACTTGGATTGGTAAAGAAGATCATCCTCTACATTTTTCTCTTATTATTTTGTAAAGAACAAATGTATTTTCTTTCATTTTGTATATGTATATGATGTATATATGATGATAAAAATGTTGTGTGGGGATCAAGTGTTGATAAACATGCTTAAAAATGATGATAACCATAAGAAATGAAGCGAAAATCATGACTAATTAGTTGGCTGTATAAAAACAGTAGATAACTAAATGATGAACTGATAAAAATGCATGGTTTGATCTATTTACAGTAAGTAGATGATGTTATACACATGTGAGAGTTGGCCATGCAATGGAATCAAAATAATGAGTGAGATATGATCAAAACAAGTTAGGTGGTACAATCTGAATAAGCAGTTTTGTAGGGACTGTTAAGGCAACTTAGACTCAAAATGGGCAGTAGCTATAACTAAGTTATATGTAGCACATATTATGAAGAAGTTTTCATCCAAAAATGAGCTTCTAAGTCATTGTAGAACTCTAGATATGATAAAAATGGTGAATGTGAAGTTAAAAATCAGATTTTGGAAATAATGTTTATTATTATTATATAAACACTCACTTTATAATGTATAAAATGTAAAATATAAACCCACTAACTTATAGAACTTATTTATATAAATGTATAAAAGGTTAATTAAATGGGTAAATTATATAAATGGTGGTAAAAATAATATTTATAAGTAATAAAAACTATAAACTTGATTTTTACGACTTTTTCGGCTATCGCCGTGAAATTAACGTTTTTCATCAATTAAAACTTAGACGACCAAACCCGTCTAATGTAAAGTTTATAAAAGTTATATACTGATGTATAAGTAACTAAGACAAGTAAAAACCGATAAAACCCGAACTATAAGAATTACGGACATTTACGAGCTAAATAAACGTATTGGACTAATAATTGGACTTAATAAGATAAAAACTTGTAAAAAGAATTATTTGGGCTTAACCCATTTGGGCCCAACATGAAAGGTATATATACTGATCATATAGATATATAATGGGTAAAAACAAGTAAAAGAACTTATAAAAGACTTAATGAACTTAAAATAGGTAAAATCGGTAAAACTAGTGAACTAGTAAGACGATACTAAAACGTAAACGCTAAAATGAGTAAATGAGGATTTATAAACCCACTTGATCATCATCATATGTACAAAATCATCATATGTATATTGTTATTTTGATAAAAGTCATTGGACCGAGTCTAAGACCGATTATTATTTATATAGGTTTCCGTGACCGAAGCACGCCCGTAGCCGATAATCCGCCTTTCATTAACAACGTGAGTTCATAGCCTCGCACTCTTTTAAATGTTTTATAAAATGATTTGTAAACCCGCGAGGGAGATAACATGCTAGATTTTTATAAAAATAGAACACAAGTAGTCCCGATTGTATGCTAAATGATATGGACCCGAATGATGCTATGACCCTATATTCAAGACTAAAAGGATTATTAGTAGTTAGGTTATGTCACTTAAAGTCCCATTAGCATGAATTGTGAACTACCGGGATTTGGTAGACGCTTATGCATTTGATAGTACTATTTGGGGACGATCACCCCAGTTCGCGCCTTGACGGTTGATCCCCGTCGTACCACATTGATTGGTAAGCGAATTTATGTATGAGAAGATTCCATAGCGTGATTTTTGTGACGACACGCTAACTTAGATGGGCAAATTGTTTGTCGGGTTCGCGGCCCGCTGTTTTCACAGTAAGGTAACAATGTCATGCGGCTAATAATAATCCTAATTCAAATAAAAATGTATCCTATATATGATAACGACGCTATTAACGATGAATATATTACCTATCATGGTAATATAGAGACTACAGTCTATGGACGGTTTCAGATGTATGCTTGATTTATATATTGCCTGACTAGCAATATGTGGACTTACTTCCGATATTATACTTGTGTTCTGATTTTAAATGAATGTAAATGATTGTTTTATATAACGGTTTTCATTAAACTCTATGAATTCACTCGGCATTCGCTGATATGATTTTTGCATGTTTTCTATCTCAGGTGCTTGAAGGTAATCCGGATGGAAATCGACTCTGATGGCCCACACTTAATATTAAAAATGTTCATTCGATCTGTGTTTTGTAAACTTAATGACCTGTATAATTTGGGACCTGTTGTACGCTTTTGAAACTTTTTATCGAATGAATGTTTGTTAAACCTTGTACAACCATTGTTATGTGTTGTCTATGATTGGAGTTATTGTGCTATCCCGTAACACTCTGAAAGACCCTTCCGCTGTACCGATACGAAAAATGAGAGTGTTACAGTTTGGTACCAGAGCTCTCGTTGTAGAGAACAAAAGATTTTAAAAACCAAGGTTTTGAACAAAACTTTTCAAAATCTTTTGACAATGAACATTTGAGAAAATATTTGAAAAATCTTTTGACTATAACGGTGCCAGAGATCTCCGACATTACCAACAAGCCCTATTGAGAAGATATATATTTTGATATATATAATTTAATTTATATATATGTATATATCGTGATTTCATTATGTAATTGTTTAACTAGTATGTTATCCTAATACGAGATAAATATATATAAATACAGATTGTCATGGCTGACCCTAATATTCCTGTAGAAAACCATGCTATTCCCGAACCTAATATAGAAGATGATCCTTATTTAGACTTAGTAGATTATGATATAGATGATGAGGAGGAACCATTTGAGGATCCCGAGCCCGAGTTAGGACTAGGAGATCAGATTGCCCCTCAGGAAGACTTAGTAGAAAATGATATTGAGAATCTGGGTAATGAGAATGTGGATATTGAGAATGTGGGTAATGAGAATGTGGATATTGAGAATGTGGGTAATGAGAATGTGGAGATTGAGAATGCTGATATTGAGAATGAGGATGAGATTGGGTTAGATGAGTTAGATGATGAGATTGACGACGAGGATGTCGAGGAAGATGTAGGTATAGATGTTGAGGTTGATGACGATGAGGAAGCTGAGCTTATTTATCCGTATGATGTTCCAGAGGGCCAGCCTTTGCCCCCACCAGTTTGTTTGTCTGATTCTGAGGATGAGTTACCTAGGGACGAAATGTCTGAATCGTCTGAATCTGATTCTGAATCAGAGGAGGATGAGGATGACGATGCACCTGACGGTACTGATGGTATTGATACCCGTAGACGTGAGATAGGAGAGTCGTCTAGTACTCAAGAGGCTACTCATATTGATGGTCTTGCACCATGGGCCTTGAGACGTGATCTAGATGCTTCCCGTGTTAAGAGTTGTATGACAGAGGTTGGATTAGGTATTGTTCAGACTCAGGTTGCTTATTTGGAGTCGAAGACTAAGGTTGGCGAGAAAGAGCGAGAATTGCTTAGTTTGGATTTGAGTGATGTAGAACGTGGTTTGAATGAGGCTTTTAGGAGGTTATCAGTGTTGGAAAGTGGTGAGTATGCTGCTATGAAGAGAAAGGTGAATTCTATGGAGATTCAGTTGAGTGTGGCTCGTGCGATGCGTGAGAAAGCTAAAAAGGAGTTGAATATATCCGTGGGTTGGAACAGTAGATTTTATGCCGATATGGTTGAAAGAGGAGTAATCCGTAAGCGCCCAGCTGAAGATGAGTCTAGTGATCGTCCGGCGAAGATCCAGAAGACGATGGATGATGGACCATCTGGCGGTTCTCAGTAGACCAGTCTGTGTTTAGTAGTGACCTTTGTATCTTTTGTGCTTGTAGCTTTGACTGAACCGACTTGTTAGTAGTAGACTTGGCACGAATTTTGAGTGTATATAGTGTTAGAACTTTGATATGGATGTACTAAGACAATACTTTTGTTTCAGATCGAATGAAATATGTATCTTGTCTTGAATTCCATATTGTGCCTTATTTGTATCTTGATTATGAATTCGATCCATATTATATGAATCCTTTGTTGGATGAATGCTTAATACTTTGAAATTGTGGAATTATAGAACTATGCCGCCCAAGAATGCTGTGACTGAGGATGATGTACGTAGGATTATTACGGAGCAAGTTACCGCATCTATGACTGAATTTATGGCAAATGCTAGAAATGAAGCTGGCGGTAGTGGAGCTGGCGGTAGTGGAGCTGGCGGTAGTGGAGCTGGCGGTAGTGGAGCTGGTGGTAGTGGAATTGGCGGTACTAATGTGAATGTGAATGCTAATAATGTGAATGCTAATGCTAGAGGAAATGTAGGAGGACTTGGAACGAATGCACCTGAAGTTGGTGGCTGTACTTATGTGACGTTCATGAAGTGTGAACCTCTAACTTTTAATGGAACTGAAGGTGCTGTAGGATTAAGCCAGTGGATTGAGAAGATTGAATCGGTGTTTAGGATTAGTAAGTGTAAGGAGGAAGATAAGGTGACTTTTGCTATGGCTACTCTTAAAGGTCGTGCGTTGACTTGGTGGAACGGGAGAATTGCTTTCATGGGTCTTGATGCTGCTAATGCTACTCCTTGGGCTGAAATCAAGAAGTGGATGACTTTGGAGTTTTGTCCTCGTAGTGTGATTATTAGGTTAGAACAGGAGTTGATTCATTTGAGAATGAAAGGTGTGGACATTGATAGTTACACGAATCGATTCCATGAGTTGGCCTTGCTATGTCCTCGATTGGTTGAACCCGAAGAGATCCGAATTGAGCAATATGTGAAAGGGTTGACCAGGAATATCCGGGGGGACGTAACATCATCTAAACCACTGACCATTGATGATGCTGTTCGAATGGCTTACCAACTCATTGGACAGATAATTCAGGATAAGGAAGATGAAGCCCGTGTAGGTGAGAAAAGAAAGGGAGACGGTGATCGTGTAGATAGAGGTGATAATAGGAAGAATTTCAATCGCCGTCAGAACAAGAGAAAGGGGAATGCAAATGCTCTTACCAACAATGCACCGCGCAACGATGATAGATGTCCTAAGTGTGGCAACAAGAGGCATCCTGGCGACTGCTGGAAGTGCCGAAATTGCGGAAAGCTTGGACACAAGGTTGAAAGGTGTAAGAAGGGAACGATTTGCTTCAACTGTAATGAAGAAGGTCATAGGAAATCGGAATGCCCTAAGTTGAAAGCGATTGTACCTGGAAGAAACCCCCAGGGTGGTATCTACCAACTTGGAACAATTGAGGTGAAGAAAGAGGATCCGAATGTCGTTACCGGTACGTTTTTACTCAACAATCATTATGCTGTTGCTTTATTCGATTCGGGTGCCGATAGGAGCTTTGTATCCACTAAATTTAGTGCCCTTATTGATATTGAACCTGTTGAGATAAGTACCAGTTACGAGGTGGAATTGGCTGATGGTAAATTAGTGAAAACTAATAAGCTATTAGAAGGATGCTCTCTAAATCTCTTGAACCATTCCTTTCCGATTGATTTGATGTTGATAAAATTAGGTAGTTTTGATATTATTATTGGTATGGATTGGTTGTCGTTGAACAATGCTACTATTTTATGTGGAGAGAAGAAGGTTAAGATTCCTCTTAGGAATAGGACGTTAGTAATTGATGGTAGTCTAGGTGAATCCCGTTTGAAAATCGTTTCATGTATTAAAGTCCAAAAGTACATCAGGAACGGTTGTGAGTTATTCTTAGCTCAAGTGACCGGGAATGAGTCTAGGGAGAAACGATTGGAAGATGTACCTATTATTTGTGAATTTCCTGAGGTATTTCCTAAAGATTTACCGGGACTTCCACCGATAAGGCAAGTAGAGTTTCGAATCGATTTAATTCCTGGTGCTGCACCGGTGGCACGTGTGCCTTATCGATTAGCCCCTTCTGAATTAAAGGAGTATTCTGAGCAACTTAAGGAGTTGTCTGATAAAGGTTTTATTCGGCCGAGCTCGTCGCCTTGGGGAGCTCCAGTCTTGTTCGTTAAGAAGAAGGATGGATCTTTTCGTATGTGCATTGATTATAGGGAACTGAATAAGTTGACAATTAAGAATCGATATCCTTTACCTAGGATTGATGATTTGTTTGATCAACTGCAAGGATCTAGTGTGTATTCTAAGATAGATTCGCGGTCAGGATATCACCAACTTCGCGTCCGTGAAGAAGATATTCCTATAACTGCATTTAGAACTCGTTATGGACACTATGAATTTCAAGTAATGCCATTTGGGTTAACTAACGCACCTGCGGTTTTCATGGATTTAATGAATCGAGTGTGCAAGCCCTACTTGGATAAATTTGTGATTGTGTTTATTGACGATATTCTAATCTATTCTAAGAATGAAGATGAACATAGAGAACATTTGAGGATTGTTTTGAAGTTGTTGAAGGATGAAAGGTTGTATGCTAAGTTTTCAAAGTGTGATTTCTGGTTGGATTCTGTGCAATTTCTTGGTCATGTGATTAACAGAGATGGAATTCATGTTGATCCTGCAAAGGTTGAAGCTATTAAGAATTGGTCTGCACCGACAACGCCAACGGAAGTGCGACAGTTCTTAGGATTGGCTGGCTATTATAGGCGATTCATTAAAGAATTTTCTTTGATAGCTAAACCCTTGACTAAGCTTACTCAGAAGAATAAACCTTTAGTTTGGGGAAGTGATGAAGATGGAGCATTTCAGACATTGAAGCAAAAATTATGTAGTGCGCCAATCTTATCATTACCCGAAGGGAGTGAAGATTTTGTAGTGTATTGTGATGCATCTCTTAGAGGTTATGGAGCTGTTTTGATGCAGAGGGAGAAAGTGATAGCTTATGCTTCTAGGCAATTAAGGAAGAATGAGGAGAATATACTACTCATGATCTTGAGTTAGGAGCTGTAGTCTTTTCTCTTAGGTTGTGGAGACATTATCTGTATGGCACCAAGTGTACGGTATTCACCGATCACAAAAGCCTACAGTATATTCTCGACCAGAAGGAATTGAACATGAGGCAACGAAGATGGATAGAGTTGTTAAGTGATTATGACTGTGATATAAAGTATCACCCAGGAAAAGCCAATGTTGTTGCTGATGCGTTGAGTAGGAAAGATAGAGAGCCTATCAGGGTGCGTTCTCTAGTCTTGACCGTGCGCAATAATTTGCCTGAGCAAATTAGAAATGCGCAAGTAGAAGCTTGTAAGAAGGAGAATTTTGTTAATGAAGGGTTCCGAGGAGAAGGAGATCCTTTAGAGGTTAGATCTGATGGAGTGAAATGTTTAAGAGGTCGTATGTGGAAACCTAAGTTTGGAGGCTTAAGAGATTTGATTATGTTAGAATCCCATAAATCTAAGTATTCCATTCATCCGGGATCTGATAAGATGTACCATGATTTGAAGAAGTTGTATTGGTGGCCGAATATGAAAGCTGACATAGCTATGTATGTTCTATAATGCTTGACTTGTGCTAGAGTTAAAGCTGAACATCAAAAGCCATCAGGACTATGTCAACAGCCAAAGATTCCTGAATGGAAGTGGGAGCGAATTACGATGTACTTTATCACCAAGCTTCCTAGAACATCATCTGGAAACAATTCGATTTGGGTTATTGTCGATAGACTGACCAAATCAGCACACTTCATTCCGGTTAAGGAGCAGTTCTCACTTGAGAAGCTGACTCGAATATACCTTGATAATGTTGTATGCAAGCAAGGAGTGCCTGTATCGATCATTTCAGATCGAGATCCTAGATTCGCATCGAATTTTTGGAAATCTCTCCAAAGATCTTTGGGAACGAATCTCGATATGAGCACTGCTTATCACCCCCAGACTGATGGGCAGAGTGAAAGGACGATACAAACACTTGAAGATATGTTGAGAGCTTGTGTGTTAGACTTTGGTAAGAATTAGGATAAATATTTGTCGTTAGCAGAGTTTTCGTATAATAATAGTTACCATTCTAGTATTAAGGTTGCACCGTTTGAAGCTTTGTATGGTAGGAAGTGTAGATCTCCTGTATGTTGGAGTGAAGTTGGGGATACCCATCTCACGGGACCGGAATTGATCCGGGAGACTACGGAGATGATAGTTCAGATTAAGAAGAGGTTGTTGACTGCCCGTAGTAGACAGAAAAGTTACGCGGATGTGCGGCGGAAGCCAATGGAGTTTGAAGTGGGTGACCGAGTAATGTTGAAAGTATCGCCATGGAAAGGCGTTATCAGATTTCGAAAACGAGGAAAATTGAATCCCCGTTATATTGGACCCTTTAAGATTTTATCTAGAGTAGGTCCGGTAGCTTACAAACTAGAGTTACCCCCAGAACTTCATGGTGTTCACAACACATTCCATGTATCTAATCGGAAGAAATGTCTAGCAGTGAGTGATGAGAAAATTCCGTTAGGTAAGGTTCGAATAGATGGGAAGTTGCATTTTATCGAAGAGCCCGTAGAAGTTATGGACCGTGAGGTAAAGCAACTGAAACAAAGTCGGATACCTATTGTCAAGATCCGATGGAATTCAAAGCATGGACCGGAGTATACTTGGGAACGAGAGGATGAAATGTGGAAGAAATATCCGCACCTCTTCGATTTCAATAAGAAACGGACATCCAAATGAAATGGATCACGAGGACGTTGATCCCTTTTAGGAGGAAAAGCTGTGACAAATCTAACATTTTCAGGTAGTAAAATATTTTCTCGTATAATATTTTGAAACTAATTTTTGTGTTGGTTGACGAACTCACAATTTACGGATTTAAATTTGGGCTTACGTGCATAATTTGGCGTCTTTTACGACTAAACCGGAAACCTTAGGATTACGTATTTACGTTTTTGAACTCCGTTTTTGATGAGACAATTTTTATTGGATTCATTTTGTGACGGTGATTCATAATTTATAAAAACGTTTTTCGTAAAACGACCCGAGGGCACGCAAATCGAGAAAACTAGAATCGAGAAATACCCGTAAACTAGTGAGATGGGACAAAATACTTTGCCCCATCCCACTAGCTTATATGGGACGACAAGATGACACCACCACACTTAGGTGGCATCAAATCTTAGCAAGTTACACAAGTGTAAGCTTGTGCTTACACTTTAAGCCAACTCATTTTACCACTAAACAAAACTAGCAAAGTAGTTTCATTCTTACCATTTCCTACATGCAAACCACCCCAAAAACTCTCTCAACTCTCCTCTCTTGCCGTCCACTATAAGCCTACAAACATCCCATTTGATCTTTTCTAGCTACAAACCACATGTTTACTAGTCCTATTAAGGTGTTTCCTTGAAGCCTTGATCATTTGGTGGCCATATAAACAACTTTGGAGGTGATTTGCTTGTGTCCTAGGGCTGATTTTCCAACATATGATCTTGATATTTGATGGTCTTGGAGATACTTGTTGTGTTCATCAAGTTCTTGCCTTCCTAAAACAAGAAATCCACTTGGATTGGTAAAGAAGATCATCCTCTACATTTTTCTCTTATTATTTTGTAAAGAACAAATGTATTTTCTTTCATTTTGTATATGTATATGATGTATATATGATGATAAAAATGTTGTGTGGGGATCAAGTGTTGATAAACATGCTTAAAAATGATGATAACCAAAAGAAATGAAGCTAAAATCATGACTAATTATTTGGCTGTATAAAAACAGTAGATAACTAAATGATGAACTGATAAAAATGCATGGTTTGATCTATTTACAGTAAGTAGATGATGTTATAAACATGTGAGAGTTGGCCATGCAATGGAATCAAAATAATGAGTGAGATATGATCAAAACAAGTTAGGTGGTACAATCTGAATAAGCAGTTTTGTAGGGACTGTTAAGGCAACTTAGACTCAAAATGGGCAGTAGATATAACTAAGTTATATGTATCACATATTATGAAGAAGTTTTCATCCAAAAATTATCTTCTAAGTCATTGTAGAACTCTAGATATGATAAAAATGGTGAATGTGAAGTTAAAAAACAGATTTTGGAAATAATGTTTATTATTATTATATAAGCACTCACTTTATAATGTATAAAATGTAAAATATAAACCCACTAACTTATAGAACTTATTTATATAAATTTATAAAAGGTTAATTAAATGGGTAAATTATATAAATGGTGGTAAAAATAATATTTATAAGTAATAAAAACTATAAACTTGATTTTTACGACTTTTTCGGCTATCGCCGTGAAATTAACGTTTTTCATCAATTAAAACTTAGACGACCAAACCCGTCTAATGTAAAGTTTATAAAAGTTATATACTGATGTATAAGTAACTAAGACAAGTAAAAACCGATAAAACCCGAACTATAAGAATTACGGACATTTACGAGCTAAATAAACGTATTGGACTAATAATTGGACTTAATAAGATAAAAACTTGTAAAAAGAATTATTTGGGCTTAACCCATTTGGGCCCAAAATGAAAGGTATATATACTGATCATATAGGTATATAATGGGTAAAAACAAGTAAAAGAACTTATAAAAGACTTAATGAACTTAAAATAGGTAAAATCGGTAAAAACTAGTGAACTAGTAAGACGATACTAAAACGTAAACGCTAAAATGAGTAAATGAGGATTTATAAACCCACTTGATCATCATCATATGTACAAAATCATCATATGTATATTGTTATTTTGATAAAAGTCATTGGACCGAGTCTAAGACCGATTATTATTTATATAGGTTTCCGTGACCGAAGCACGCCCGTAGCCGATAATCCGCCTTTCATTAACAACGTGAGTTCATAGCCTCGCACTCTTTTAAATGTTTTATAAAATGATTTGTAAACCCGCGAGGGAGATAACATGCTAGATTTTTATAAAAATAGAACACAAGTAGTCCTGATTGTATGCTAAATGATATGGACCCGAATGATGCTATGACCCTATATTCAAGACTAAAAGGATTATTAGTAGTTAGGTTATGTCACTTAAAGTCCCATTAGCATGAATTGTGAACTACCGGGATTTGGTAGACGCTTATGCATTTGATAGTACTATTTAGGGACGATCACCCCAGTTCGCGTCTTGACGGTTGATCCCCGTCGTACCACATTGATTGGTAAGCGAATTTATGTATGAGAAGATTCCATAGCGTGATTTTTGTGACGACACGCTAACTTAGATGGGCAAATTGTTTGTCGGGTTCGCGGCCCGCTGTTTTCACAGTAAGGTAACAATGTCATGCGGCTAATTATAATCCTAATTCAAATAAAAATGTATCCTATATATGATAACGACGCTATTAACGATGAATATATTACCTATCATGGTAATATAGAGACTACGGTCTCATGGACGGTTTCAGATGTATGCTTGATTTATATATTGCCTAACTAGCAATATGTGGACTTACTTCCGATATTATACTTGTGTTCTGATTTTAAATAAATGTAAATGATTGTTTTATATAACGGTTTTCATTAAACTCTATGAATTCACTCGGCATTCGCTGATATGATTTTTGCATGTTTTCTATCTCAGGTGCTTGAAGGTAATCCGGATGGAGATCGACTCTGATGGCCCACACTTAATATTAAAAATGTTCATTCGATCTGTGTTTTGTAAACTTAATGACCTGTATAATTTGGGACCTGTTGTACGCTTTTGAAACTTTTTATCGAATGAATGTTTG
>JANFOE010001686.1:2500-81376 GCA_025667525.1 Glebionis coronaria | reverse complement strand
ATATATATATATTATATATATATATATATATATATATATATATATATATATATATATATATATATATATATATATATATATATATATATATATATATATATATATATCTATATATATATATATATATATATATATATATATATATTATATATATATATATATATATATATATATATATATACATATTTATATATACATATATATATCTCTCTATATTATATATAGGTATAATTATGACTTAAAACCACAGTTTTTAATCCAGTCATATCCTAGTCGCATCTTTTAACCAATAGGATTTTAGTATTTTTTAAAAAATCTCACTTTTTTTCTTTATTTACCTCATTTTAGGCGGAACCCAATTTTATGAAACGCAATTTTTTTTAAATCGCGTTATGAAACCGCGAGTATAAATATTGGTATACATTTTTTTGCCCATTTTTTTCTCACAGCGACGGTGTGAAAAAAACACACACAAACCCTAAAGCCGTCACCTCTCTACAATTGGTTTTTTTTTCCAAAATCTTGCTAAACCTAATTCATTATTCATTCATCATTCTTCAGCATCATCATCATCATCATCATCCTAAATACAAATCAATCAACCCTTGCTATCACTCCAGGATCCACAAATAATAACATCACGGGATTGATTTGTATTATCTAATAACACATCATGTTATAGGTATGTGTTGGTGGATCGAATGATTAACACATCATAGCAAATCCACACATAGCAGATCTACCACACCAGCAACACACAAAATCAAACCACCAGGTTCAAAGTTGTGGCAGCAGAAACTCACATAAAAGGGTATCTAGATTAAATCATGTTCTTAACAACTTGATCTGTGTAGCTGCTACCTGAGGGTAAGTTTGATTATATCTAATTATTTTTGCTCTTTTTTTACTTTTATTTGAATCTCTGGCACATCAGGTTTTGAAATCACCAAGATCTGAGGCTTCGGGACATCAGCAATTGCAGGCTTGGTGATCTCAAGAATTATGGGTTTTGGAATCTCAGGAACACTTAGAAAACGGTCAGGTTTCAAAAAAATAGTCATTGTCCCATTTGAAACGTAACATAATAAATTCATGTTTGTTTATAAGGCTTGAGGATTGGGGCTTCTGCTTCAACTTCTCCTCCTATGGCTTCTCCCAAAAAAAATTAGTATAAAATCAATGTAATTTCATACATGATTTTATGATTTCCGTGTACCTTTGATAAATGGAACGACCCACCTGATCTATTAAATTAAATGACCCAACTGGTACATTTAAAGATACTAATTTGACCCATTTTATAAAAATAAACAAACTATCTACAATAATCAAACTATCTTAGGGGTTCTGTATTTTTTAATCTTCACGATGCTATTAATGCTGCAGTAGCTGGTGTACCTATTTTCAACATTCCGATTGGTATTCCGACCAGCTTTCCGATCAGTAGCATCGGAAAAGGGTTTCAACATTCCGATCAGTAGCATCGGAAAAGGGTTTCAGTAACATTGGGGGAGATTGTTAGCCTCAAAATATTGAGTCAAACAAGAATGCTCGGTCATAGGTTATTATTGTAACATTAGTTAGAACGTTGTAATAGATAGTTAATTAGTCGTGGTTCACGGGCTTGGATTTAAACTAATTAAAGTCCAAAAGACAAGCCCGGCCCAATATATAGTCCATTAAAGCCCGCATGTGGGTGGACTATATATACTACCCTCCTAGCATGTTAGGAGGGTGGATGGTCATTTGTAACAAATTCTTTTCTCTAATCTAATCTCACCAAGTTAATCATCTCCTCTCTACTTTCTCTCACTACTTTCTCTCTCTAGGAATTCATCTCTTCTTCATCTATTTTCTTTCTTTCTTCATTGCTTAATCATCACAAATACATTTGGCAAGTTTACTTCAAGGGATTGGAGAATCGATTGACTCTTACTACTCCAAGTTTAATAAGATGATGAATGACATGACAAGAAATAATCTGCAAGTCTCCACCATGCAAGTCAATGTCCAATTTCTTCAACAACTTCAACCCGAGTGGACACGGTTCGTCACTTTGGTGAAACAACAAGAAAAGTTAGACGAGGTCTCATATCATCGACTCTTTGACATCTTGAAGCAATTTCAGAATGAAGCAAATGAAATTCGAGCTGAACGTGTTGCCAAGACGGCTAATCCACTTGCTTTAGTGACTACCACTCAACATGTTCAAGATCCTCACTCTCGTGCTCCTAAGCCATACTCCAATACATCATCTTCACAACGATATTCCACATCATCTAAGTCTTCATCTTCCACAAGATCTCGAGGTAAAGCGCCAAGAGCACCATCACCACTATCTGAGTCATCATCTGAAGAAGATAGTGATGAAGACCAAGCTCAAAAGAACCGAGAGATGAAACAACGAATTGCTTTCATAATGAAGACTTACAAGAAAATCTACAAACCCACCAACAACAATCTTAGTACATCATCTAACACCAAGAACCGATATGTTGAGAGTCCTCCAAGGTATGACACACGTCGACGTGGTGAAAGTCCTTCTAGGTATGATCGACATAATCCAACGCATGTTGAGGGTTCTGCAAGATATGATCGACAAACTGCCAAGTATGATACTCAGAGGATTGCTGCTGCTACTGGGAATAGGGAAACGGTTGGAAGTCAAGTGGTTCAGCAGAGTGGGATTCAATGTTTTAATTGCCAAGGTTATGGGCATATGGCAAAGGAATGCAGGAAGCCGAAAAGGGTTAGAGACTCCAGCTATCACAAGGAAAAGATGCTGCTATGCAAAAAGATGGAAGCAGGGGTTAAATTGTCAGCTGAGGAAGGAGCCATGCTTGATGATACTGATGATGAAGATTCTAATCAAGAGCTTGATGCACATTACTCGTACAAGGCAAAGGTTGAAGAAGTTCTCAAAGTCACTGAAGATGACAATGGCCCTATCTTTGACACTGAGCCAATCGATAAGGTACACACTACTGATGAGTATAATGTGTTTGGTGATATTCCTGAGCATAGTGATCTACCCAATGCCATTAATGACACGTGTATGATAGAAACGGTTGATAGCAATACCACACCCGATTCATCAGACATGTGAAATAATGAGTCTGAGGATGATCAACATGCAAATGAATATGATGAAGAGGAACGTATTGCGCTTGCTAATTTAATTGCTACTTTACAAAAATATGTCACTGAAAATAAAAAGAGTCAAAAGCAAACGCTACGCTCACTCAAAGTTTTGAAGAATGTAAAGCTGATCTTATCAAATCTACTGAGATGACTGAAAGCTATAGAGACGAGCTCCTTCAGAAAACCAAAGAGCTTGAGGGGTACAAGGGAAGTGCGTTAAAAAATCAAAAGGACGATTTTGAAAACAAATATAATACAACTCTTGAGTTATAAGCTAAAGAGAAGCGTCAATATAATGTTTTCTTAATGGATGAACGTCAAAAAACGTACCTTGCCAATACCAAAGTTAATGAACTTGAACAAAAGCTCTCTATGACCACTACTGATTCTGCTAAAATTCTAGAGGATAAGAAACAAGAGGTAGATGCGTTAAAACAAGACTTCAAAAGTAGATATGATAAAGAAACCGAAAAAGTTACGAAACTAGAAGCACAAGTCGACTTTTTGAAGAACGTTGTTTATAAAACGCATGATTCTATTCAATCCGTAAGAATGCTAGCACCTCCATCGATGTTTAAGGGTCAAGCTAGCTTTGCAAGTCCTGAGTACCTTGCCAAAGCTCAAGCTGCGAACCCGTGTCTATATCTTGATGAGACTGAAAGGACAGATCTTGATTGCATGCCTGTTAGTGTCAATAGTGAAGAGACTACCCTTTGGGATGCTGATAGTCAACCACTTGTTAATAAGGAGTTTGTGAAACCTTATAATTATGCTTATGAGAATAGTCTTTATGGCCCGTTCAACAAACAAACTCAAAAAACTCGTGAGGAAGTGTTCTTAGAATGCAAACAAAAGAGAATTCAATGGCAGAAAGCATTTGCCCCTAAGAAATCTAATGTTTACAAATACATAAACTACCTCCCTCTAGATGAATCTAAAAGCAAGAGTAGGAAAACATTAGGTATTCTTAAACACCACATAGATAATGTTAAATCTATTGTTGAACGAGACTGGGCAAAACGTGAAAATGCTGAGTGGACACGTCCGATTCCTCAAGATATTACCTTGCTTGTCAAAGAACTCTTAATTCCAAACACGGCGTTGATTAAAGAAACTGTTCTTCAACTTGAGGAGTTCATTCGGACTGAAATGTTTGATGATTTAAAATATGTTGAATCTATTGAGAAACACATTGATGATCTTCAGATGGAGAAGTCTGATTTCTCAGATGAATATGATTTACTCTTGCAAGAATGCGTTTCTAAAGATGTTATGTGTGCTTATTTTACATCTTGTGCTGATATTGATGAATATTCTGAAGTTGCATGCCAATATCTTGATAAGATCAAAGAATGTGAACGTCTTAAAATTGAGCTTTCGAAACGTAAAGAAAATGTTGACAAAAAGGCTTTTGAGTTACTTCAACACAAAAATAATTTCCTTCAAAAACATTGTCATTCACTTGAACTTGCTTTGCAAAAAGACGTTGGTAGTTTTCCACACGATAATAAATTGCAAGAAAAACTTTCCCAAACATTTCGAGAAATGAATGAACATAATTTGGAAATTAAAGGGTTGAAAGCTCAGTTACAAGACAGGGACAGAGCGATAGCAGAGTTGCAGAAACTCATTGCTAAAATGGGTGGGAAAATTGTGGAACCTAGCATTAAGAAAAATGTTGTTAGACAACCCAATGCCTCTAAAGAGAATAGATCCTCTATCTTGGGAAAACCATCTGCTTTATCTAATTCCTCGTTTGCAAAACCTGTGTTTGCCCCCAAGATGGATGGAAAGGAAAGGTTACCACAAGCTCAACCCATAAGGAATCCTATAGCACCAAGCGTTAAGCACAATAATGTGATTAAACCAGGGATGTATAGAATGTCCACGAAGCCAACAAACAAAGATACTCACTCGCCTCAGACTTCTAGAAACACTAATATTCGTGTGTCTTCTACTACAGGAATAGACTCCACTACTAGTGTTAGCCGGGCCTCAGCTTAAGCGCACTCAAGTGAATGATAAGGTCTGGAAACACAAGAATCAAGGGGAGATGCAGGAAGTAGAAGAACACCCTAGGAATTTGAACGTTTTTAAGAATAAAAAGTCTGTAATCGCATGTAATGACGATTTGAATGCTGTGAATGATTTGAATGCTATGAATGTGAAATTTGTTTGTGTCAAATGTGGAAAGTGTGCTAATGCTAATCATTCTATGTGTGCTATAAATAAAGTCAAAGGCGTAGATACTAGAACTAAGAAGCAAGTTGCAATGCCTATTAGAGCTAGTAAACCCAAACGCAAAGTGAACCCTGGTGCAACCCCCACTAAGAAAAGTAATGCATCAGACTCCACCACTAAGAATCCTAGAAGCAAAATTAAGGAATTATATGAGTCTGCCAGTAAGTCTTGGAAATGGTGGTTTGCTAATCAATGTCCTCCCGGATATAAATGGATGCCTAAAGTTAGGACAGAAAATGTGAAAACGAGTGTTAGTTTGCCTTTAAATGTTGATAAGGACACTAATGATTCTACTATCACAACTACTGTGGTATCCAATTTAGAAAATGCTCCATCGTGTTCTAACTCTTCTGCAGGTGATACAAATAATTCTCTTCATACTGGACTCCGGATGCACGAAGCACATGACGGGGAATCTCAAGCTTCTAATTAACTTCGTGGAGAAGTTCCTGGGTAAGGTCCGATTCAGAAATGATCAATTTGCACCGATCCTAGGATATGGCGATTTGGTTCAGGGGGATATCACGATTAAAAAAGTATACTACGTCGAAGGGCTCAATCACAATCTTTTCTCGGTTGGTCAATTCTGTGATGCGGATTTGGAAGTTACTTTCAGAAAGAAGACATGTTTTGTTCGTGATTATGATGGGAATGACTTACTTACCGGTACACGAGGTACTGATCTTTACACAATTTCACTTCAAGACACAACTTCATCAACTCCAATTTGCTTCATGGCAAAAGCTTCAACGACTCAGGCATGGTTATGACATCAACGTCTTTCTCATCTCAACTTTGATACCATTAACTTGCTTTCCAAGAAAGATATTGTGAGAGGCCTTCCAAGCTTGAAATTCATCAAAGATCATCTTTGTTCTTCTTGTGAACTTTGTAAAGCTAAACGAAGTAGCTTCTAAACAAAGACCACACCAAGCTCTAAAGGACGGTTAGATCTTCTTCACATGGATCTGTGTGGTCCAATGCGTGTTCAGAGTATCAATGGAAAGAAATATATTCTGGTAATTGTCGATGATTACTCAAGGTACACATGGACTCACTTCTTGAGGTCCAAGGATGAAACACCTGTAGTTCTCATCAGCTTCCTTAAATTGATACAACGTGGTCTTCATGCTCAAGTTAAAGTGGTTCGTACTGACAGAGGTACAGAATTTTTGAATTCAAATCTGAGAAAGTATTTTGAAGCCGAAGGGATTGAACATGAAAAATCTATTGCTCGAACACCCGAACAAAACGGCGTTGTTGAAAGACGAAACCGTACTTTGGTTGAAGCTGCTCGAACATTATTATCCGCTTCAAAACTTCCACTATATTTTTGGGCCGAAGCCGTGTCAACCGCATGCTACACACAAAACCGATCCTTAATTATCCCAAGACACGAAAGACACCATATCACATAATTTATGATCGAAAACCTTCACTCAAACACCTTCATGTTTTTGGATGTACTTGTTACATCATTCGAGATGGTGAAAACTTGGATAAGATGAAAGAAAAAGGTGATGCATGTATTCTTGTGGGATATGCAACTCAGTCTAAGGGATATAGAGTGTACAACAAGAGAACAAAATTGATAGTCGAGACTATTCACATCCGATTTGATGAATTACAAGAAATGGCACTTGAACAAAACAGTTTAAGTCCCGATCCACTACGACAAACGACTTCCGTTCACAACCGCACGGAACTCGAAACTCAAGACCACAACAATGAACCGTCAAGTTCAACGCTGGTTCCAGAAAATGTTCCTAGAGCTGATATGACAGTCGACACGACAATTGAAGAGTTGGAAATGTTATATGGACCAATGTATGATGAATATTTCACGGGGGAGAAAAAGTTGTATCGAAGTCTTCTGCTGTCACTCATGATATGAATGATGATACCGATCATCGTCAACAAATGGATACAACCTCATCTACTTCAACACGGGTTGCTGCAGATTTACCTCCTCAGAATATCACTTCAACAATCGATTCTACAACATCCACAACTACTGTCATTGCTCCAGAGAACACAAATCAAGCAGACAATGCATTATCTGACGAAGACGAATTTATCAACCCATTCGATACACCGGTACACGAAACTGGAGAGTCTTCTACTCGCCATGTTGATCAGTCAAATATGCACACGTTCTACCAACGACATCCTTCAACACATCATTGGACCCGAGATCATCCTTTGGTTCATGTCATTGGAAACCCTTCACAGCCCGTTCGCACAAGACGACAGCTTAACACCGATGCCGATGTTTGTATGTTCGTACTCGCCGTGAGTTCAGCTGAACTGAAAAACATCAAAGAAGCATTAGCTGATCATGCTTGGATTGAATCGATGACGGATGAACTTCAACAATTTGAAAGACTTAAATTCTGGGAACTTGTTGACAGACCATACGATGTAACACCATTAAATCTTCGATGGATCTGGAAAAACAAGATGGATGAAGAGAACACGATCATCAAGAATAAATCTAGGCTAGTGGCTAAAGGGTATGGACAGAAAGAGGGTATTAATTTTGAAGAATCATTTGCACCAGTAGCTCGAATGGAAGCGGTCAGGATTTTTCTTGCTTATGCTGCACATAAGGGATTCATTGTCTACCAAATGGACGTAAAGACGGCGTTTCTTCACGGTCCTTTGAAGGAAGAAGTTTATGTCACACAGCCAGAAGGATTCGTCAATCCTCATTATCCTGACAAGGTGTATCGTCTCCACAAAGCACTATATGGACTCAAGCAAGCTCCAAGGACGTGGTACGACGAGCTCTCGAAATTTTTGGTCTCCAAAGGTTTCTCAAAAGGTTCCATTGATTTAACTTTGTCCACTTATAAATATGGGGATGACATTCTACTTGTGCAAATTTATGTTGATGACATTATTTTCGGGTCTACAAACCCAAAACTTTCAAAATGGTTTGAAAAAGTAATGCACAGCAGATTTGAAATGTCTATGATGGGCGAACTAAAATTCTTTCTAGGAATTCAAGTTCACCAATCCCCAAGTGGTATCTTCATTAACCAAGCTAAGTATTGTCAAGAGATAATAAAAAAGCATGGTATGACATCATGTGACCCCGTTGGGACACCATTATCAACCACATCCCTAGATGCTGATTTGGAGGGATTACCCATAGATCAAACGAGATATCGTTCCATGATCGGGTCCCTCATGTACTTGACAGCAAGCAGACCTGATATTCATCATGCTACATGTTATTGTGCACGATATCAAGCACGACCCACTGAAAAGCACCTCAAGGAGGTTAAACGGATCTTTCGGTACCTTAAGAATACCATTCACATGGGACTCTGGTATCCGAGGGAAACCAGTTTCTTTCTAACGGCCTATTCAGATTCTGATCATGCAGGGTGTCTTGATACACGTAAAAGTACTTCTGGTGGTGCACAATTTCTAGGACAAGATAAGCTTATGGGATGGTCTTCCAAGAAGCAGGATTGCACGTCACTTTCATCAGCCGAAGCGGAGTATGTGTCTCTATCTGTGTGTTGTGCTCAAGTTCTTTGGATGAGAACACAACTCACGGATTATGGCTTCCATTTTGATAAAGTACCTATGTACTGTGACTCAAAGTCGGCCATATCCATCTCCTGCAATCCGGTTCAGCATTCCCGCACGAAGCACATTGATGTAGATATCACTTCATTAAGGAACAAGTTGAAAGAGGTATTGTTGAATTATACTTTGTTGGAACTGATTACCAATTAGCTGACTTGTTTACAAAAGCTCTTTCGAAAGAGAGGTTTGCGTATCTAGTTAGGCAAATTGGTATGAGATGTTTGACTCCAGCAGAACTGGAGGTTCTGGCAAAGAAGCCTGCTTGATTCATCTATCAAACATCTACTTGTAAATATCTTTGAAAAAGCAAAATACAAAAATATAAAACACATAAAAGCAAAACACAAAATTAAAAATCTTTCAAAATCCAAAAATATTCTTCTCGACATGTCTTTCAGTATCGATAATATGGACGTGCCTAGAAATGTCGCTCAATAACGACACGGGTGTGTACATAAAGCTCGAATGAAAGTTGTAAATATTTTTCAAAACATGTCATTTCTTCTTTTAGTAAAGGAAATTGTCTTTTATGGACAAATATTTCAAAACAACGGGTAGAGCAATCTATCACGGGTTGAGCTTGTCACAAAACATTCAACGTTTTGAGCTCAACACAATGGCTTGTAATCACTTTCAGATTGCAACCCGGATCTAAATTCACGGGGGAGTGTACACTTTTGTACTCTTACCCTTAGCAAAAGAAGTTAAATCTTCTTACACTTGAGTGGATTCGTCAAGACATTCAAAGTCTATGAACTCAAGTTTATGCTTTAGAAAAACCTTTTCATCAAAAAGAATTGATTTTTTCAAAAAGCGTTGAACACAATTTTTTCAAGAATTTCTCAATGATATTCAAAATCTTTCAAAAATTGTGTGTTCAACAACTCCTATCCTCAAAAGTTTAATTTGGATCAATTTTTGAGGGGGAGCATTTCAACTTCATGCATAGATTGACACATCTTTCTCCCGAAGATTTTCAAGACTATTTTTCAAAATATATTTTAATCAAATTTGGTATCTCTAATATCAAAAGATTTTATATATTAGAGATAGGGGAGAAAATGTGATTAAAACATAATCTAATATAAGACTCAAGAACTTTAACTCTTACCTACATGTGCGAAACACTTTCGATTA
Source organism: Glebionis coronaria (assembly GCA_025667525.1). Classification (NCBI taxonomy): domain Eukaryota; kingdom Viridiplantae; phylum Streptophyta; class Magnoliopsida; order Asterales; family Asteraceae; genus Glebionis; species Glebionis coronaria. The sequence continues at coordinate 71,257 of JANFOE010001686.1, read as the reverse complement.
TCGATGCACATGTGAAGGGGGAGCATTTCTAAAACGACAAAACTAGCAAGGTGTTAAATGTTTTTCAAACACTTTGTTAGAATTTAAAGTGGTTTTCATGGTTACGATCAAATACCCACAACATCTTTAATTCACGACGTTATTGGTGTCAAAAAGGTGGTTAGGTTTAAGTCCTATGATCCAACAAGAACCGGAGGGATCTTCCCAGGGACAATCCAATAGATTATTAGAAGTCCTTAGGAAAAATGGAGTAGAATGTGAACGTAGCTGAATGCCGACTAAGTACTGATGATAGCGCTGGAACAATCACAACAAGGTGCTATTAATGATGTCTTGGTAAGCATTGAAGGGGTTGAAGAATAAAAAAGAAATGTAAGGATAAAGGGTGTAAAGAAAGAAGCCCTCCATACAACTTAGGCAGAAACCGGGTCAACACATCATGAAGACAACTCATCATGGACCCAGTGATGTGAAGCACAACCCTTTCCTAGCTACTCAGGCTTCTCTCAAAAGAAGTCTGTTTTATTGTCACGGAGATCAACACGACTTCTATTGACTTTCTCACTCCGAGATAGTTGATATTGAATAGGTGGCATCTGCTCCAGCCTCCGACCACTAAAAGTGCACAAATCGAGTCTAGAGCCAAGAGATCAATCAAATCTCGTTAGGACACACGGATGAAGATCAAGAGAGTCCTACGCTATATCCTTGCGATATTGCTAGAACACTCAGAGTGATACTACTTAGTATTCACAATGATGAGTGGAAATCCTTCCAGTGTTAACATCAAACAGCACTGTGGTAGGTCATATGCAAGATTCTTTATGAATTGAACATATGTAAAACTGAAAAGCAACAGTGGTTTGATTCTGAATTGATTCAACTCGTTTCAGGTTTCTACGCAATATCTTTATGGTCTTGCCAGAACATTCAGAGTGATATTCATTAATATTCACAGTGACGAATGGAAATCCTTCTAGCATCAACATCAAACAGCGCTACGGTAGGTGACTTGTGAGATTCTCATGAATCAAACTTGTGTCAACTGGAAAACAACAATGGTAAGATTCTTAATGAATCAAACTTGTTCCAGGAATTTGAATTGACGACTTTAATCAAGCGGATATTTATCCAATTGATTCACTCTTTATGTTCGCAGTCTTGCTTTGAGACGGTCGAGTAAAGAGAACGGCTAGTACTGCCGCGAAACCCTGTCAAGGAGATTCTTAATTGAATCTACCTGATCACAGGTACGATATTTAATATCGTATAACGATCTTCACCGACCGGAGGTAAAACGCTACCGATTTAGGACGAATGTCAAAGCCATTCAGTCCGTGTCTATGTTTTGTCTCGAGAAGGTGGCGTCACGGTTTACTCAGCAAAGTCAAAGATTCACAACCACATATTCATGCCCAAAGACTTATCCAACAATTGATAGTGTGAGCATGTGGATAAAGACATAAGATCGCAAGATGGCAATGACAAGTCAAGGATGATTTGAAGATCTCAAGACTAAAAGACAAAGTCGAAAGACAACGACAAAGGCTCAAAGATCATAGCATGAAGGAACAAAACTATTGTTACACGTTCAAGGCTCATTTATGACGAGATTCGTAATCTTCATTGATCTTCAAATATCAAAAGGGTATGACCTCACATTGGGGGAGATTGTTAGCCTCAAAATATTGAGTCAAACAAGAATGCTCGGTCATATGTTATTATTGTAACATTAGTTAGAACATTGTAATAGATAGTTAATTAGTCGTGGTTCACGGGCTTGGATTTAAACTAATTAAAGTCCAAAAGAGAAGCCCGGCCCAATATATAGTCCATTAAAGTCCGCATGTGGGTGGACTATATATACTACCCTCCTAGCATGTTAGGAGGGTGGATGGTCATTTGTAACAAATTATTTTCTCTAATCTAATCTCACCAAGTTAATCATCTCCTCTCTACTTTCTCTCACTACTTTCTCTCTCTAGGAATTCATCTCTTCTTCATCTATTTTCTTTCTTTCTTCATTGCTTAATCATCACAAATAAATTTGGCAAGTTTACTTCAAGGGATGGAGAATCGATTGACTCTTACTACTCCAGGTTTTATAAGATGATGAATGACATGACAAGAAATAATCTGCAAGTCTCCACCATGCAAGTCAATGTCCAATTTCTTCAACAACTTCAACCCGAGTGGACACGGTTCGTCACTTTAGTGAAACAACAAGAAAAGTTAGACGAGGTCTCATATCATCGACTCTTTGACATCTTGAAGCAATTTCAGAATGAAGCAAATGAAATTCGAGCTGAACGTGTTGCCAAGACGGCTAATCCACTTGCTTTAGTGACTACCACTCAACATGTTCAAGATCCTCACTCTCGTTCTCCTAAGCCATACTCCAATACATCATCTTCACAACGATATTCCACATCATCTAAGTCTTCATCTTCCACAAGATCTTGAGGTAAAGCGCCAAGAGCACCATCACCACCATCTGAGTCATCATCTGAAGAAGATAGTGATGAAGACCAAGCTCAAAAGAACCGAGAGATGAAACAACAAATTGCTTTAATAATGAAGACTTACAAGAGAATCTACAAACCCACCAACAACAATCTTCGTACATCATCTAACACCAAGAACCGATATGTTGAGAGTCCTCCAAGGTATGACACACGTCGACGTGGTGAAAGTCCTTCTAGGTATGATCGACATAATCCAACGCATGTTGAGGGTTCTGCAAGATATGATCGACAAACTGCCAAGTATGATACTCAGAGGATTGCTGCTGCTACTGGGAATAGAGAAACGGTTGGAAGTCAAGTGGTTCAGCAGAGTGGGATTCAATGTTTTAATTGCCAAGGTTATGGTCATATGGAAAAGGAATGCAGGAAGCCGAAAAGGGTTAGAGACTCCAGCTATCACAAGGAAAAGATGCTGCTATGCAAAAAGATGGAAGCAGGGGTTAAATTGTCAGCTGAGGAAGGAGCCATGCTTGATGATACTGATGATGAAGATTCTGATCAAGAGCTTGATGCACATTACTCGTACATGGCAAAGGTTGAAGAAGTTCTCAAAGTCACTGAAGATGACAATGGCCCTATCTTTGACACTGAGCCAATTGATAAGGTACACACTACTGATGAATATAATGTGTTTGGTGATATTCCTGAGCATAGTGATCTACCCAATGCCATTAATGACACGTGTATGATGGAAACGGTTGATAGCAATACCACACCCGATTCATCAGACATGTGCAATAATGAGTCTGAGGATGATCAACATGCAAATGAATATGATGAAGAGGAACGTATTGCGCTTGCTAATTTAATTGCTACTTTACAAAAAGATGTCACTGAAAATAAAAAGAGTCAAAAGCAATTAAAGAAGGCAAACGCTACGCTCACTCAAAGTTTTGAAGAATGTAAAGCTGATCTTATCAAATCTACTGAGATTACTGAAAGCTATAGAGACGAGCTCCTTCAGAAAACCAAAGAGCTTGAGGGGTACAAGGGAAGTGCGTTAAAAAATCAAAAGGACGATTTTGAAAACTAATATAATACAACTCTTGAGTTATTAGTTAAAGAGAAGCGTCAATATAATGTTTTCTTAATGGATGAACGTGAAAAAACGTACCTTCCCAATACCAAAGTTAATGAACTTGAACAAAAGCTCTCTATGACCACTACTGATTCTGCTAAAATTCTAGAGGATAAGAAACAAGAGGTAGATGCGTTAAAACAAGACTTCAAAAGTAGATATGATAAAGAAACCGAAAAAGTTACGAAACTAGAAGCACAAGTCGACTTTTTGAAGAACGTTGTTTATAAAACGCATGATTCTATTCAATCCGTAAGAATGCTAGCACCTCCATCGATGTTTAAGGGTCAAGCTAGCTTTGCAAGTCCTGAGTACCTTGCCAAAGCTCAAGCTGCGAACCCGTGTCTCTATCTTGATGAGACTGAAAGGACAGATCTTGATTGCATGCCTGTTAGTGTCAATAGTGAAGAGACTGCCCTTTGGGATGCTGATAGTCAACCACTTGTTAATAAGGAGTTTGTGAAACCTTATAATTATGCTTATGAGAATAGTCTTTATGGCCTGTTCAACAAACAAACTCAGAAAACTCGTGAGGAAGTGTTCTTAGAATGCAAACAAAAGAGAATTCAATGGCAGAAAGCATTTGCCCCTAAGAAATCTAACGTTTACAAATACATAAACTACCTCCCTCTAGATGAATCTAAAAGCAAGAGTAGGAAAACATTAGGTATTCTTAAACACCACATAGATAATGTTAAATCTATTGTTGAACGAGACTGGGCAAAACGTGAAAATGCTGAGTGGACACGTCCGATTCCTCAAGATATTACCTTGCTTGTCAAAGAACTCTTAATTCCAAACACGGCGTTGATTAAAGAAACTGTTCTTCAACTTGAGGAGTTCATTCGGACTGAAATGTTTGATGATTTAAAATATGTTGAATCTATTGAGAAACACATTGATGATCTTCAGATGGAGAAGTCTGATTTCTCAGATGAATATGATTTACTCTTGCAAGAATGCGTTTCTAAAGATGTTATGTGTGCTTATTTTACATCTTGTGCTGATATTGATGAATATTCTGAAGTTACATGCCAATATCTTGATAAGATCAAAGAATGTGAACGTCTTGAAATTGAGCTTTCGAAAAGTAAAGAAAATGTTGACAAAAAGGCTTTTGAGTTACTTCAACACAAAAATAATTTCCTTCAAAAACATTGTCATTCACTTGAACTTGCTTTGCAAAAAGACGTTGGTAGTTTTCCACACGATAATAAATTGCAAGAAAAACTTTCCCAAACATTTCGAGAAACGAATGAACATAATTTGGAAATTAAAGGGTTGAAAGCTCAGTTACAAGACAGGGACAGAGCGATAGCAGAGTTGCAGAAACTCATTGCTAAAATGGGTGGGAAAACTGTGGAACCTAGCATTAAGAAAAATGTTGTTAGACAACCCAATGCCTCTAAAGAGAATAGATCCTCTATCTTGGGAAAACCATCTGCTTTATCTAATTCCTCGTTTACAAAACCTGTGTTTGCCCCCAAGATGGATGGAAAGGAAAGGTTACCACAAGCTCAACCCATAAGGAATCCTATAGCACCAAGCGTTAAGCACAATAATGTGATTAAACCAGGGATGTATAGAATGTCCACGAAGCCAACAAACAAAGATACTCACTCGCCTCAGACTTCTAGAAACACTAATATTCGTGTGTCTTCTACTACAGGAATAGACTCCACTACTAGTGTTAGCCGGCCTCAGCTTAAGCGCACTCAAGTGAATGATAAGGTCTGGAAACACAAGAATCAAGGGGAGATGCAGGAAGTAGAAGAACACCCTAGGAATTTGAACGTTTTTAAGAATAAAAAGTCTGTAATCGCATGTAATGACGATTTGAATGCTGTGAATGATTTGAATGCTATGAATGTGAAATTTGTTTGTGTCAAATGTGGAAAGTGTGCTAATGCTAATCATTCTATGTGTGCTATAAATAAAGTCAAAGGCTTAGATACTAGAACTAAGAAGCAAGTTGCAATGCCTGTTAGAGCTAGTAAACCCAAACGCAAAGTGAACCATTCTGGTGCAACCCCCAATAAGAAAAGTAATGCATCAGACTCCACCACTAAGAATCCAAGAAGCAAAACTAAGGAATTATATGAGTCTCCCAGTAAGTCTTGGAAATGGTGGTTTGCTAATCAATGTCCTCCCGGATATAAATGGATGCCTAAAGTTAGGACAGAAAATGTGAAAACGAGTGTTAGTTTGCCTTTAAATGTTGATAAGGACACTAATGATTCTACTATCACAACTATTGTGGTATCCAATTTAGCAAATGCTCCATCGTGTTCTAACTCTTCTGTAGGTGATACAAATAATTCTCTTCATACTGGACTCCGGATGCACGAAGCACATGACGGGAAATCTCAAGCTTCTAATTAACTTCGTGGAGAAGTTCCTGGGTACGGTCCGATTCGGAAATGATCAATTTGCACCGATCCTAGGATATGGCGATTTGGTTCAGGGGAATATCACGATTAAAAGGGTATACTACGTCGAAGGGCTCAATCACAATCTTTTCTCGGTTGGTCAATTCTGTGATGCGGATTTGGAAGTTGCTTTCAGAAAGAAGACATGTTTTGTTCGTGATTATGATGGGAATGACTTACTTACCGGTACACGAGGTACTGATCTTTACACAATTTCACTTCAAGACACAACTTCATCAACTCCAATTTGCTTCATGGCAAAAGATTCAACGACTCAGGCATGGTTATGGCATCAACGTCTTTCTCATCTCAACTTTGATACCATTAACTTGATTTCCAAGAAAGATATTGTGAGAGGCCTTCCAAGCTTGAAATTCATCAAAGATCATCTTTGTTCTTCTTGTGAACTTTGTAAAGCTAAACGAAGTAGCTTCAAAACAAAGACCACACCAAGCTCTAAAGGACGGTTAGATCTTCTTCACATGGATCTGTGTGGTCCAATGCGTGTTCAGAGTATCAATGGAAAGAAATATATTCTGGTAATTGTCGATGATTACTCAAGGTACATATGGACTCACTTCTTGAGGTCCAAGGATGAAACACCTGTAGTTCTCATCAGCTTCCTTAAATTGATACAACATGGTCTTCAGGCTCAAGTTAAAGTGGTTCGTACTGACAGAGGTACAGAATTTTTGAATTCAAATCTGAGAAAGTATTTTGAAGCCGAAGGGATTGAACATGAAACATCTATTGCTCGAACACCCGAACAAAACGGCGTTGTTGAAAGACGAAACCGTACTTTGGTTGAAGCTGCTCGAACATTATTATCCGCTTCAAAACTTCCACTATATTTTTAGGCCGAAGCCGTGTCAACCGCATGCTACACACAAAACCGATCCTTAATTATCCCAAGACACGAAAAGACACCATATCACATAATTCATGATCGAAAACCTTCACTCAAACACCTTCATGTTTTTGGATGTATTTGTTACATCATTCGAGATGGTGAAAACTTAGATAAGATGAAAGAAAAAGGTGGTGCACAATTTCTAGGACAAGATAAGCTTGTGGGATGGTCTTCCAAGAAGCAGGATTGCACGTCACTTTCATCAGCTGAAGCGGAGTATGTGTCTCTATCTACGTGTTGTGCTCAAGTTCTTTGGATGAGAACACAACTCACGGATTATGGCTTCCATTTTGATAAAGTACCTATGTACTGTGACTCAAAGTCGGCCATAGCCATCTCCTGCAATCCGGTTCAGCATTCCCGCACGAAGCACATTGATGTCCGATATCACTTCATTAAGGAACAAGTTGAAAGAGGTATTGTTGAATTATACTTTGTTGGAACTGATTACCAATTAGCTGACTTGTTTACAAAAGCTCTTTCGAAAGAGAGGTTTGCGTATCTAGTTAGGCAAATTGGTATGAGATGTTTGACTCCAGCAGAACTGGAGGTTCTGGCAAAGAAGCCTGCTTGATTCATCTATCAAACATCTACTTGTAAATATCTTTGAAAAAGCAAAATACAAAAATATATAACACATAAAAGCAAAACACAAAATTAAAAATCTTTCAAAATCCAAAAATATTCTTCTCGACATGTCTTTCAGTATCGATAATATGGACGTGCCTAGAAATGTCGCTCAATAACGATACGGGTGTGTACATAAAGCTCGAATGAAAGTTGTAAATATTTTTCAAAACATGTCATTTCTTCTTTTAATAAAGGAAATTGTCTTTTATGGACAAATATTTCCAAACAACAGGTAGAGCAATCTATCACGGGTTGAGCTTGTCACAAAACATTCAGCGTTTTGAGCTCAACACAATGGCTTGTAATCACTTTCAGATTGCAACCCAGATCTAAATTCACGGGGGAGTGTACACTTTTGTACTCTTACCCTTAGCAAAAGAAGTTAAATCTTCTTACACTTGAGTGGATTCGTCAAGACATTCAAAGTCTATGAACTCAAGTTTATGCTTTAGAAAAACCTTTTTATCAAAAAGAATTGATTTTTTCAAAAAGCGTTGAACACAATTTTTTCAAGAATTTCTCAATGATATTCAAAATCTTTAAAAAATTGTGTGTTCAACAACTCCTATCCTCAAAAGTTTAATTTGGATCAATTTTTGAGGGGGAGCATTTCAACTTCATGCATAGATTGACACATCTTTCTCCTGAAGATTTTCAAGACTATTTTTCAAAATATATTTTAATCAAATTTGGTATCTCTAATATCAAAAGATTTTATATATTAGAGATAGTGGGAGAAAATGTGATTAAAATATAATCTAATATAAGACTCAAGTACTTTAACTCTTACCTACATGTGCGAAACACTTTCGATTATCGATGCACATGTGAAGGGGGAGCATTTCTAAAACGACAAAACTAGCAAGGTGTTAAATGTTTTTCAAACACTTTGTTAGAATTTAAAGTGGTTTTCATGGTTACGATCAAATACCCACAACATCTTTAATTCACGACGTTATTGGTGTCAAAAGGGTGGTTAGGTTTAAGTCCTATGATCCAACCAGAACCGGAGGGATCTTCCTAGGGACAATCCAATAGATTATTAGAAGTCCTTAGGAAAGATGGAGTAGAATGTGAACGTAGCTGAATGCCGACTAAGTACTGATGATAGCACTGGAACAATCACAACAAGGTGCTATTAATGATGTCTTGGTAAGCATTGAAGGGGTTGAAGAATGAAAAAGAAATGTAAGGATAAAGGGTGTAAAGAAAGAAGCCCCCCATACAACTTAGGCAGAAACCGGGTCAACACATCATGAAGACAACTCATCATGGACCCAGTGATGTGAAGCACAACCCTTTCCTAGCTACTCAGGCTTCTCTCAAAAGAAGTTTGTTTTATTGTCACGGAGATCAACACGACTTCTATTGACTTTCTCACTTCGAGATAGTTGATATTGTATAGGTGGCATCTGCTCCAGCCTCCGACCACTAAAAGTGCACAAATCGAGTCTAGAGCCAAGAGATCAATCAAATCTCGTTAGGACACACGGATGAAGATCAAGAGAGTCCTACGCTATATCCTTGCGATATTGCTAGAACACTCAGAGTGATACTACTTAGTATTCACAATGATGAGTGGAAATCCTTCCAGTGTTAACATCAAACAGCACTGCGGTAGGTCATATGCAAGATTCTTTATGAATTGAACATATGTAAAACTGAAAAGCAACAGTGGTTTGATTGTGAATTGATTCAAACTCGTTTCAGGTTTCTACGCAATATCTTTATGGTCTTGCCAGAACATTCAGAGTGATATTCATTAATATTCACAGTGACGAATGGAAATCCTTCTAGCGTCAACATCAAACAGCGCTACGGTAGGTGCCTTGTGAGATTCTCATGAATCAAACTTGTGTCAACTGGAAAGCAACAATGGTAAGATTCTTAATGAATCAAACTTGTTCCAGGAATTTGAATTGACGACTTTAATCAAGCGGATATTTATCCAATTGATTCACTCTTTATGTTCGCAGTCTTGCTTTGAGACGGTCGAGTAAAGAGAACGGCTAGTACTGCCGCGAAACCCTGTCAAGGAGATTCTTAATTGAATCTACCTGATCACAGGTACGATATTTAATATCGTATAACGGTCTTCACCGACCGGAGGTAAAACGCTACCGATTTAGGACGAATGTCAAAGCCATTCAGTCCGTGTCTATGTTTTGTCTCGAGAAGGTGGCGTCACGGTGTACTCAGCAAAGTCAAAGATTCACAACCACATATTCATGCCCAAAGACTTATCCAACAATTGATAGTGTGAGCATGTGGATAAAGACACAAGATCGCAAGATGGCAATGACAAGTCAAGGATGATTTGAAGATCTCAAGACTAAAAGACAAAGTCGAAAGACAACGACAAAGGCTCAAAGATCATAGCATGAAGGAACAAAACTATTGTTACACGTTTAAGGCTCATTTATGACGAGATTCGTAATCTCCATTGATCTTCAAATATCAAAAGGGTATGACCTCACATTGGGGGAGATTGTTAGCCTCAAAATATTGAGTCAAACAATCTCCCCCAATGTGAGGTCATACCCTTTTGATATTTGAAGATCAATGGAGATTACGAATCTCGTCATAAATGAGCCTTGAACGTGTAACAATAGTTTTGTTCCTTCATGCTATGATCTTTAAGTCTTTGTCGTTGTCTTTCGACTTTGTCTTTTAGTCTTGAGATCTTCAAATCATCCTTGACTTGTCATTGCCATCTTGCGATCTTGTGTCTTTATCCACATGCTCACACTATCAATTGTTGGATAAGTCTTTAGGCATGAATATGTGGTTGTGAATCTTTGACTTTGCTGAGTACACCGTGACGCCACCTTCTCGAGACAAAACATAGACACGGACTGAATGGCTTTGACATTCGTCCTAAATCGGTAGCGTTTTACCTCCGGTCGGTGAAGACCGTTATACGATATTAAATATCGTACCTGTGATCAGGTATATTCAATTAAGAATCTCCTTGACAGGGTTTCGCGGCAGTACTAGCCGTTCTCTTTACTCGACCGTCTTAAAGCAAGACTGCGAACATAAAGAGTGAATCAATTGGATAAATATCCGCTTGATTAAAGTCGTCAATTCAAATTCCTGGAACAAGTTTGATTCATTAAGAATCTTACCATTGTTGCTTTCCAGTTGACACAATTTTGATTCATGAGAATCTCACAAGTCACCTACCGTAGCGCTGTTTGATGTTGACGCTAGAAGGATTTCCATTCGTCACTGTGAATATTAATGAATATCACTCTAAATGTTCTGGCAAGACCATAAAGATATTGCGTAGAAACCTGAAACGAGTTTGAATCAATTCAGAATGCTCGGTCATAGGTTATTATTGTAACATTAGTTAGAACGTTGTAATAGATAGTTAATTAGTCGTGGTTCACGGGCTTGGATTTAAACTAATTAAAGTCCAAAAGACAAGCCCGGCCCAATATATATTTGAAGCTTTGTTTTGTCATCATCAAATAGGGGAAGATTGTTGGAAATTAGATTTGATGAGACAAAACATAAAATAATGAAACAAGAGGTCTTATGTGAAAATATCAAAGACTACAAGAATATGGAGAACTTCTACACAAGGAAAATGACTAAATTGCAAAAGATGGAAGGACTTCATTTTAATTAGATTTCTTGTAAGAAAAGTCTTGTATTCTAGTATATAAAGAATACAGGACCGTAGGTTTCATTCATTCACTTGTTCTTACTATGTAAACCTAAAGTGTGAGTCGAGTGTTCTAGGCGTGAAGTGTTTGTAACACGCCTAGGTTGTTAGTGTTAACGTTTAATGAGAAGTAAATGCTGAAAAAGAAACATATTGTTTATGTGTCGTGTTCTTATTCCGCTATGTTAATCATATGAACATGATGCATATCCTAGTAGCTTAAAGATCTGTGAATCTTAGGATTCCACACCTTGTTCTGTTTTTTAAAATACTTGTAAAAAATTTGTAGTTTGGTCCTTCAATTCGCTGTCCTTGTTCATTTAGAGAAATTACCCTGCTGGTTCCTTATTTCCTTTCTGTTTACAATTCTGGCACGTGTAGTAGCTGGGCTATTTTCTTACTGGGTTATTTTTAGTTTTGGGCCCAACTGTTTTTAACAAAACAGGCTGGGCTAGTTTTGTGATTTTAAAGTTTACAAATTCAGCTTTTATACAATTTGAATATAAATAAAAGTTTTAGATTAAAATAAATTTGCATTTTAGTTTTATAAAAAAAATAGTTTTACTTAATTTGTATTATGTCATTTTGTATTTTTAGAATAATTTTTCATTTACATTTTTAGCATTTTTTTTAATTTTTGTATTCTTACTTCTAGCATTTTAATAATTGTTTAGATTTTAATATTTTGTTTGTGCATTTTATATTTGTATTTTGTGTTTTAATTGTGGTACTTGCAATTTGTTTTTAGTTCAGTACGTATTACGTATTATACACATTATTTTTACATTTTTGCTTGCTTTGTGCTTAAATAGAAATAGATTTCCAATCAAGTATTATAACCAAAAACGAATAATCGTTACGATAAAATTAGATTTCAATTCGAGTCGATTCTAGAAAAAACGATTATACTAAAAAATGAATATTACATACCATCCTGTTAATGTGCACTTGTACAGGTCTATGATTAGCTCTCTTATGTACTTGACTACATCCAGACCTGATATTATGTTTGCGCTTAGGGCTTGTTCCAATCAACTATACAACCTCAAATATGAATGTTGTCAAAAAAATTTTAAGTATCTTAAAGCCCAACCCAAGTTATGCTTATGGTACCCGCGGGAATCCCTATTTGTCCTTGAAGCATATAGTGACAGTGACTATGATGGGGCAAATAATGACAGAAGATCTACTACTGGTAGGTGTTAATTGAAGGCTGATCTCATGGCAATGCAAGAAGCAAACCATTATGTCTACTTCTTCCACAAAAGCAGAGTATGTGGCTGCTTCTAGTTGTTGTGGGAAGGTACCGTGGATCCAGAATCAAATGCTAGACTATGGTTTCAACTTAATGAATACCAAAATATTTATTAATAACCAAAGTACCATTTGTATCGTCAAGAATCCGGTTTTCCATCAAAGGACTAAGCACATTGAGATTAGACATCATTTCATTAGGGATGCCAATAAGAAGAAGTTAATTCAGGTACTCAAAGTTCATACTGATGACAATGTGGCAGATTTATTGACCAAAGTTTTTTACGGGACCAGATTCAACTACTCGGTGGTCCACATTGGCACGATCAATTCCTGAGGTCTAGGATTGAGAGGAGGTTTAGCCTGAGGGGAGGCTTGTTGTATGTATATGTTTGTCCATTCTTGGTCCGTGTAAGATTTATCTTCAATCGTCAAGGAGTGGTTTGTGTGAATTCTACTTCTAGTCAACTTCTAGTTACTCCTAGTGGATATATCTTGGTTCATTGTAACTTTATGGTCATCCTAGTGATGTTGGAGTCAACCATTGTTCCTTCTATGGAACAATGTTCATCATCGTTAACTTTTGTTGACCACTAGTTCCTACTGGTGTCAATTATGGTGACCTGTTGACTTTTTGGTCAAAGCAGTTACTCCTACTGATAACCGTGCCCATTATTTTAGCCAAGGGGATTTATCTCTTTAATTTTTAACTGGCAAGTGTATTTTCCCATTAATTGGTAATTGGTTTGAAAGGGAAACCCCCCATAATTAAAGGTCAAGTGAACAATACTTTTGGGTATTTATAATCAAAGGGTAAAATTAACTCCTCCATCAGAACCACTTATTCACACACACTCGCTTCTACCCTTCTTCCAACTTCATCATCTTGATTCGTAACTTCTTCTACAATCAATGGCTGATGTGTGTCCTTCGTGTGATGGATTAGATTGAAACAAGTTTTAAATTTGTAAACACGAGTTACTGGAATGACTAAAAATGCACGGGCAAGTATGACCATTTCGTTGGTGTATAGCTTTTATGTAGTAATACCGATATCGTTCATGGGGAATTGGAAAATCTATGATCATTCAAAAATCTACTATAGTCTTTTTGATTGTAGCAATTGTAGACAAATAAATAAAAAGTAATATGATGAGATTAACAATAAGATTAAAAGCAACACTTGGTAAAGACTAGTTTGGGCATCCGTTGTGGTATGATTGTGATGACACAGTTAACATATATATGATTATGATAATTAGATGGTTAATCCAATATATTGTTTTCAAAAAGCTTCAATCCTCGTCAAGACTTTGATTAAAGAAAGCAAGCATGAGACTCAGTCACTCAATTCACGAATTAATCAAATTTCAACTCATTTGATTCATGTCGTTTCACAAATTTTCTAACACTTATAATTTTGTTTCTTGATAATCAAAGCTTCTTAAGAAATGATCAATACAAAAGATAGCCAATCATAGACAAACCGGCTATGACTTGTTGATAGAAAATAACCCTTTCGACCTATGAAATCCTTATCAACAAATTAAGTTTTGACAACAAATGTCACATGAAACATAAGTACCAATGGTTCAAAGGAAAGCTTGAAACTGAAATAAACATAAATCACAATCACAACCACTACTTCATACCACAGACATCATCCTACCAAGTGTAGAATGAGATTTAGCTACTCATAATGAACAATGAAATAAACTCAGAAATAATAGTCTTATAAGTCATAATCAAGAGTCTTACAAAGTAGAAATATAGTGCTAATGGTTAGGGTAATGATCCCTGATATGAGTGAAATCTCATATCAATTATATCATAAATAACCCTAAAACACAAAGCAAAATACCTGATTTTGATTTATAAAAGCAGTATTATGGGTATATTTTGTTGTTTGTGCTTGTGTAGGTAAAAAGATACAAATATGAAGCAAACAAGGAAATCAAGCCTTTATTGATGAAAAAAATACAAAAGGAGGATGAAAAGTGACAAGTCAATCAAAGTCAAAGGACCTTTCTTGACAACTTTCAAAGTAGAGGGACTTAAAGTGCAAATATGGAAAAGTCAAGAACAAAGTCAAAAATGGTCAAAGTACAAGTCAAAAAGTCAAAGGATCATTTGTGTGCAAGTTTGAAGCTAAAAGGACAAAAATTGACAAGTTTGTGAAGATTCTAGTTCAAGTTCATAAGCTGAAAACAAGGAGGGCTAAATCTGCCAAAATAGAGTGAAGTTTCAAAGCAATCCGTGTGCTATGGTTTTCAACCAATGAAAAGCTTCTATTCCTTTCACATGGATCACCACCTCAACGATATTAAATGGCGCCACTGCTGGTTCATGACATTACGATTGACGATTGATTAACGGTTACGATTGGATTTTGGGATCCGTTCACCTTGTGGAGGTTCCTTGTACGTATCATAAATCAAAAAGATAAAAGAATCAAAAATATAAAAATATAAAAAATAAAAAACCATAAAATCAATTCTTTTCCTAAAGAATTGAATTAAAAAATAAAAAAATTCAAAAAATAATAATTTTCCTAAAAGATTACAACAAAAATATATTGTATATATTGGTTTCACTCGTTTTTACGTACATACTATATTTTCTTAAAAACTCAATAAATACAAAAATATTTTTGATATATTATTATATGTAAATACATATACTTAGATACGAACAACTAATCCACATACTTCCATAAGTATTGCTTTTGCAATACACCATGCTTGGGGGTGTTCTGGTCCTAAGTTCGTGTAACGATCAAAGTAAATTAAAGGCAAAAATAGATAAATACTTCTAGTAGGCAAGAATTCAAAGAATACGAACTATTAAGTGAATAGAAAGGTGGCTTTGCTATAAAATGCAAGCCTAAGGGAAATAGGCACTTAAGAGCTACGCGCCACCTCATTCCCCGTTCACTAGTAAGTATTCTAAGAAGGACAGCTTGTTGGGGGGTTTTGCCACCCAATTATTACTTACATATATTATATTTTCTTGTGGACATTACTTATTGAACCTAGGAATGGATAATCCCTTCTTTTCCAAAGTCGATCGAGAGCTCCTCTCTCACTCCTCGAGTTGAGTTGCATGCGCACTCGAGCGCGTGCACATATACCTTTTGGTGTACAACCCCTTCCTCCCAAAAGGAAGAAAAAGAACAAGAAAATCACCGTCCATCAAGCCGATCCCTAGAGAATCATGCTTTCGACTCCGTAAACGAAGTCATGGATGTCGTTGATAATAGACCATTGATGGAGATCCTTCAATTAAATGTGGAGGGAAATGTGGATGCTATTGTTATACCCGAGATACCCGCAAACACTTTTGAGCTTAAGACACATATGATCACTATGGTTTCTTCTACCCCCTTCTTAGGGAGACCCATGGATGACCCCCATGATCACATCAAGAAGTTCTTGTCACTTTTCAATACACTTAAGTATAATGGGGTCCCTCATGATGCTATCAAGTTGATCTTATTCCCATTCTCCTTAGAGGATAATGCTAGGTATTGGCTAGATAGACAACCTTCTAGGAGCATTGAGACTTGGGACGATTTAGAGAAGAAATTTGTGAATAAGTTCTTTCCTCCTTCACGAACCACCGCCTTGAGAAACCAAATCATTGGTTTTCAATAAAGGCAAGACCAAAACTTTAGTGAGGCTTGGGAAGAGTTCAAAGAGTTGTTGAGAAAGTGCCCAAACCATGGTTTTAACCAAGTTCACCAAATCAACACCTTCTACAATGGTTTGAGACCTCACCATCAAGATTCCCTTAACTCGGCCACGGGTGGGAGCATTCTTTCAAAATCCACACAAGATGCATGAGATATCATTGAGACAAAATCCATGGTACACACAAATAACCAAAGAGATGCGGCAGTTCATGTTGTTCAATAGATTGCTCATACATCCATTGATAATCAACTCCTCAAGAGTCACAATAAGATACTTCAAGTAATTGACAAGAACCAAAAAGAGATGATTCAAGCCCTTAGGAGTGTTTCCTTGAACAATTTTTCTTCCAATGATGTGAATGCCATTACCTTAAGTTGTGAGACATGTGGAGGACCTCACTCATATTTACAATGTGATAAAGTTCAAAACTTTCAAGGTGAATGCTATGCTTATCAAGATGATCAAAGAGAGCACTTTAAACCTAACATTAACCCTAACCATCTCTCTTACAAATCAAACAATTAACTTTCTCCACCCAGTTTCCCACCCAATCCACCCACCCAAAATCAACCAAACCCTCCTCAATTGCTATAAAGAAACCAAGGGACAAGGGGAAATTACCAAGGACACAACAACTATAGAGCACCTAATAACTTACAAAATCAAGGAAACAACTTACATGCAAATAACCAAGGATTTCATAAACCACCTACACCTTTTCAAAATCAAGGATATAGTCCATTAAAGCTCGCATGTGGGTGGACTATATATACTACCCTCCTAGCATGTTAGGAGGGTGGATGGTCATTTGTAACAAATTCTTTTCTCTAATCTAATCTCACCAAGTTAATCATCTCCTCTCTACTTTCTCTCACTACTTTCTCTCTCTAGGAATTCATCTCTTCTTCATCTATTTTCTTTCTTTCTTCATTGCTTAATCATCACAAATACATGGGACAACATTTGTTGATATTGTGATAGACATGAAAGATATTACGATGACTATTTTTTTTAATATTGCGATATAACTACTAACACTCGCATCATAAGACTCGATTAAACTAGACTTCGACACACACCCTCAAGTCTCAACTCTACAACACACTCGACTCGAACCAACATCACTCGACTCTCACCCTCGTCTCACTAGAGACTCGAATCAAACGAACTACACTCGATTCTATTTTGATTCGTTTGAGTCTCACCCATCAAGACTCAAACCATAACAAGTAAAAACAGAAAATATTTAAATCTCATATTCGTTTTCGTGATTCTATACAAACGAACACACTAATCATCACTAATTTGTGTTTGGTCTTAAACCACTTTTTATTTACGAAATCAAATAAAGATTTATAACAAACTTGGTATCATCTTTATTCTATTTCGATTCGTTAAACAAACACACATGCACTAACTTACCCGAGACCTCGCCGAGATCTTGTTGTTAAATCGTGTTTCGGATATCATTTGAATGTGTGATCTGGTCTGTGTTGAAGATTGTGAAGGGATTGAGAGATCTGATATGCAGGAGATTATATGAGATTAAGATTTAGATGAGTTTTGGTGATATGTGAGTTTTGGTTGTCAAAAAGGAGCGGCGACTGTTAAGAGATTAGAGTAAAGTGTTTTATATATCCCTAATTGTGGGATCCATTGCACCGAGTATAAATGGATTTAAATAATTGATTTTGAGCTAAGTTGAGTGTAAATGATTTCGATTTAAATAATTGAAGTGTTTTTTTTAAACAATCATATTTTTTCTGAGATTTTAGTGGGTTACAAATCAAGCCCCATTAGATATAACGTGGAACCATTAGATTTTAGTGCAATTTTATCATAGTTTTTCTTTATTGAGTGTTGGTGTATAACGTGGCACCATTTTGGGTGGCTGTTATTTTGGACAAACAAAATTTTGTCTCATTAGTGACGAGTCAAAGTGATAAAAGTGACGAGATAAAGTGAAAAGATTTATTTGACAAGAGCAAAAACTTTTCTTTCATTATTCATCGAACTCCAATGGAATCGTTGACTTCAACATTTCAAGAGGGAGAATTGCATCTAATGCAAGACATAGCTAGAGAAAGTAGTATCACTTCATTTAGACTACTTCAGTCACATCTTATGACCATTTCATGGGTTCAAGGAGGAAGCGACTTTGTGACACTCTTTGGTCAAGATCGTCTATTCATGGAATCGATACTCATCATCTTGAACCAACTAACAGAGCAACTCCACAATGAAGACTTTAATCACTCTGCATCGGTACTTGCATATAAGGCTCTTGTGACACAACTCACGCCTTTCCTCCATTTCAATATCGTCAAGTCTAAAAGTTCAGTGATTTGCCAGTCATTTCTTCGAGATACACATACCGAGCTTCAAGTTTTACGTGGTACACTACTGAAACTCATGGTATCGGTATCGTCTTCAATTTATGAAAGATCTCGACTTCAACAAACGTATGATAATAATCATATGGTTGACAACTTGGAGCCTAAAGATGGTAAGAGCATGGAATCGGGAGGAAAGCATGATACAAGAAGCATGCCAGGTACAAATAATATTCTTCATATGTTGTCTGAAATGAATGCGCTAATTAACAATCTTGCTAATCGTTTTACGACTACTTCTTTAACCAATTCTGTTTCTAGGACTGAAGAGCTTGAAACAATTTTAGCTCAGCAATCCAAAGAGCTTGAGGATGCCAAAACTGAATTTTCAAAGAAAACGGACAAATTTGAAAAGTATTTTGAAAAACTTGAAAAGTCAAATGTTGTTCTTGAACGAAAATTGGATCAAACAATTCTGGATTCTAAAGCTGAAAAGGATAATCTTTTGAAACAAATTAAGTTGCTTGAATCTAAGTTGGCATCCCAAGATGAATTTCTCAAAGAGAATGAGACTTTAAAGGCTCAAGTATAGGAAAAGGTCTTTGCTATAGCTACGTTGAAAAACGAATTGAGAAAAACTAAAGGATCTAGTGTGGATACTAAGCTTGAAAAACCATCAATCTTGGGGAAACCGCCTCAAATTCAGTCTGTTAGACAACCGAATGCATTTAGATCCGAGCGACCAAAATCCTCGAGATCGTGGTTTGCCTCCCAAGTTGATATGGTTCATCTTTCTAGACCAGTCACTCCACTATCTAGGCCCAATGTGACTAAAACAGCTTCTATAAGACCTAATCATATGATTGCCTCTAGTCTCCCTAGACATAGTCCAAAGAACACGTCTCAAACTAGTTCAAATGACGTTTGCTATACATTTGGTCTAAGGGAAGCTAAGCTAACACAAGTAAGAGATAGGAATTTCAAACCTAGTCAGATGCCTTCTAGTTTACCCAACACTGCTAACCGTAGCATGTCACTTCCTATGAGCATCAATCAATCATCTAGGAATTCTAGATCTTACTCGGACATTAAATATGCTACTTGTAAAACATGTAGGAAATGTGTATTTAAAGCCAATCATGATTCTTGTATCAAGAAATTACTTAATGAGGTGAACTCCCGTGCAAGACTTAAATCCCAGTGGGTAGCTAAAATCAAACCCATTGGTAAAATGTAGCGCCCCACTGGTAGAACTTTCACTCTTGTAGGAAACGAGTGCCCTTTAACTAGGATAGTCTCTGATTCTACTAAGACTAATAGGGAGGAAATTGAAGAGGATGACACATCACTTAAGCTGAACTTAAGGTTTTCTATAAAAGGAAACGGTTGCCAACTAACACAAGTGAATCATCTCCTTAGGTCACCTCTGGCACAAATAAGGCCAACTGTGAACCCCCACATGGTTCTAAAATAGATATCGTTAACCCACATAAAAGCATCCAACTTTCTAATGAGAATGCAGGTACCAAAGTTAACATTCAACAAGCACACAACCTTCCAATCGTTGTATACCATTCAATTAAGGACACTCTCAGAGTCTGGTTGCTGAAGAAGCTGATATCTAAGAAACAAGTGTCTCAGGGGATTTGCAGTTAAGCTAACAGTGTACAAAGGACTTACAGTCACATTACAGTCTGTAACTCGATCTCAAAAGACAAGAAAGTTCATCCCGATGATAACTTATCCTCAAAACGAGAAATTAAATTTTCTCGGACACGAGCTGACATTAAAACTATTCCAAGGTTTTAAGCTCGTGTACAAGGTCTTATAGTCACATCATAGACTGTAACTCGTTCATCAAAGAAAGGAAAGTTTATCGCCGATGATAAACTTATCCTTACAACGAGAAATTAATTTTTCTCGGGCATGAGCTTATATCGAAAACATTCCAAGTTTTTAAGCTCATGCACAATGGCTCACATTCAAATCACAGTCTGTGACCCGAACTTCAAAGAAAGGGAAGTTTATCTCGTCAACGATAGCTTACCCTTAAAACGAGAATTTAAGTTTTCTCGGACACGAGCTTACACTAAAACCATTCAAAGGTTTTAAGCTCGTGTACAATGGTTCATTGTTAAATTTCAGACAATGACGCTTCTTCCGAGAAAGAAAAGTTTATCGTCGATGATAAACTTATCCTCACAACGAGAAATTATTTTTTATCGGGCATGAGCTTATGTTAAAAACATTCAAAGTTTCTAAGCTCATGCACAACGGCTTGCAGTAACATGTTAGAGTGTAACCCGCGATTATAAGAAAGGAAAGTTATCACCGATGATAACTTATCCTTATAACGAGAAATTAATTTTTCTCGGGCATGAGCTAATATTAAAAACATTCGAAGTTTTTAAGCTCATGCACAATGACTTACAGTTAAATATCAGACTGTAACTCGGAATTCAATTTTAGGAAAGCTTATTTTTAAAGATAGCTTATCCTCGTAACGGGAAATTCAATTTTCTCGGTCATGAGCTTGTATTAAAACATTCCAAGTTTTAAGCTCATAAAGTAAAGTGTATCTTTTAAATAAGAGAACTTTTCTTCTTAACGAGAAATTCATCTTTCTCGGTCATGAGCTTTACGTAAAAACATTCAAAGTTTTTCAAGCTCATGAAAACGACTTCTAAGTAAATGTCAACTTAGGACTCGTTCTTCAGTTAAAAGGAAAGTTTATCGCCGATGATAAACTTATCCTCACAACGGGAAGTTTACAACTTCTCGGACTTGAGCTCGTTTTGTAAGATATTAAACATCTTAAGCTCAAGTAACTGGTTTTCAAAATGTTGAACACAATTTTTCTAGAATTTCTCAAAAGGTTTTTCTAAATCTTTCAAAAGTATGTGTTCAAAAATGTTTTGATAAAAAGAACCTGTCTTCAGCAATCGATAATATTTACGAACCTAGAAATGTCGTTCAATAATGACACGGGGTTGTAAATAAAGTTTGAGCAGAAGTTTAAATGATTTAAAACATGTTCAAACTGGCCTGCTATTATTTCAGATAGTAACCTGATTTTCATACTCAAGTCAAGCATTTCCCCGGAAAGCTTTGACTCAACAACGGGAATTAATTTTCTCGGGCATGGTTTACTTTATAACCATGTAAGGGATTGTGTTTACGTAATAACACAATCTAACACGAATATATGTACCTGTCAGTGCATTTATTTGTTAAAACAAGAGAAATCTTGTTTTATGAAGTTATCATCTCCACCAACTGTAGAAATTTACAATTGATATCTACATACTCGACGATGCGACTACTCAAACGGAGACTATAGCTCTTTTAATAGAAACAATTGAGGGGGAGCAATTGTCCAGCATTCAGAATCTTTGACGCCGAAAATTCCAAGTTCACATGTTGGTGTCAAGACAACGATATCAATCGTACACATGGAGTCAAGGGATAACTTCAGACGTGATGAGGCGACCAATATTCGTGAACAAGAACCATGTGCTTCTTTCATATGATGTTCTCCATCATTTAGGTCCAACCTCATAAATCGCTAATCTTGTGAATACATTATCATATATGATCTTTGCATGTGATAAGTACCTTTCACTTGTGTTTAAAAGGTACTTCATTCATGTTTTAAGTACACCCTCAATAATTTGAGGGGGAGCTTGTGTAAAGCATGAAGATAATTGGATTTGCATTTTTCTTCCCAAATTTTCTTAAAACTTTATTAAATCAATTGATATTAAAAACATCGATTGGGTTAATATTTTTAATATGGGGGATAAAATGTGATTTAATAATGAGATCAATCAATTTAATGGTTTAACTTAATGTGCTGGCTCATCCCGACATGTGCGAAATGTTTTCGAATATCGTGGCATATGTTAAAGGGGAGCAAAATGGATTTGGATATTAAAATGGATTTCATGGTGACATATACTCTAACACCCCCAATTTACATTGCGTAGCGGAAATACACAATTGGGTGCTAGATACAAGCATCATCACACAAGGTATATTGAACGACTCAAAAGTGAGACGTTTACACAAAATATAAACATGATTTTCATAAATGGTCTAAAACATAGATTTCATTCCATAAGTGTACTGACACGACACCAGAGTAAAGCGTTTAGTCCCCATGGATCTCGACCAACAACCAACAAGTTTTAGTACAGTACATCAACATCAAGTAAATTGTTCAACAGTAAAAGGTAGAAACAGTTTTTAGACCAACATTCTTCCAAAAGCCAAGCCACAACCTCCACAGCAAAGCTCCATACTCCATCACTTCCTATTACCTGAAATACATGCATAAAATGAGTCAACAATAATGTTGAGCGAGTCTATAAGTTTATCAAATCACATTTGAACACAAGAAGAAAATCAATCATAATCATTTATAGAATTGTCGTACACACAATCTATATTCAGGCAGTAATAATAATGATATTAAACAAACAATGTATTTAAGCTCATGAAACCGACCCCTTAACCAAATAGTCACCCACGCCAAATGCCGGCATGACTAGAATAAAACCATTGCCCCTCTAGGGTATCAGTTGCTAGAATGCCACAATCTTATTCACGTAAAATTATCCTTCCCAGCGGGTTACTCAACGTAATACCCTAGTCTCAGATAGGGTGGTCAACCCAATAGTACTATCATTAGAATAAGCGGCTATTCCCGACTCACAACATCAAGTCAGAAGATAGTTAACGGCTCATGAATTTAGGGTCTTTAGCAACAAGTTACTCAATACAATGAATTCAACTTTAGGCAACATTCGGGTCCAACAATTACTCATGACTTGTGTTCATTTATTTTCAAATAGCATGTATCCCCCTCGCGGGTATAAAACATTTAGTAGCTAGCATAAAAAGCGAGGCTACAGACTCACCTTAGTATAAGAGATCTAGCGAGATGATCGTCGACGATAATGGATGCCTTTCAAACACGAGAACCGCTACCTATCAAACAAGGCGCGTTCATTAATAATGACTCGAGAAATAAATCATACATAATAACATCAAACTCAAACTCATAAAACCACAATGAACTCGAGAGAAAACGATATAAATAACTTCATTATACTTTACTACACATTTACTTTACTATTTTACACTTTTAACAAAGTCCGCTGGTACATACTACATGTACTAGCTTATTTACCCCTTTTAAACTTATCAACCGTTTATGAAACGACTTGATAAACTAACTTACTATATATAGAAAGTCCTCCTACAAGTTTATCAAATGAAATTAATTTTAAAGTCCTTTACCCGACTCATTTTCAAACTACAAAATCCGGACAGATTTACGTTAATTTTTCATATAACCGTTTTAACTTATTTAAACGACTCCGTTTACAAAACCGACACTCGGGTTTTAAAGTAAACTCAACCTATAAAGTAAACACCTCATTATCAGTAGGTTACATATTTCAAAACTTCCATTTAGAGTCCCTGAGATTTGATCCAAATATCGACAACAACTATTTGTTGTGCCGATACTCGTCTCCCGGTACACGATCATTCAAAACATCATAACTTCGCGCTCGTTTGGAGCTAGAAGCTCTACCTTATATCAAATCGAAGCTAATAAAATTATCTACAACCCTAGGCTATAAGTTAAGCCATTTTCAAAACATAAAAATTCGGATTTTACACTTTACTTACTGTTATAAAATGACTACCAAAATCTTGTACAAAATCAACTTTTTGATCAAAACTAACCATAAAAATGATCATTTCTATACCCTAATATCATCATATATGAACCATAACATCTAAATCATAATCAAAATTAAAACCTTTAGATCAAAATGAAGTTTTTAACAAAATTCTTGCAAGAACCACCATGGATCATGCTAAAAACAACATGCATGATCATGGCTTCTACCTATCAACATCAAGAAAAAAAGTGCTTGCATGTGTAAAATTCTTACACCAATGTGATCCTTGATCAGTTATAGAGTGGGTCTATCCTTGGTTTAGCAATCATCCTCAAACTTGAGTTAAATTGGAAATTGTATGGAATTGGGGTGGTGGTGAAGCTTTCGGCAAAATAGAGAGAGAAGAGAGAAGATGGTGAAATTTTTAAGTGGTGAAAATGGTGTGTGTGTGTGTGTGTGTGTTTGTTTTTGCTTTATATATAGTGGAGTAGGGACCTTGGTTGCAATTTGGCAATAGTTGTGGCTAAAAATGTAAATAGTTAGCTAAAAAGCGGGAAATAACTATTAGTCAATTTTCAAATTATTTACGGGGCTAGGGTTTTCATAAAGATACTTTTAAAATTTTAAAACGTACCTCAGAAATAATAATATCGACTCTCGACTCGACTTAACACGTCATTTAAAATAAAACCTCAAAAATAACAAAAATCGAACAACCGACAATAAACGTAAAATATTTGGCATCCATCGACATCACGCTTGCTAATACTCCTTATACTTAATAAATATTAAATATAGACCTTCCAACATCGGTTTAAACTTAAACCTCCAAAAATAAATATCATTCAAACTCATCCAAAAAGTTCAAAAATAATCGTAAAATAAGATTAAGCAATGACCTCAGTTTTGGGTTGTCACATCCCCCCTTCTTAAAAGAAGCGACGTCCGCGGCGCTTAATCCTTCCTAAACAAATGAGGATACTTGTCCTTAAAGAAATCCTCACGTTCCCATGTAAACTCTGGCCTACGATTAGAGTTCCATCTCACTTTCACAATCGGAATTCTACTATGCTTCAACTTCTTAACTTCCCTATCCATTATCTCTACAGGTTCCTATATAAAATGCAACTTATCATCAAGTTTAATTTCCTCCAATGGAATCACCACATCCCTTTCAGCTAAACACTTCTTCAAATTAGACACATGAAAAGTATTATGAATAGCCTTAAGCTCATCAGGCAATTCTAACTTATTAGCCACCAATCCAATCCTTTGGATAATCTTAAATGGTCCAATATATCTCGGTCTCAACTTTCCTCTCTTTCCAAAACGAATTACTCCTTTCCATGGAGATACCTTCAACATAACCATGTCTCCTACTTCAAACTCCAACGGTTTTCTTCTGTTATCAGCATAACTCTTTTATCTACTTCTGGCAGATAACAAACGCTTCTTAATTTGTACTATCTTTTCAGTCGTCTCAAATATCATTTCAGGCCCAGTCAATTGACTTTCTCCTACCTCACTCCAACACACTGGAGATCTACACTTACGTCCATACAAAGCTTCAAATGGAGCGGCTTTAATACTTGAATGATAACTATTATTGTACAAAAACTCAACCAATGGCAAATGCTTATCCCAACCATTTCCAAAATCAATCACACATGCACGAAGCATATCCTCTAACGTTTGAATCGTTCTTTCACTTTGCCCATCAGTTTCCGGATGATATGCTTTACTTAAACATAACTCCGTTCCCATCGCTTTCTGCAAAGACTTCTAAAATTCTGAAGTAAACCTACTATCACGATCAGAAATTATCGACAAAGGCACACCATGTCGACAAACAATCTTCTTCACATACACTGTTGTTAACCTCTCCATACTATCTGTCTTCTACATTGGCAAAAAGTGAGCAGACTTCGTCAATCTATCTACAATCACCCATATCATATCACTACCACTTGCAGTCCTTGGCAAACCTGTCACAAAATCCATTGTAATCTTTTTCCATTTCCACTCAAGAATCTCAGGTTGCACTAATAATCCCGATGGTTTCTTATGTTCAGCCTTCACCTTCGCATAAGTTAAACACTTATTAACATAATGTGCTATATCTGCCTTCATATTCGGCCACCAATAAACTTTCTTAAGATCTTGATACATCTTGTCCGATCCAGGATGTATTGAATACTTCGACTTATGAGATTCATTCATCACCAAATCTCGCACCCATAACGAATCTTCCTCAGACGGACATAACGGTAACCAAATCCTATTCTTAAAATACCTCAATCCTTTTGGCCTCACTTCAAACAATGGTTTCAACATTCTACCCAAAATTTCTGCCTCAACGTTCTCTTCCTTCAAACCATTAGTTTGGGCTTTCAATATCGCTTCTGTCAAATCAACACTTTCTAACATCGTCAAAGCTCTAACTCTCATAGACTTATCTCTTTCCTTTCTACTAAGTGCATCAGCTACCACATTTGCTTTACCAGGATGGTAACGAATCTCGCAGTCATAATCACTCAGCAACTTAACCCATCTCCTTTGCCTCATATTTAATTTCTTTTGATCCAAAATATACTGCAAACTCTTATGATCAGTGAAAACCACACACTTGGTTCCATACAAGTAGTGTCTCCACAGCTTCAATGCAAAAATAACAGCCCCAAGTTCTAAATCATGCGTAGTGTAATTCTCTTCATGCTTCCTTAATTGTCTCGATGCATACGCTATTACTTTCTCCCTTTGCATCAATACAACTCCAAATACTTTATGAGACGCGTCACAGTACACTACAAAATCCTCAGATCCTTCTGGAAAAGACAATATCGACGCAGAACACAACTTATCCTTCAACATACTAAATGCAGATTCCTCTTCCAATCCCCATTCAAACACTCAATTCTTCTCCGTAAGCTTATTCAACGGCTTAGCAATTAACGAAAACTTCTCAATAAACCTTCTATAATACCCAGCCAAACCAAGAAATTGGCGAACTTCAGTCGGCGTCTTCGGCACTAACCAATCCTTAATTGCCTTAATCTTAGTAGGATCCACACGAACACCTTCACTATCAATCACGTGCCCCAAAAATTGCACTGATTTCAACCAAAATTCACACTTAGAGAATTTCGCATACAACTTCTCCTTCTTCAACAATTCCAAAATTGTTCTCAAATGCTTCTCATGTTCCTCTTCACTCTTGGAATAAACGAGAATATCATCAATGAATACGATAACAAACACATCCAAATACGGCTTACATACGCGATTCATCAAATCCATAAATATAGCAGGCGCATTTGTTAACCCAAAAGGCATCACTTGAAATCATGTTTTATAGGACACCAAATAGTGTCCTGTTATGTCATATTATAGGACCTTTTGCATAATAGGACCAATGGTATAAGTGTCACATATAGAGGCGTTGTATAAAGTATACAAATTATTAGGACGCTTATAAACATCTTAATAAGTGCCAGTTTATTGAAACTAAAAAAATAGTCCCATAAAGTGGATTTTAAGAAACAGTTTGTGTCTTAGTAGAGGAGTTAACAAGACACTTTTAAGTGTTTTAAAATATGTTAAACTTTTATCACATAATGAGACGCGTTTAAGCGTCCTAAAACATGTTTTTTAAGTACAAAATTGTGTGTTGCAATAACTCTTATTTAAGAAGAAAATAGTCCTAATACACTCTTACATGTTGGGACTAAATTTAGTGTCATGATATAGCTACATTATAAGACGTTTTCTATTTCTATAAATCTTGTTTCCGATGCATTTTTGTGAAACTATCGTAGGTCTTAAGAAAATGCTAGTTGAACAATATATAAAACACTAACATATAACATATTAATACCCAAAATTTTAAACCAAATACATGTTAACATCATCCGAAATAGTCTTTCAAATTTTATTTTTACATTGAAATTGAAAAAAAAAAGATGAAGTCGATAGTATGAGTCATCGTGGATCATCTTTACGCATCATCCTCAGGTACCACCTACAATTACGCAACCCCAAACAAGATATTAAAATACAATCACAACTCAATAGAAAAAAAAGTTGTAGCAACACTTAGATGACTAAGTTTCACTATTCTGCAGTTTTAAAGTTTGATTACTAAGTTGCACTTTTCTGCAGATTCTAAGAGTTGCAGTTGCTAACAATGGTAACTCTTACTAAAAATGATAACACATTTAGCAAAAATACTTCATACTACATATACATTAGGTCAATTATCTTATACTACATATACATTAGTCTAAGTTGGCATAAGTTTAATCAACAGACGTACCGAAATAAAAGGGCAAGGCCATGCAACGGTTGCTCCGATAGCATCACTAACTGTGACAAACAATCCATATCGTCTCACCAAGTGTTAGTCCCTTTTGATAGGCACTTGAACATTAACCTCACACCAATTTGGTCCTAACTCTTTACCCCCCACAATTTCATTTGGATCTAAGCTTTGTATCCTTCCTTTTGCTACAATCTCAGTGTCGTTAAAAATGCTTTTGATGTAAACCTCAGCTCCTACCTACAATATATGTAACATTAATAGATGTCACGATTAATTACTAAGGGTACATACATTAATTAAGATATACACGTACCCTTAAAGGTTGACGTTGATTAACTGATGTTGTACTAGAAGAAGCATTTTCACTCGAACCTTGCCTTTGAAAATCTCTCGCTTTTAACTCAGCGAGCTCACAACTAAGTTGGTCACATCTAGACATATACATGAGCTTCTCTCTACGACGGGCAGCGCGACTTAGAACCACGCCCCAAACATCCGAGGCACGAACCCCCTAACCCATACAAGTCTGCTGGTCCATTATTGTCCTTACCCATCACTTTTGAATATACATCTTCTGGTCCAGGCTCATCAGTTGCACCCTCCGGAAGTTGAGAGCTCAATTCTTCCATTTTATCCTGTATCAAAGATATTAAATATGTTATTTCAAGTTGGCCAAACTTATCGAACTAGTAACTTTTGCAGCTTTAAAGCATATAAAAACAATAGAAACCAAACGGTTAATTATTAATGTGAATAAGTTAGTATATACAATTGCATCTGAAGCTTCCACATTTTTTACAATTCCATTGGTAGAGAAGCAAGCACGAAACAATTCCCTTCTTGTTGGTTCACGTCCACCTCTCCTGTTTCACAACAAAATATAATCTCAATAGATATTAATAATTAATATAAACACGTGTACAAGTATATTATGATTACCTTAACTTCTTCACGCACTATAGCATAACTTTTTTTACCGCTAACTTGAACCATCTTCTTTTTTGCCCTGTTTGCCTTATTTTTTTCACTGACTCTCTGTAACAAAAAGGACATAATCTCAGTAATCGTCTATACATATTCATTGAATGAAACACTAATGCGATTCTCTTCCGATTTTGTCCAAACTTTTGGCATAAATGTTGGTCCCCTAACTCTTTTGCGTCGAATGACTTGAACTAACAAAAAGTTTGCAATTAGTTAATATTCAAAAAGAGTGTATTGAACCGTATCAACAAAGATAAAATGACTACATACCTTCGGCATCACCCGAATGGTTTATTTCCATCTGAGGTACTTCTTCAACAAGTTGGCTGTCATTGTCAGTTGTAGTGCGGGCCTTCTTATTCTTTCTTGACATCATCTTATTCTTCCTTGACGACATCTTCTGAAAATTATCATTTATTCATCAATTGACATATCATACTTACGTTTTGGTAAAGGATCGCATAAATGTTTTCATATTGCCCTCTTATCTTAAAGATTGGTGATAACCAAACTACTACGTAGGACATATGTTTGTATTGCTCTAATTGGTCATAATCACACTTAAGTTTTGGCATCAAACTATGTCATTCCTGTTGTTATTCTTTTAATCATCTAATTAGGGTCGCCAAACACATGATTAAGCTCAAAATGACTACTTTTAATTATATTATCAGAAAGTGTCAAAAATATTATCATTAACATTATCATCAACACTAATCATAAAATAAGCAATAACAAATAAAAGCAACATACACATGTAAATAAGATCCCATATGACCACCATGTAAATAAGATCGAGTAGTTTGATAAACTCCTGTATAAAAGTTAAGATTTGGAAACACCACCTTGCAACTTATTCAGGTGCAACCGCAGCCATCCATAGAGGCTGTTTGTGCAAGCTTATTTGAGAGACCCTAAAATTAAAATAAAGATTTTATCTCAAAATTGAAAGACGCATATAAAATAAAATTAAACACAAAAAGTAAAGTGTCTTAGAAAATCAAATGAGACAATTTGAACATTGATGTAATTTAAAACATTATAAATAGAGTTAATAAAATATAACTTTATGTAAGAAACACATAAGCTGATGAAAATCAAAAAACGCGGAAACAAACATCCCCTTAATTAATTATTGATGTGAAGAAAGAAATTAGTAACTTACAGCAAGTTGGTTCTTAATTTATTTGGAGAGTTAAGGTCATACGGGACCTTATTCTCACAATAATTGATTCAAGGAATAAAAATAAAAGGGTGCATAAAAATGAACGGAACAGATGCGAGAGAGATAAGAATGCCCAAAATCATTTACCTTGTTTTGTGAGAATGAATGAATCTGGTGTGACGATGATGTATCGATAGATGAGAAAGAGGCAAAACTGAATCTGATATATAAATATCTAAGAGATAAGTCTAATGGTTTTGGGTTGGGCCTTAGAAATGGCGTGTGATTAAAAACTTAGAGGGAAATTAAGCGCTGCATAAAAATATTGTAGTGGGAACTAAAAAAAATTGTAGCGGGAACTAAAAAAGAAGCGGGTATTGTAGTAACGAATAAATTTTTAATGTATTGATGTAAATTAAATGTAAAATTTTTATTGAATTAGGATAGTCGACTATGATACAAAATTTTATATCACGTTTTTATGTTAGAAAAACATAAATCAAAAACTGATTTAAAAAAAACCATAAAACTAATTAAACGAACATGAACCAAACCCGAATCGAATTAAACCGTTCAAAACCAAAATCAAACCGAACCGAATATATAGTTAACGCTTTTTTTTGTTTTTACCTCAAACCGAACCAAACCAAACCAAACTGAGTAAACCCGACAAAAAAAATACAAAACCAAAAATCAAACCGAAAATGGTCAGTTCAGTTTCAGTCGTTTCGATGTTCCAGCTCGGTTCACTTTGGTTTTTGGTTGGTTTTGCTCAGCCCTGGTAAAAGTGATATGTATGTATTCATCATAAATATTGTAAACGTGTCAAGCTTGATTTTCCTCAGCCTAACCGACTATGAGCGTGCCAAGCTTGATTTTCCTCGGCCTAACTGACTATGAACGTGCCAATCTTGATTTTCCTCAGCCTGACTCACTATGAACGTGCCAAGCTTGATTTTGCTCAGCATGATCAACTATAAACGTGTCAAGTTTGATTTTCCTTAGCCTAACCGACATAACGGGAGGCGGTACCCGACCGCTCGACTAGGGCCTAAAGATTTTTGCAACCTTGATAAGTTTACGTAATACCTTTGAATTTTTTGTAAAATATGATAACAATTTGCATCGCCTATGTTACTACACATATACTTTATGTGTTTTATTTAAATATAATATGACATCGACGAACTAGTACTTGATAAAAATGGTCATAATAGGACTTAATATCAAGTGTCATATTAAGTTTCTTTCATAATAGAACCAAAGTAAATAAATGTCCTATAAACTTCACATAATATGACTCGTAAACCAAGTGTCGTGATAAAATTCTTCATTATACGACCAAACCATATGAGTGTCCTATAAACTCTTATCTAATATGACATATATATACATGTGTCGTATTTGACTATATATAATACGACCTCTATAGTTAAGAGTCCTATAAAACATATGATAATATGACCTAAATAGCAAGTGTCATATTATGTTGTGTCATAACGAGACTCAAATGAGTAAGTGTCTTATAAAACCCATCTAATAAGACCAATACACGAAATGTCCTATTAGGTTTCATGATAACAGGACTCATAAACCAACATGTCGTATTAGATGTGTTTTTAGGACGCTACTTAAAAAGGCGTCGTAGAAAAAGGTCCTAAAAGGCCCTTATTTTTGTAGTGTGAAATTCGAAATGTCCATATCGAGTACGGAAAGCTGTTATAGGAATATCTTCTTCCCTAACTCTCAGTTGATGATACCCAGATCTCAAATCGATCTTTGAGTATACACATGAACCTTGCAACTGATCAAACAAATCATCAATCCTCGGCAGTGGATACCGATTCTTGACAGTCAATTTCTTAAGCTCTCTATAATCAATACACATTCTAAAAGAACCATCTTTCTTCCTAACAAACAAAACAGGCGCACCCCACGGCGACGAACTCGGTCTGATAAATCCCTTATCCATCAATTCCTTCAATTGATCAGATAATTCTTTCATCTCAGATGGAGCTAAACGATACGGTGCACGAGCAACAGACAACGAAACGCAGGAGCACTACACCTGTTGCTTTTATATACCCCATCATCTTCAAACAAGAAACAATCTCAAACGAGAAGTACATTCATCTCCTTTCACAGTTAATACCCTATTCCTTAGCGGTATCTGAACTAATCTTTCTCCACAAACAATTACTGCACCATTAACAACTAACCAGTCCATTCCAACAATCATGTCAAAAGATCCTAACTCTATGGGCATCAAATCAATACTAAACACATAATTACCTAACTTCAAGGAACAACCTTTCAGTATAGAACTAGTGCTTACAACCTTACCATCAGCTAACTCCACATTATAACTAGTTGTCAATCTCACTGGTTCTCTATCCAATAGCTGACTGAATCTAACATCTATGAAACTTCTATCGGATCCAGAATCAAATAACACACTAGCATAACAAGCATCAAGTAATAACGTACCAGTCACTACGTTCGGCCCTTGAGGTTTGTCAGCATCTCCCACGACATAGGCTGGAGCAGCAATCCCAGCAGCAACAGCAGCAACATTGCCTCCCTGTCGTATGCTAACCCTCGGACAGTTCCCTTGCTTATGTCCACGGCCTCCACATCCAGAACAGTAAACTACCTTGACAACATTGGCCCCAGTGGCTACACCCTTGTTTCTACAATCTGCCATCTTATGTTCGGCCTTCCCACACTTGTTGCAAGCAGATGGACAATTTCCAACATGATACAGATTACACCGACCACACTTCAGATTTACCTTGTTATCTTGATTTCCTGTGGCAGCACGAACACCATCATTCCTTCTCAAATTATACTGCTGATTCCTATTCGGTCCTTGGTTATTGTTATTATGATAACCACCTCGATTCTGCCCTTGGCTTGAGTGTGCAGCTTCCCACTTTCTCTTATTCCCTTCAGCAATACTATCCTTTCGATCCTGCAGCTTTACATCCATTAAAGCATGAGCCATTTGAACAGCTTCATCAAATGACTTGGGTTTCGACGAAGTAGTTTCTCCCTTGATATTACTAGATAAACCCCTAATATACTGCTTCATCTTCTTACGGTCATCACCAAACGCATCAGGACACAACAAACATAAATCAGAAAATCTCCTTGTATAAGCTACAATATCATTATTCCTCGGCACCAAATGCCTCAATTCATCTTCCAAATGACCTGACTCTTCCTTAGGACAAAACTTAGCAGTCAACAGTCCCTTGGTCATAGTCCATGTTCTAGCATTAGCTTCAACCAATCCCACTTCCACCAACTCAATGCATCATCCTGAAAAGTAGCTGCAACAAATTTTACCTTACTAGCTTCTGAATATCCACTTATTTCGAAAGTACTTTCAATCTTCTCAATCCACCTCCTTAATTCCAATGCACCACCAGTACCACGAAATTGGGTAGGTCCACATTTCATGAAACTAGCATAAGAACATTCCTTCTGAACCTGCTGAACAGCAGCATTACCTCCAACTTGTCCCGCAGCATTTCCTTCTCCTTGCTCATCAGCATTTCCTCCAACCTGATTTCCAACATTCCCTTCAACCTGACCAGCAGCATTCCTATTCTCATCCTGTTGGTTCCTCGCAGCACGTTCAGCTTCCAAAGCTCTAGCGATAGCTTGCTCAATCATGGTATTAACAGTAGCAGTCGTCAATTTAGGCGGCATGTTTACAGGAAACTAACCAAACAACAATTCAGTAAAGTCAGAAAAAGGCCTCCCAACTCCTTCCTGTGTAACCATAAAAGAAAAAGAACAAGTAAGTATTCATATCATGATAAGAAGAAGGATTTCTCACTACATGCACCAACAACATAATTCACAATGAATCATTAACCAATTCACACAAGAACTAATAAGACAAATCATAAGTCATGAAGGTAATTTGGATTGCTTTGGAAAATCTTCACAAAATTATGACAAGTAATGTCACTACAATCCTTCATCACAACAAACTTAAAAGTCATTAAGTTTCATCACAAACTAGAGTACGAGTCTACATAAGTTCTATTACAACAAGACTAAATAAAAACAACATAAAAACTAAACATCAGATCCCCGTAGCTTCTTGTACATCGGCTCGTCATCACTGCTGCTATCATCATCATCAGATTCTTCCTCCACTATTTCCTTCCCCTTACGACTACCTCCTTCACTTGGCTTCACCAACACTTGAGCTTCAACCTGATTCGGCACATCACGAATCACAACACCTTGACTGGGAAAAGATCTCATCAGCAAACCCCACGCACTCAACCTTGCATTCCTTTCTTGCTCCCTACGCAACCTTTCAACTTTCCCACTCAAATTCAGCATCATAGATCTTAGTCTAACAACCTCATCCATTTCCCTTGCCTTAACAAACTCTGATCTCCTCACACTACCGACAAACCTGTCAAACTTTTTCTCATTCTGCTCAAACCTCCTAATCACACGAGTCTCAACCAAATACCTTTCAAACAAAGACCTATCAAACTTCTTAAGAAACCAGAAAATATCATCATAAGACCTAGGACCTGGATAATAAACCTTAGGAATACCATCATGAATAGATCGAGCACTACTCAACTCAACAGGAACATCACCCCTAGCAAATGCAATCCCAGGCAAACTACTAATATAAGCATCACAAGTAGGAGTCGAAGAACGAACAACAGGTCGCTGACAATCTGGAACAGTCTGTGGCACAACATTGACCCTTGGAACATAACTACCTTGTATCAACTCAGGCTCTGTCTGACCAACTACAGTAAGTGGAATCCCATCATCTAAAAACTCAAAAGGCTCCTCATCATCACTAGCACCAAAGTTATCTACTTCCTCACCATCCACTACATTAGTCATATCAATATATCCATCCTCACGAGGTAAACCATCCATTTTCTACAATTATAAGGGTTCAAGGATACTTAAGGTCATCGTTAATAAAATAATAATTAGTTTGCAATGCTCATGTAAATGTCATACGTTATCCATTCTATGCAACACAATGCAAATGATGTTTATGCAATGCTCGCAAAAAATAAATATGATACTGACAAGCACTCAACGTACTTTCAATAATTCCAATACAGTATCGTAGTATTTAATTAATAAATACTCGGGAAATCATTTCAGTTATGAGGGATACATCTATAATGCAAAACAAAACTAAAAGTTATCTTACCGGAGCGTTGCAGAGGAGTTGTGTGCTTTTGAAGAATAAATACTTTCGACACCAAAGTTATAGTTTAGGACAATTTTCAAAATCGACCTAGTTCTCTATGACTTG
The DNA here is from genome assembly GCA_025667525.1 of Glebionis coronaria. NCBI lineage: Eukaryota > Viridiplantae > Streptophyta > Magnoliopsida > Asterales > Asteraceae > Glebionis > Glebionis coronaria. Next base: position 35,256 of record JANFOE010001686.1, on the reverse strand, counting down.
CAGCTCTGATTACCAATCTCTAACACCCCCAATTTACATTGCGCAGCGGAAATACTCAATTGGGTGCTAGACACAAGCATCATCACACAAGGTATATTGAACGACTCAAAAGTGAGACGTTTACACAAAATATAAACATGATTTTCATAAATGGTCTAAAACATAGATTTCATCCCATAAGTGTACTGACACGACACCAGAGTAAAGCATTTAGTCCACATGGATCTCGACTAACAACCAACAAGTTTTAGTACAGTACATCAACATAAAGTAAAATTTTCAACAGTAAAAGGTAGAAACAGTTTTTAGACCAACATTCTTCCAAAAGCCAAGCCACAACCTCCACAACAAAGCTCCATGCTCCATCACTTCCTATTACCTGAAATACATGCATAAAACGAGTCAAAAATAATGTTGAGCGAGTCTATAGGTTTATCAAATCACATTTGAACACAATAAAAAAATCAATCATAATCATTTATAGAATTGTCGTACACACAATCTATATTCAAGGCAGTAATAATAATGATATTAAACAAACATTGTATTTAAGCTCATGACACCGACCCCTTAACCAAATAGTCACCCACGCCAAATGTCGGCATGACTAGAATAAAACCATTACCCCTCTAGGGTATCAGTTGCTAGAATACCACAATCTTATTCACATAAAATTATCCTTCCCAACGGGTTACTCAACGTAATGTCCTGGTCTCAGATAGGGTGGTCAACCCAATAGTACTATCATTAGAATAAGTGGCTATTCCCGATTCACAACATCAAGTCAGAAGATAGTTAACGGCTCATGAATTTAGGGTCTTTAGCAACAAGTTACTCAATACAATGAATTCAACTTTAGGCAACATTCGGGTCCAACAATTACTCATGACTTGTGTTCATTTATTTTCAAATAGCATGTATCCCCCTCGCGGGTATAAAACATTTAGTAGCTAGCATAAAAAGCGAGGCTACAGACTTACCTTAGTATAAGAGATCTAGCGAGATGATCGTCGACGATAATGGATGCCTTTCAAACACGAGAACCACTACCTATCAAATAAGGCGCGTTCATTAATAATGACTCGAGAAATAAATCATACATAATAACATCAAACTCAAACTCATTAAACCACAATAAACTCGAGAGAAAACGATATAAATAACTTCATTATACTTTACTACACATTTACTTTACCATTTTACACTTTTAACAAAGTCCGCCGGTACATACTACATGTACTAGCTTATTTAACCCTTTTAAACTTATCAACCGTTTATGAAACGACTCGATAAACTTACTTACTATATATAGAAAGTCATCCTACAATTTTATCAAATGAAATTACTTTTAAAGTCCTTTACCCGACTCATTTTCAAACTACAAAATCCGGACAGATTTTTACGTTAATTTTTCATACAACCGTTTACAAAACCGACACTCGGGTTTTAAAGTAAACTCAACCTATAAAGTAAACACCTCATTATCAGTAGGTTACATATTTCAAAACTTCCATTTATAGTCCTCGAGATTCGTTCCAAATATCGACAACAACTATTTGTAGTGTCGATACTCGTCTCCCGGTACACGATCATTCAAAACATCATAACTTCGCGCTCGTTTGGAGCTAGAAGCTCTACCTTATATCAAATCGAAGCTAATAAAATTATCTACAACCCTAGGCTGTAAGTTAAGCCATTTTCAAAACATAAAAATTCGGATTTTACACTTTACTTACTGTTATAAAATGACTACCAAAATCTTGTACAAAATCAACTTTTTGATCAAAACCAACCATAAAAATGATCATTTCTATACCCTAATATCATCATATATGAACCATAACATCTAAATCATAATAAAAATTAAAACCTTTTGATCAAAATGAGTTTTTAACAAAATTCTTGCAAGAACCACCATGGATCATGCTAAAAACACCATGCATGATCATGGCTTCTACCTACCAACATCAAGAAAAAAAAGTGCTTGCATGTGTAAAATTCTTACACGAATGTGATCCTTGATCAATTATAAGAGTGGGTCTATCCTTGGTTTATCTCAAATCATCCTTAAACTTGAGTTAAATTGAAAATTATATGGAATTGGGGTGGTGGTAAAGGTTTCGGCAAAATAGAGAGAGAAGAGAGAATATGGTGAAATTTTTAAGTGGTGAAAATGGTGTGTGTGTGTTTGTTTTTGCTTTATATATAGTGGAGTAGGGACCTTGGTTACAATTTGGCAATAGTTGTGGCTAAAAATGTAAATAGTTAGCTAAAAAGCGGGAAATAACTATTAGTCAATTTTCAAAATATTTACGGGGCTCGAGTTTCATAAAGATACTTTTAAAAATTTAAAACATACCTCATAAATAATAATATCGACTCTCGACTCGACTTAACACGTCATTTAAAATAAAACCTCAAAAATAACAAAAATCGAATAACCGATAAAAAAACGTAAAATATTTGCCATCCATCGGCATCACGCTTGCTAATACTCCTTATACTTAATAAATATTAAATATAGACCTTCCAACATCGGTTTAAACTTAAACCTCCAAAAATAAATATCATTCAAACTCATCCAAAAATTTCAAAAATAATCGTAAAATAAGATTAAGCAATGACCTCGGTTTTGGGTTGTCACATATACTTACCCACAACATCTCTATTCACGACGGTGATGATTGTGGTGACATAAGGATGGTAGGATAGGTTAAGTCCAATGATTCTTCTAAAACCGGAGGAATCTTCACAAGGACATTCCATAGCTAGAAATAGTAGTCCTTAGGAAAGATGAAGAAAGATTGTGAACGTAGCTGAATGCCGACCAAGTACTTAAGTTAGCACTAGAACAATCACAACAAGGTTCTAGTTATGACGTATTGGTAAGCATTGAAGGGGTTGAAGAATGAAAAAGAATTGTAAAGATAAAGGGTGAAAAGAAAGAAGCCCTCCTTACAACTTAGGCAGAAACCGGATCAACACATATGCTATTGAGATCATTTTTAATGATGCTCGATATTAAAGATAGACATCATGGACCCAGTGATGCAATGCACAAACCAACCCAACTAACTCAGATATCTCTCAAAAGGTATTTGTTTTAATCACACGGAGATCAACATGTCTTCTATCGATTTCTTCACTCCGAATAAGTTGGTATTGAAATGGTGGCACTCCTCTCCAGCCTCCGATCACTAAAATCCAAAATGCACGATCGAGTCTAGAGCCATTTGAGATCATCAAATATCTCATTATGACACACTTTCATAATTCCTTGCTTCTTCACACATTGTGAAAAGTAAGAAAGATCTTAAGAGTCCTACGCAAAATCTTCATGATCTTGCCTGAACATCCGAGTAATACGCAAGTATTTACAAAGAAGATGGAAATCCTTAATGAGTTAATATCAAAAAGCTCATGGTAGGTGACTTGTGTGATTCTTTATGAATCAAACTTATGATAACTGGAAAGCAACAGTGGTTTAATTCTTAACTGAATTTAAACACGTTCCAGGCCTCTACGCAATATCTTAGTGGTCTTGCCAGAACACTCAGAATGATACCTTAGTGTTCATAGTGATGAGTGGAAATCCTTCTAGTGTTAACCTCAAACAACACTTGGTAGGTAACTTGCAAGATTCTATACGAATCAAGCTCGTGACAACTGGAAAGAAACGATGGTACGGTTCTTAATTGAATTTCACTTGTTCCAGGAACATGAATTGACGGCTTCAAATCATGCGGATAATATTATCCAAATGATTCACTCTTTATGTTCGCAGTCAGCTTTGGACCGTCGAATAAAGAGAACGGGTTTACCCGCGAAATCTTGTCAAGGAGGTTCTTTATTGAAACTACCTGTCACAAGTACGATATTTTATATCGTCCAACGGTCTTCACCGACCGGAGGTAAAATGCTACCGAATTAGAATGAAATGTTCAAGGCCATTTCATTCGTGTATATGTTTTGTTGCTAACTGTCTTATGCAGCGTAACAAGAAGGTGGCATTGCGGTGTATAATCCAGAAGAAGTTGTCACCGCATGCTTACACTGTATGCACTTAATACTTCAACAAATTCAAGAAAGTCTAAAAGTCAAGTCTTCCGTTGTATCAAACTCTTAAGCTTTCAAGAATTTATAAAAGTATAAGTATGTGGAACATGAAGTCACGATGAGGCAAATATCACAAGAGTTGAATGCACAAGGTCAAGGCAAGGAAACATGCTCAAGACTAAAGGTCAAAGATCTCATCTGCATATTCACAAGAAAAAGATCGAAGACTCAAGCATAGTATGCTAGGTTTAAGATTTTGTAAAATGGTGTGACCTCCCTTAGGGAGAGATTGTTGGAAATACGTTTTTCCAAAGAAAGTCTTGGTCACATCATTGTTAGCATAGATCACGAGCTATAGACTATTTAGGACATTGTAACTTGGAGTGACCTCCCTTAGGGGGAGATTATTGGAAATATGTTTTTACGTATTTAGAAAGGATCGGTCACTCCAAAGATAGATACAAGTATTAGGCTCGTGATCCAATGTATTAAGATATAGCCCATATAGCCCACATGTAGGGTGGGCTATATATACCCCCTCCTAGCATGTTAGGAGGGGTTGAACACTTTGATATTTCACATTTTCCCATCTTTCTCATTCTCTCTCCTTTCTCTCTCTACCTTTCTCTCTCTAGTTCTTCCTTCTCCCTTCCATTCAATGGATAAATCAAACATTGCTAAATCCTAAGAAACTTTAGACCTACATAATTCATTGATCTAATGCTCGCACCTATAGTATCTAACTTCTCACCATGAAACCAGGTAAGACCAACCAGCATAATGGTTATTGGAGCTATAGGAACAATGGGAATCCAGGTTGATAGACGGGCACTAGACGAGCACTAAAATAATCATCGACCTCTTTTCTTTGCATAAATTCAACATAATATATAAGAGGTACTCGTAAACTATTATAGTATTTCATTAGATTAAGACCTAGACTGGTTTTGTGTAAAGCTTAAATACCCTCTATAAATATCCTTGGAACTCTTTTTTTCATCATGACATTTTTATAGATTGCAATATGCCTGGAGAACGGGGTTACTAATATTTATGTATTCCTTAGCTGGAATCAAAAAATTTGAATCATCACGGCCACCCTAGCCAAGCATCTTGTGTTCAACGTTCTCAAGCTTCTTTTTTCTCTTGTCAATCATCTTGTGTTCAACGTTCTATCAGAAGCTATGCGCGATTTTTTTTCTTTTGGTGGTCGTTAGAGTAGGTATAATGAGAAACATGCATATGAATTGAGCATATGGTTTGATAAACTTAGGGTATCCGTTTGTAAATATTAAGGCATTTGTTTGTTGATTTAAGGCACCTTTTTGTTATTTTTAAGGCATATCTTGTTTTTTTAAGACATTTGTTGGCACTAGACATTGGAAGACTCTACATGATATGAGATGGGAGTGTTTTCATATGCTGTCCCAGTGTTCAAATCAGAAGCTTTAAAGAGGCTCCTTAAAAGCTACAAATAAGGTTGCAACCGTGTTTCAGGTGTAAAAGAAGAAATGCCATCTGAGACCACGGGTGGTTCTTTAAGGATCTACACCTTCTTCCTCGTCCTAATCAGTTATACATTTTAAATTTTACTTTTTTTACATATGTAATTTATTTATCACCGGCTTTCACTTTTCCTTGTTCCCCGAGTTTTCATTTTCAGCGACAAATTCAGGCATCTAGGTCAAAACGGGTCAGAATGGGTCACTTTGGGTATGAATGGTAAAATGATTGGCACGTATATGATTTTTTTTCATCTACCAGTAATGCGTATTTAATATTGTTTTCCTATGCTTTATTGTTGCAACAGGTAGTTGAAGTTCATGTGGTGGATGGCAGCGTCCTCGTACTTATTTTCTTAGTGGTGTGCCATAGATCGATGATTGCTTTGCGTTTGTTAAGGTGTATGGTTAATTTTGGCACCTTGGTGCTGCAATGGTTGTCATGAACCATTCTCAAGAAGGTTGGGATCATATGCAGTTCAAGGATATAGTAGTTAAAGTGGCGAATGTTGAGATTTATTACAAGGTTGTTCACTTATCTTAAAGAGCATCTTGACCTTATCAATGATGTTCTCTGTGTCCTTTCACTACATGTTGACCATACGCATGTTCTTAACATTATGCGCAAGGTCCTTCCTATACTAACATTTATTTTGTTTATTTTTTGGCTTGTGGAGGCGGGGCAATTTCATACTGTTAAACCATACATGGTTGCCCTTCAAAGTAGTAATGTATCTGCTCTAAACGAAGCATTAAATTAAATATATGTCGAAGAAGAAGACTATGATAAATTGCGTGAGTCAATTGATTATCACGATAACTTTGACAAGATTGTCCCCACAGAAGGTTGGTTTAGCTGCATGTATTAAACCTTTATGTCTATGTTAAAGTTTGATTTTTATTTGATCTCGTCTTTTCTTTCAGATTGAGAAACACGAGCTTCTTGAGATGAGACGTGTTGCAGCGTATATCTCGACAAAAGAAGGAGGGAAGATGGAGACAATCCATTGCATTGTTTAAGAAAGACAAGGTGTATAAAGATGTCATGGAGGCGACCTCGCAGTCTGGGGACCGTGAGCTTGCAGAAGATCTGCTTGTTTATTTCATTGAGCTGGTACAACTACCTACATGTCTTGTGAAAACCCATGGTATCTAGGTCACGGATATCTAACAATCAAGCGCAAATAGGTCAAGTAAGTTCATCATCAGATTACATACGTGGCGGCATCTATTACCTTTCACCATCAGGTTCGTCAAATGCTAGAAGTGGCTTTCAGGAAGCAGAAAGCTCAGTGCCAAATATGTTCCACCAAACATGGGTAAATAAATGGACACACAACTAATTCCTGGGTGGGGTCTTCATCAGGCAGGTAGTGGTGGTGGCAGATCTAGTGCCATATTCCGGCAATGGCATGGTTCAGAGAGGGCTCCTTTGCATGGTCATTATTAAGATATTTAATGGTTGTTTGTTCAGATACTTTTCATGAACAAATTTTGGTGCCATCTTCAAGAAAAAAAACAATAAATGTTAGTGTAAACAGTAGGCCTAATATTTTTAATGGCCTTGGGACGAGTCATTTGCTATGTTGTTTATTGTCTTGTGTGATAGACTTTGGCTTCTTGGCCATCAATATATAAAAAGCGTTATTTTGAAACATTTTAATTGTACTAAACTGAAGAGACGTAGAGTACTATAAATCTAACCTTTTAGAAGGTTCTTAACAGCTTTAAAGGTTCCAATAAGAAGAACGAATGAGGCACGTAACAACCTTAAAAACAAAGAAAATAATAATAAATGAAACCACGTGCTTTAAAAAATAAAGAAAATGACGGAAGAAAGAAAATGTTGAAATTGTTACAAAACAGCCCTTAAAAAATAAAGAATTAACAAAAAGATCCCTGCACTTAGGAGGAAAAAAAGGAGGGGAAGGAGTCTTGATCCAACGGTTAGGAGGAAGTTTTCTAGGTTTTCTATTGAGATGAAGTTTTCTCTTGATCCTAGACTATATATATATATATATATATATATATATATATATATATATATATATATATATATATATATATATATATATATATATATATATATATATATATATATATATATATATATATATATATATATATATATATAGAGTTGGGGTAAAATAAAAAAGATTTTATAATAAAATAGATGAGGTGGAACCACAAGCTGCCATGTGTCCCCCTTTTTTTTAAAAAAAATGGTGTCTTTTCGTAATTTATAAAACTTCAGGGGCGGTTTTGTAATTTTTAATATGAGAGTATATATACTATTGTTTCTCTTTAACTGTTCACTGTCTCGTTCTTTTTTCACACAGTAACATAATCACCATAACCCTAACCACCGTAACACCATAACCGCTGTCAACTCCATAACTCCCCCGCCACATCACCACCTCGCGATCGCTGCCTTATGTTAACTGAATCATCATCCTCGATATGTAGTGGTGCGTCATCATCTTCATCATCATCATCTGGTGTTTATTGTAAGTATCGGTTCCGTTTTTATCTCATGATTTTTAAGTTTTAGTAAATTAATTTAAGTATAATGATCTATATATGCTTGTTATTTGGTAAAATATGATCTATGCTTTATGCTTGCGAATGACTAATTATAATAGAGTAAGTTTGGTTTGTAACTTGATGCATGAGTGTGAGTACCTGGTCATATAAATTAGATGAAAAAGATGTATATAAAACATGCATGCTAGGTGTTCGATAAAATGTGTACATCATATTCTATAACTGTAATGCACTAGGTTCGTACTGTAATGCATTATACTTTAAGTTTTACTGAATTGTACTGTAATGTTGTTAAATATACGGTAATGTTGTAGAATATATAGTAATGTAGTTGGGTATAAAATAATGCAGTATGATATACACTAATGTTGTAGAATATACGGTAATGCAATAAAACACTAATGTTGTAGAATATACGGTAATGCAATAAAACATAACTGTTGTAAAACACTAATGTTGTAGAATATACGGTAATGTTGTAGAATATACGGTAATGTTGTAGAATATACGGTAATGTTGTTGAATATACGGTACTGTTGTAAAACACTAATGTTGTAAAACACTAATGTTGTAGAATATACGGTAATGTTGTAGAATATATAGTAATGCAGTTGGGTATAAAATAATGCAGTATGATATACACTAATGTTGTAGAATATACGGTAATGTTGTAGAATATACGGTAATGTTGTAGAATATACGGTACTGTTGTAGAATATACGGTACTGTTGTAAAACACTAATGTTGTAAAACACTAATGTTGTAGAATATACGGTAATGTTGTAGAATATATAGTAATGCAGTTGGGTATAAAATAATGTAGTATGATATACACTAATGTTGTAGAATATACAGTAATGTTGTAGAATATACGGTAATGTTGTAGAATATACTGTACTGTTGTAAAACACTAACGTTGTAGAATATACGGTAATGTTGTAAAATATATAGTAATGCAGTTGGGTATAAAATAATGCAGTATGATATACACTAATGTTGTAGAATATACGGTAATGTTGTAGAATATACGGTAATGTTGTAGAATATACGGTACTGTTGTAAAACACTAATGTTGTAAAACACTAATGTTGTAAAACACTAATGTTGTAGAATATACGGTAATGTTGTAGAATATATAGTAATGCAGTTGGGTATAAAATAATGCAGTATGATATACACTAATGTTGTAGAATATACGATAATGCAATAAAACATAACTGCAATTCAGTAGAAACTATTTGTAATATACTTATAATTTTTTACCGCATTATAATGTTTTAGTTTGTAATTCACATTAATGATTCTATAGATTCACTAATGTACATAACATTTATGTTATTTCTTATTGATCAAGTGAAGTTAATCGAATTTTTTTATTGTATGAAGTATTGAAATGAATTTAGATGGTTGTTACAGTATTTGGTAATATTGTGCTGATGTTTGGCACGTATTAGGTTTAGATATAAATACTGTGATTTTCAGACTTAAATGGTTGTTACTGGTCTTAATGTTAAGTAGATTTTCATTATGATGGAGTAGGTATAAAAGCGTGATGCAGTAAGATTGTCTATTGTATTGTGATGGAGTAGAATATACATTTTGATGTAGTAAAGTTTACATTGTAATGCAGGAAAATAACACACTGATGTAGTAAAGTAATATAACGAGGAAGTGTAGTAGCTGTGTAGAAAAAGAGCCATAATTTAAAAGCATGCCCATTGAAGTTGCTACCATCAAAGAACAGCAAGCAACAAGAAGAGCCGACAAGAGCGACAAGATCTGGACACAAAATATGTACCCGTAAAGCTTACAAGCAATGTTTCATTATTCGTTTTATATTCAAAATAAGTAGTGTATAGATATCAAATTATTACTTACAAGCCATGTTTTCGGTTCTAAGATGTATAGTATTTGTTACCAAACATGAATACAAAAGTATCTTATTGTATTTTAAATATACTCGGTATCCTTTTGTTTTACGAATAATAATTAATACTGTATATTATCTTATTTGTTTGGTGTATTATAACGCATTAAAATATACATTATATTTTGATACAATAGCATTCACGTTATGATGCAGTAAAATAGTCATTGTGATGTGGTAAAATAATACAATGATGTACTAAAGTATTATTTTGATGGAGTAAAGTTATATTAAAATTCAGTAGTATGGTAACAATCTGACGAAGTAAAACAATATTGTGATGCATTAGCTGTAGTCGCCAGATGCAATATTATTTTCATTGAAACATACTTGATAACTTAATGCATCTATGTTCATTCACATATCAACAGTAATCAAAAGTAGTAAATACTATACAAAATTTGTCATCATTAAAATTTCAATACATCGTATTTACGTTCCGTATTCCAAAGTATTACATCTAATATAATTTAAGTGTTGTTTATAAATGATCCACCATCCACGAGTATCTTCCAAGAATCTTTGTTACGCGTTCAATGCATCTGTGCACCATTTCGCCCTTCAATTCGAGTGTATCAATTGGTATTTGAGGATGCAATCTACTGCTTGTAGCTTGGTAAATGCATATGCCGTTGTCGCTTGTGTTTTGTTTGCATGTTCTTTTCACCCGTGTAATAACAGTTCAAGCATTTTCATGAAAATATCAAAATATATTATGTGATGCAATAGAATTTAAACTAGCATGTAGTAGAGTATAAGTATAATGTTGTAGAAATAAAGTTATAATGTAGTAAAAACTACAAATACATTACAAATATTTTCTACTTCATTACAATGCATTAAAATTAAACTGTAATGTAGTAGAATTAAAGTTCCGATGTAGTAAATCATGCATATGAACAACACGAGTAACCTACTGCATTAAATGCATTAGAATTTAAACCTTAATGTAGTAGAAATAAAGTTTTAATGTATTAAATCATGCATATGAAGAATGTACGTAACCTACTTCATTACAATGCATTAAAATTAAACTGTAATGTAGTAGAAATAAAGCTGAAATGTAGTAAATCATGCATATGAACAACACGAGTAACCTACTGCATTAAATGCATTAGAATTTAAACCTTAATGTAGTAGAAATAAAGTTTTAATGCATTAAATCATGCATATGAAGAATGTACGTAACCTACTTCATTACAATGCATTAAAATTAAACTATAATGTAGTAGAAATAAAGCTGCAATGTAATAAATCATGCATATGAACAACACGCGTAACCTATTGCATTAAATGCATTAGAATTTAAACCTTAATGTAGTAGAAATAAAGTTTTAATGCATTAAATCATGCATATGAAGAATGTACGTAACCTACTTCATTACAATGCATTAAAATTAAACTGTAATGTAGTAGAAATAAAAAAGCAAGTATCGTAATATATTACAGTGCATTAAAATTAAACAGTAATATAGTAGAAAGAACAATGCAAGTGACCTACTGCATTACAGTGCATTAAAATTTAACTGTAATGCAGTAGAATAAAATTTGCTTATTATTATTAAAATTTTACCAAATCACATGCATAGTATTAGTTTTACTCCATCATAATATTAATTCTACTCAATCATAGTGTTAATCCTACTCCATCACAGTTATAATTTTACCAAATCACTTCTATATCAAAGAGAACTTTATAATTCTCATTGAGACATTATATCAAACACATTTTATACATCAATCATAAACACACAGTTGCACAAAACATTATATATGTTTGATATCCTATCGCATTCTAGAGCATTATAGTGCATTTTTAACACATTCTAACACAAATCATTCAAAAATTAATCCAAAAATTAAAAGAAAAGTTTACCAGTAGGATGTGATGTTTAATTTGTTTGATTCGAGAGGATTCAGTAGGTGTTATTTGGTGGATTTGGTGGATTTGGTGGATTCGAGAGGATTCAGTGTGTACTGTGTGTTTTTTGATCGTTTTTTAGTACGTAAGTGTGTGTTTTTTTATCGGGATATATCAGACGTTTTAAATTGTATTATTTTCGAGAATTGCCCCTTAAGTTTGAGTGTTTACAAAAAGACACCATTTTTTTAATCACATTTAGTGATTTTGATCTAAGGGCTGAGAATTTACCTCATTTATTTTATTATAGGATTTGTTTTATAATAACTCCACTCTATATATATATATATATATATATATATATATATATATATATATATATATATATATATATATATATATATATATATATATATATATATATATATATATATATATATATATATATATATATATATATATATATATATATATATACGTATATATATATATATATATATACGTATATACGTATATATATATATATATATATATATACGTATATATATATATATATATATATATACGTATATATATATATATATATATATATATATATATATATATATATATATATATATATATATATATATATATATATATATATATATATATATATATATATATATATATATATATATATATATATATATATATATATATATATATATGTATATATATATATACTAGCGTCGTAACCCGTCCAACGGGCGGGGTCGTTTCTTTTGTTGTTCCATAGGCTTTACTGTTTGTGCCTTTTTAGTTTATTGTTTTTTAATTTAACTTTTAGTATATTTTAGTTATAGTTTACGTTTGAGTAACGTTAAATTTATATATAATTTTTTTATTAAATTTTAAATTCAATCCAAAATTTAAATTAAAAAATCTTAAAGTTTTTAATTTTTTAAAGTCCAAATAATATTATTTGTTAAACAATTCGATTTTCTAAAAGAAGTCTATAATGCAGTTTGTGTTTTATTTGCGTTTGTTGAAGTAATAATAACATTTTTTATGTCGATGAGGGGAGTGGTAACGGGGCGGGTTCGTTTAGTAAATCTTTTCTTGAAATACATTTGTGTATTAGTTAAATGTGTTGGTAGTAGAACTTTTTTTTAAAGAAAACTAAAAGGAAACTAATCTTTGATATTTTTACGTCTTGTCCTACCTAACGGGCGTGTTTTGTTTCATGTGAATATTTGAATGTACAAATATAGAATATCAGTTCGTGTTTTTTTTAAATACTTTTGTTCATCATTTATTTTATTTCCAATCTACATATAGCGATGACATATAGCGATGTGTGTTAAAATTAATTTAAATATTTACCTATACCTATAAGTTAAGATCATTGGCATGTACAGACTATTATGACGACAATATTTCTCCAATATATTGTGTACTATATATGTTTGATGAATACTTATCTAGCTAGTGTGTCAACTGTCCAGATTAAGAATATTTTTGTTACCCAAATCTGCCAATGATCTTAACTTTTAGATGTAAATTACGAGGAAACACACTGAACACCAATTAAAATGAGTGGGAACCAATGTTCCTAAAATGCGTCATTTAAAGCTAAGGTAAGCTGATTAAGTTAAAATCCAAAAAGAGATATCAGTTGAAAATCGATAATAGATGAAGTAATATGGGCGTAAGTCTTGCACTACATTATATTATGTATGTTGAGTGTCTGACGTGGCGTCACTGTGATTTACTAATCCATTACGGGTAATTTTACATTTTTCGCCACCATCTTCTTTGAGCCACTTTTACATAAAAACATATTCGTTGCATAAATATAAGGAGAAAAAAAGATTGAATCTTAATATAGTCTTTTTAGACATACAGTTGAGCACTGTTATTAACTGATTATCTGTATTCACGCAACTCAGGTGCCAACTACTGCTTGTGTCCCAAAGACGGATGCTACCGTCTCCTATGCCACCAGGAAGCTAAAATCTCGTACAGATGTGGGGACCACACAATGGCTTTCATAGATGCAGTGTGCTCATAGTACTTTAAAACAGGTTGCATCGAATGTTGGTTCAAACAAACAGCCATGATTAAAAGCGTATGGAAAGACGCAAAAGGGTTAAAACCAGGAGAAGTAGTGATGCCACTCTACCTGGTGTATGTGGACAGTGTTTGAACTGTAAAACCGAAAAGACTAACTTATGTCGTGTGTATCCTGGCACTTCTAGGATGTCCATTGCTAGAGCCGGAGACTTTGTGTATCATTTTACAAATTGTTCAACGTGGACAGAATATGCAGTTGCTGACTACAATTATGTGCTCAAGATCGAACCCAAAATTTCTTACCCTCATGCTAGTTTTGTCTCATGTGGCTTCATCACTGGATTTGGTGCGACATGGAGAGAAACCCAAGTCTCTAAGGGATCCTCTATTGTGGTTTTTGGCATTGGTATTGTGGGGTAATCACATACATACATATATTAATATCTCTTTATCTACGCATAGTCCACATTTGACTTTTGAGAGTCAAGTATGGATTTATTGCTTTAATTGTGATAAACATGGATTACCATTTTAATTCCTTCCTAATCTGAAAGGCGAGCATAGGCAACAAAGGTCATACATTATACCCTGTTTTAAGTCTAAAAAACAAACTGGAATTCAAAAAAATTTTAAGCATATGAAACAAAACTTCGTAACTTCTACCTTGACAACAAACCACCTCTAACCGTATCTCAGTCCAATGCTTAACATCTTTCTCTTGGTTCTGAAGGTTCAATTGAAACAATCACCTTTAACCATATATCAAGCCGAGTCAAGGCGATTTTCGCTCCTCTAAGCCCACTATAGATAGAAAATTTATTCCATCACGGAACAAATAATTTAATACAAGGTGATATCAAGAAGTGTGTTTGGAAAGAGTGTCATAGAATGCAGCCTTTCTCCAAGGCTAAGCGCGCACATGTGTGAGTGTGATTCAATAGGTACCCAACATCCTTTTGAGTTACTCAGTTCCTATTAGTACTACTTGATTACGTCCTACCCACATTAGACTCGTTGTCGTATTAAAGTAAATAAAAACTCACAATTTATGGTTGGTCTTCTAAACATCATGCTTACCAAAAGGAAAAACCAAGTTTCATCATCTACAACTGCTACACACAGACTTTGTTCTGAAGTGTTATATTCTAGTGTTCCTTCTTTTTTCACCAAATGGCCTCAGCACCAAGCTTTCATTAAACCATAAAAAATCCCTCCAACTTGTGTGCGTCTGAAAAGCAGATGAACAATAGACGAGTTTTGACTTATGTTAATGTTTACATTCAGACTTATGGCAAGTAATAGGTGTATTCATCCATATATTTAAACAATAAAGGTAGAATTGTGAGTGATTGTCTTTGCCATACCTTTCACCGCAAGTAGTCTCAACAATAGACGTGTTCTGAGGAACTCTATTTTAAATTGTATGAGTAACAAAACTGCTTCGATCCACGAGTATACTATTCCGGCTTATACGCGTAAAAATTCTAACCAACTCAGAATACGATTTTTGAAAACCAAGACCGATTTTCGGGGATTCAATTAGATATTCAACTTATGTAGCAGTTCCCCATCTAACTAAACAACCGACAATATGCCTTTAAAACACATAATATATAATCACTACCAAAGGTTACCCTGATATTCCCAGCTTGACATTCAAGCATAAGCATATCAAAAAGTATCGGCTGTTTATTCACTCTTTAAAATAAGGAAAATGTCTACTTCTTTGTGTCATCTCACTACCTTGTTGGATGTACTTATTTAGATACCCGTTCCTGGTTAAGTTGAGGGTCCTCATATCGCAAGCCCAAGTTCTGATAGCTTGACATAAAATGGTTCAGAAATCAGAAGTTATATCAACTTGCTCTCCAGGAATTCTGCAGCTCAAATATATATTAATAATATATGTTTGCAACTCGTGGACAATTAAACTGAGACATATTAAAAAAAGGAAACATGACTGCTATTTTGAGACGGGGGGAGTATTCTTCACCAAGTTGTAAATACGACAAACAAAAATTATAAACTTACCATCATCAAACGACACACATTCCTACTCTCATCTAAAATAATGTTATTAGCTTGCAGATCCATGTGAATCACACACATTCTTGACCACTTGATGATATTTGAGCAAATATATCAAGCTAATTAAAGAGGATAAATTTTTCGGAGGAATGACAATCCCACTGTTTAAATCACAAGATCTTCTGGAATGATTCTCAAAACTTTGATCTTTATACTAAATCAACCCTATATGTTTGCTCTTTCTATGAATCAGTTTTGGTGGCTATCTAAATTTATACATTTAGATGTTCTTTTTAAAGCCATGTACTCCGATTAGATAATAAAGTTAACATTTAAAAGACTGAATTGTTTTTGTAACTGACTGGTATAGTTCGCTGTTTTAGACACTGGTGCAACTTGTTGAGCTTTGTGTTTTCTTTCTTCAGCAAAGCGTATGAAATAAATATTGCACAAAGAGGCTGGTATGACATACACTTACAAAAATGTTTAAAATAAGTGTTGTATGCTTAGAAAATGTATGAAGCGTACAAAAGATGTTAAAAGTGTACCTATGTAGAACTGTGTGATAAGCTGGCGGATTTCGAAATGTATGTTAAAAAGCTATGTTACTTGTTCCAGTTTTTTGACAAATAATTCCTGATGGGTCAAATTTAGACAAAAAAATTGACAGGTAATATAATCCCGCAAAAAGGCTCAATAGGAAAGATTTTAGAAATTATATTTCGACTCGTACAATATCCCACATTCCCATCCTTTAACCACATGCACCAATTCCACCACCATCAACACTTTAGAGTTCACTCAAGAAAAAAAGAGAGAACCATCAGATACTCTCGGTATGTGCCTCAAATACTCTGACCGTGTCCATTGTATTGTAATTGTACACATGGATACGCATGTCATCCGCACCAGCAACAACCCACTGCTTGCGAGCTACAAACTTTGTTGACCAGACTGTAATACATACATATCGTAAGCATCAGATACCGATTTCAAATTTCAGTTATGCAAAAACTATGTACAAGAATATGTATTACCTGGTAATTCTATAACCTCGAAGGATTTTGTCATAGTCTACAATAATGTTTACAATATGAGGCTTCTATCATATATTAATACTGAAATTTCAATTATAAGAATAATAGTAAACAAATTTTGATCAGGGTACGTTCATCCCCACACCGCAACACCTTGTTGATGGAGAGTTGTTAAGTATGTCCCCAAGGGAGACCACTGCACCAAACTTTTAGTCCAGTACTGCACAAAAAGAGCAAGAAGTGTGTTATAATCACCATAGTTATATTTTCACAACTAAGATACAATCTTGCATAGCTAATAAACTCACAAAACTTTCATCATTTAGGGGTATATGTTACAAACTTTCAAACACAAGATAAAAAGAAGAAAAACCTGATAGGTAGTGTTATTTACAAACTTTCATGGTTTGAATAAAACATGATATGTTAAATGCACCAGGGATAAAGCCAAATATGTTACTAACCCACCACTGATGTTGGAAGTCTTTGACCATGTCCAAATGAATCTATAACCAGATGACAGAACCTATATTCGGCCTTTTTCTTGAGAGAACCACAGTATTGGCAGTAATTAGAGGTTTAGAGGAGGTTCATTTAAATGATCCACTGTACTCACAAAGAAATCAACACCTGCAAGTGTCAAAAGTCCGGCCTCTCGCTCATACCTGATATATACATGGTAAAGTCATTAGTCTACTATTATGTGATATTTAAAGGTTTTAATTTATTACTTTAGCATATAAAGATGTGAAACTTGCACTGATCAAAACCAAAGGAAATGCAAAATTTCCGATTAGATTAAACAAAAAGGAACCGGAATCTTCTTGAGCATTGTGTGCTCCAAATTCGATGTTTTTCTCACAGAATTTTTGAAGGAGTTCTAGGAAGAGACCTGGGAGTTGGAATTAAACTCTGTGAACATGGTTTCCAATTCGGATGTAACTGCCACAAAGATTTCTATATTGGTTTTGACCCGTTATCCAACATTCCATCCCATTCATATTGCCACCTGTAGTGAAACTGAAATGTATAACATTTTTAAGACATGAGTACTTATTTAGAAGAATAAATGCTATAAAGAAGAAAGTCGCAACACACCTCGCTAAGAAACAGAGTTTTATGCCGTTTGAGATTTATTATAGGGGTTCCATACCCGTAATGTTATAATAAGTTGTAGTGATTAGTTCAGAAGTAAATAATCAAGATCTTAACATAGAGTTGATGATCATAATATCACCACCTGTACATTAGAAGAAAAAAGAAGTCCAAATGAGGGTCGATACCAGGAAGCCATGTGGGTCGGGCTTGAGCATGAATGGTTGTTTTCAAGTGTCGTGAACCTTATTCCTATTGAAGTGAAGGCAGAAATTAAATATAAAACAGTTTGGTGTTGCAAAATAGACCGTCTCACAAAAAAGTAAGACAAACAACTGTCACGGGGTTCCTACCCAGATACACGATTAGTAGGAGCAGCAACTCCTCTTCTACGGGCCACTCCTGATCTGTAAGAGATAATAGTAAGGCAAAGAATAAGCTTTCTAAATTTGATCATAACATAGTACATCGAGGTTAAGTAGCTGTGCCAAATGTTATATGCCATACTTATATATTAGGATATACAAAATACCCAAATCTAAGTAACTGTGAATAACGGTGTAATTTATCCTTTTAGTACTTGTTAGTAACCTCTAAATAAGGCCGGTCAGGATTACCTTGTGTTTTCAAGTCCCTGGCAATCACTTTTAGTATTTCGAACTCATAACAGGATGCAAGCCTACTGAAACATAAAGAGGCCGACGAATTAAAGGATAACGATGAAAAGAGAGAGGCCAATATACCAAATTCTGGAATGCGTTTGGCAAATCAGTAAAGCTCGCTATCAAAGGTCTAAAAGCTCGTTAAACATAGTTGCTTATTGTTTGATTAGATCCTTGTTGAGTATGAACTGAATCACGTCCACATAATTAGAACCTACACTTGCCAACAGCTTATTAAACATATCAAAAACTTCAACCATAAACCTATTAATTATCAGAGAGATGATGCACAAAAAAACACATCTGCAACAAAAAACCGATGAAGTAATACATCATGCAATAGCATAAGGAAATTATAGAGTTCAAACTAACTTTTTTTTCTTCTTCCTCCAAAGTTAAAAAGCTTCCTCTTTAACAACTAATACTCTTATGACTAAATACTATCTAACTGATATAAAAGTTCTAAACTAAATGCATATCTCTCTTGCTAAGAGAACATTAACTAACAACAACCGACTTCAAACCCTACCTAATAGTTACCAACCATAGATGTAATAAACCCATAGATTCAGTATATAAACTAAGATATACTACAGTTCCAAAACTGCAGGCATAAAGACTATGCGACGAATTTGACAGAAAACGCTTTGACAGCAAGGATTTAAACCGCAAACTTTTTGACAGCAAATGTTTCGGTCGACGCTAAAAACGTAATAGAGACAAGAAAGATTCTAACACAGCAACTGAGCTAAGGCAGAAAAGATTTTGAAAGTAATTTAAGACAACCAATACCGTTGACAGCAACAATAATAGCAGTGCAGAAGCAAATCAGCAAGCGAAACGATTTATCACAACAACTATATTTCTGTTAGCAACCGGTAATTACTTGGACAGTAGCTACTAATTACTGTGGCAACAACTAAAAGTTGACAACAATACTACAATAGTGCCTGCAGGGAAAGCTATTGACAGTATGGTTTTTACAACAAAGGTGTTGCTTTTGACAACCGCGAGTATGACAACCTATGTTTTGACAGAAAATGAATTATAGGCAGCCTACACTTTCAAAACCGTAGCAACAAAACAGTTACCCAAACACCCTTTAATGAACTTAAACACGATTTGCACATTTTTTAACAGTCTCCAATATATTTTGAATGACTCCAGAAACTCTCGTGACCGAAACCTTTTTGAATTCGAGAGATTTCTTGTCCCCAAGGTCTACTTTTGACAATAGGAGTTTGGTGAAACACGTAGTTGACTTTTCAAGGGTCTGGACCAACGAAAAAAAATTGAGAGGGAGCCTCTCGTTGTCCAAAAAGAATGTAAATATATCTACCTTAGTCTTAGTACTCTCTCAGTTTGTTTCCCAAGATATCCCATAGATCACAGTATCATGTGTTGTTACCTGTCAGGTTGTAGAAGACAATGTGATACACAACATCTGGCGCCCAATCTGCCCAGAGGGGTATGTTTTAAATCTGGCACAATTTTTTTTATTGATATATTGAAGACAAAAAAAAGTTTGTTATCAAATTTATATGAAGTTTATGTTACTATCATGGCATTTCCCTGCAACAATTTAGTTGGTTCCCTTTTAGTGTATCTTCATATAAAATGATACAGATTACAGAGTAATGTATGTTTGTTGTATTAAGTAACATTTTATTCATATTCCACGTATAATCTCGACATATACTATTTGTTCCATCAAACACCATAATGATACATCATCTAAGGTGATGACAAACACAACAATTACACTTATATGAAGGCACATTTTAAACACATGACAACAACTTATTATAACCGAAAATTACATCCACGATGATGAGCAGTACAACAACAGCTATGTTCCTCAGCTTTAAGTAAAAGGGATTAAAGTATTGAACTCTTTTATGATGAGCTTCACTCTCAATAGGAAAGGAAAAGAAAAAAAATGCTTATAATTGAACTTTTCCGTTTAGTAAATCTTCATTCTCATCTTTAACTATAACTATGGTATGTGATATTGTATGCTCTTCTTTAACTTTAGTTGTGATATCATTAGTAATACTTGCAACAACACATATATTGTGTAATCATATTTGATGCAGAAAAAGTGGTTATGAGGCTTTGATATGTACGAAAACTTACCAGTTGTAACTGCTATCCTACCAACCCATTTTGGCACTCGATGTTTTTAGGAGAAAATGCAATCTAAGATGCATAGAGAACTCAGAAAAGTGAAGTAGTTGGTGTCAGAAAAGTGAAGTAGTTGGTGTCTCAACATTAAAGAACAATTATGATCCTTCACTAGCCTAATACATTAGTATCACCGACCTTTCCTTTCTAGTGAATTAGTAACCTAAATAAAGGTGATACGACTATAGTTATTTTAAGCTTACAACACATAAATAAAGGTGATACGATACATGAAAAAGACCAAATCGCATTTTCCCCACTAACAGACAAAAATTCGAGCTCTTCGATTTAGTTCTTTGTATCAATTATGACAATTAACCAATTTAGCAAAGAAAGTACCTACTGACCACCAACTGAAAGCGCATTGATGCATATTATGATCTTCCACATTCATTTTACAGCTTCACATCCCTCCTGCAACCATAAAAACAAAATTTTAATCGACACCCACAGAAACCCAAACCTTTAAACATTATTAAACGAAACCTTGGAACAAAGAAAAATGCAGTTTAAGTCATGTAATTTAATGCCTAGATAATTTTCTACTTATGTATTGCAATCAATTGGTCTTATATAACCTTTGTCTATCATCATTCTCGTTCAATTTATTTCATATTGTAGAAGGATATCATGGAATAAACAACACGATTTAGGAGCGGTATCTCAGAAATCAATGTACAGAGAGGGAAGGAAAGAGATGGATAAAATGGTTAACCTTCTTGAGACCGGACAACAAAAAATCATTTTTGCTCAGACCTTTCCTGTAATAAATTGAGTAATTTTACATTAGAATAACTTAAAAATTATTATTTAGTTACGGTTTGATAATTCCTACGCATTTGATGATGATGATTCTGGTTGGTTGCTAATTTTGAGGAAGAATTTGATATAACTCAGAAACGTTTGAGATTAGGGTTTGAGAAAGAAGAGGAAGCATAGTTATTTTGGTTACGTAAGTTTATTATGTAATATGTCCTAATAGATTTGTATAACTAAATCCATATATAAAAAATTTTAACTTGAGAGATAAATGATTTTAAGATGTGTATATTAATTTGGTTTTGGATATGAAACCACAAATAGCAGTCTAGCATAGTTGGTAAAGCTAAGTGGATATGAATGGGGAGGTCATATGCTCGAAACTAGTAATAGTCAATTTTTTGAAACATATCCGAATTTTAGAGATTATTTAAAAAGTTCAGACAAGTCCCGACTCGGTCCAAATTGAGCCGGACGGGTACAGATTCGAACATGACCCGGTTTAATAATCATAACGCAGTTTCTAAACGGGATTTTGATAAATGCGTTTTGGTATATATATATATATATATATATATATATATATATATATATATATATATATATATATATATATATATATATATATATATCTTAATATATATATAAGAGGAGGGATTTGTCACGTCATCTATCAGGGCACTAATCCCAGTCAGC
The DNA here is from genome assembly GCA_025667525.1 of Glebionis coronaria. Taxonomy (NCBI): domain Eukaryota; kingdom Viridiplantae; phylum Streptophyta; class Magnoliopsida; order Asterales; family Asteraceae; genus Glebionis; species Glebionis coronaria. Next base: position 12,850 of record JANFOE010001686.1, on the reverse strand, counting down.
ACATGGGCTTAGGTTTTGGGCTTACAAATTCCCTAACCAAAAAAATTTAATCGCATCCTATAAAATCAGACTTCAAATCGTACACTCTATAAAAACCTATTGATTAAACCAAACACTCTACCGTTGTGACTTGGTCAATTTTTAAGTATGGCAATTTACGTATTAGTTTTTTTTTGCAATTATGAGTTTTAATGATTGATTTTAATCCTTGATTTAGGGCTTCAGAATCAATTTTGTCTTTTGTTTCCCGATGATGAATTCTGATTAAACGCCACAACAAGGAAAGGATAATTAGGGTCTGTAAGGAAACCAGGATCATGTGGCGAACACAATGCACGACCTGATCGTTCATCTATGATTTAGCAACTATCTTTAGCCAGGTTTTTTTCAGTTTAAATTTGAGTTGGATGTTATTCATCATGTTCAATTATAATTTATGAATTTTTTTATTGTGAAATATATGATTAGACATAGGTGATCGTAATGTGCCTGTAACCATTGCAAAGACAAATTTTCGTACAAGAGCAGTTGAAGAGATGTTCTGGGGATAGAACAAGCAAAGGTTCTTCTCAAGAGGTAACTTTGCACTTTTCATATATATACTCAGTGCCACATTAATCATAGTTGCTAAACTTGATCTTCTTATATATCGAATTAGATTTTGAGCTCTGTTGGTGCAAATAATACCTCAAGAAGAAAGTTCAGACAACGATATTATAGATTTGCTAAAGGTGGGTTACGGTTTTGTTGTTGCTTCACGTCTGCATAAATATGTAACTTTTATCAAATTTGATGTAGCAGGTAGATTATGAGGATAATAAAGGACACGTATGAGGACAATACCGCATCACACATAGTGACAGAATTATGGGATGGTGGAGAGTTGTTTAACCGAATGGTGGCTCGGGTCACTATACAGAACATGCTGCAACTATGATTATGCAAACAAGAGTGGAATTTGTTCAGGTACTGATACAACTTTATGACACCCCCCCTATTCTTCAAATTAAATTTATAGTTCTGATTGCAATAACTTATTCACAGTTTACAAAATAATATGAATTTAAAATCAGGAACCTCTCTATAAGTGGATTGAATGGAGAAATTAATTGTCGATTAAGATTTAGCTAATCTCACAATGATAAGATTTAGCTAATCTCACAATGATAAATACGTTGTTTCAACTATTTCTTCTAACCGCATAATAAAGCTAGCCAAAAGTAAACCATATATAATCCTTCCTTTTCTCAAATGAACTTGTAGATAGCTTCATTGGTAATGCGTAGCGGGAATGGCCTGCTACTTAAAGGGGGAAAGAAGCTAAAAAATCAAATGCGATACTTCACAAGTTAATGACAACGACAGATTATTTGAGTATGCCTAATGAGATGATGCGTATTATATAAAGGTTCATCCTTAAAGCGAGGTTCCTGACTTTTTGTTAATTACAAAGATAGTCGAAAGAAAAGTTACATGTTTGATCTATCAGTTCACCTGTAAGTCGTGTCGTTTAGGTGTAATGTTAATGGTTTTCGGGTATGATAGTATTCAAGTTTTGTGAATTCTGGTATTTCATATTTTTGGATAATTTTAGTGTTATATCAAGTTTTTGTACATATTTTTATATGCAAATTATGATGAATAACAGATAATCTGATGTGAGTACTAATAATATCATGTGCAACTTGCAGAAAGGATCGTCTTAGAGAATTCATGTTCTTTAGGTGTTCTGTCAATTGTTTCGAGTCTCGACCTGAAGATAAGCTACCATTTAGGAAAAAACATCTTTTACCACAAACTGAAGGAGGTAAGATATTTGTAGAGCTATAGCGATAAAGTGATCAGATTATATTCAAAAAAACTAGACCTAAAGTAGTAAGTATATTAAATGGTTCAGAATAGTTGATATCCTGTGAGAAGGTTTCAACCAATTTAACGGGTTTTGTATTATTAACGCACAGTTGGTTTCACTAAATGTAGGTGATTACAGGAGAGAAGCCATGTAGTTACGGCTGTTTAGCTTCGGACTGCTAAATTATCTCTTGATAATAAACTTCGAGCGGATTTGGACTGGTCTATAAGGTAAATGAAGAATCTTTTACATACAAATTCAGTTTTCTGATTATGCCGTCACATTATGATTCATCCATTCGACTATCATTTTTAGATCAATATTTTGATTCAATATAGATAACAAAATTCTGAAGCTATAGTGTTTATGCGTGCCATTGATACAAACAAATTTGAATGATAGTTACCTTTGAATTTTGTACAGCGTATGTTAGAAGATGGTCAAGAAATTGTAGTAGACTTCTATTCAAGGAACATATTGATATCAATATTTAGTTTTTTCAGCTTCTTGCAACTCTTTTATATTTGCGTTTATAAACAAATTGCAAGGAGGAATGAACTCATTATTTTCGATTAGTGATATTTCCAGGAGGATTGAAAAGATCATAAAATGTGACGATCCATAGTGGCGCAGTTCTTTCCATTAATGTTGGGGAGAATTGGTTTGACTCATAACTTTACAAGCCATGAAACCATATGGTGCAGAATTTGTTGGAAAAAGCAAAAGGAATGAAATTCATATAAATCCAATTATCTTGTCAATCCTCTAATGTTTAGTAAATTATACCACTATAAGGATTCATGAAAAACCTTTAAACGTGTTTATTCTAATAAGCATAGAACTGTGCTGATTATTTTTCTCAAATCATATGCAAGGAAACGCGTTCGACCAGAAAGAATCAGGTGACATGCTTTTCAGTTTGAAACACACCTTTCTAATCCATGTCATTCAATCCGAAACAAACATTTCTAATCCACAAAGTAATAGTACATGTTTTAACATGTTACTCACCTGTCATTGTGATCGATATATTAACATATCATCTTTATGATTTATGTTTCATGTGGACGCTATTTCTTTTCAATATTCTCACTGTTAAATTAGAGTATGAGCTCCAACCATGCTTGCATAAAAACCTGAACCTCAACAATGAGCCCTGCAGACACTGTTATATGCTATGCCCCCACGGCAGCCCGCGTGCTTTGCAGCCTCTAACTACTAATTAGAAGACAAAATAGGAGGAACTAAGGTTAACTTCATTATATTATACAAGAATCCACAAACAGATATCACAACCAGCATTACTGTCCAATTCTCTCTCTTGATACATAACTACATGCCAAACAAATCCGTAGCTGCACTAAAGTATGTTTTTGGTTATTAGAATCTTGATTTTGGTGGATGTTAAAATTTGTTTTACTTAATACTTTGCAAAAAAGATAGTGTTTAATATTACTAGATAATCAGCATGAAAAACTTTACAATAATATAGTAATACCAGGGAGGTGTATTGTTTCTGTTGATAATGATTTGTTAGGCTTATAAATGTTAGTATTTTAATTCTGGAATGGTATAAAGAGTATGAGACACCTATAACTATTTTACTTTTTCCTCCAAAGAGTTATGTGTTATTTACTAAATGTCATTTCAGAAGCTACTCCTCAAATCCTGTAAGATTTCTATACATACGAACACCTCCAAGAACAGTTAGGTGAAGAAACTAAGACAAGGTAACCAATTAAGAAACTAATCATCAATAAGCACATTGTAAATGTATTTAGATCCATGGCTTATTTGTAGGACGAGCTCTTGATGAGGTGTTCATCATAGATATTTGGTTTCTTTCGTTGGGGGGGGGGGGGTATGTGATTAATCTTTTCAGCTTTGTTTCGCATAAGCTTTGTGACAGATGCACAGTAGCAAAAGCATGCACTGAATGATCCTTAAGTAACTTTAGATAATGACTGCGAATTGAACCTTAGTTACATAGCCGCTATTTAATAGTTTGTGATGCATCCAATTAAGATTAATCCTGCCTAAAATAAAACAAAAACACGGCCTCGCTTGACCTTTATTTTACATGGTTCAGGTGGCTGGTATGATCATTTAGTAAGCTTCGATCATAAGTGACTAATAAGGCGATGCCTGAAACTGCTGTTGCTTTAGTTACTTCTCTGTCTCGTATCTATACTTAACAGTTTTACTTCAACTATGATTTCTAAAATTAACTTGTGTAAGGTCATAAGTTAATTGAACTGTCAAACTTTCGTTTACACAAGATATAATCGAAATCTCTCTTTTTAACACACTCCTGCAAAACCTGAATATGCTCTCATTACGGTTGAAGATGTTAACATGCCAAGGAATTATAAAAGTTACAGTTAAGAATATGGTCGATTTGGGAGCCTGCAATAACATTTTTGTTTGGTTAGGTTGTGCCATTAACTCGCCATCTATAACGGGTTTAAATGGGAGAAATTTGTGACCTGTCGCAACGCTATGGGTCATCTTGGTCTTGTCATTCCAAAGCTTCTATTATGAAGCATTGGACATCCCACAAAAGGATAAGTGGATCCAAACTGTTACTTAACAATAAGTAAAGACATTGTGAATTCACCCATTTAAGTTAAAGTATTTTGAAAAAATGTAGCAGGTTACCCAACTCGCCTAATTTGCCATCCTTAGTTATATTGTGTATCTCAAAGTTGGCCAGTCAAGATAGTGGTTTAATGAACATCAAGTATGTTTATGAAATTTGTACATGATTACTTATATTTTCTAATAATAATCTCATTGTGTTAACACATAAGTCCCCATTGAATCTTAGTTTCTCTTTGTTTTTACAGGGGAGCAGAACTTACCACTGCAAAGTCTAATGATCGTTGTATCTCGGTTCCAGAAAGTTTCACAAAAAGCTTATGCATAACTTGGAATGTCTCACGCTCCTGTTGTTAAGCATGTAACTTTCTTTCCATGTAATCCTTAATTGACTGTTGACGATTCCATTATATTATGAACGTGACATACTTAGATATCATTCCTGTATGATTAGGTTCCATTTCCAGTATCCTATCAAATATGAATCAGGTACGATAAGATTTGCCATGTTTGGTAAGGAGGTTTAGGAATTTAGTCAGGACTTTGGCATATTAGTTGTGTCAAGTTTCAAAAGGCACGACATCTCATTATATTACGCCATCTGGTATGTAGTTAAAACAATAAGGTATTATTAGTATGTCTTTTATCAGTCCATTGAGTCAATTGCTTAGCAATAAGTTAGCATCTATTTCCAGCATGGTACTTAAAACAAATTATTTTTGAACGCCCAAGCAATGCAAATCCACCTACATATCTCAGTTCTATAAGGTAAAGTTTTTGCATTGGGTAAAAAGATTTACCTATTAAAAATCCAATTATTAATAAAATGATATGCATATTTGCTGTATGAACCATGGGAGTTCTTGAAGATAAGGGTCGTTTAGAGCATCTTTTTAACATATCTGTTATTGAGGTGTATGTATGGTATTTATGTTTGCGACATTTTCCATTAGGATTCTATAGATTTCACCGAGGGCATATACTGAGATTCTAGCTCTTCACATAACTTACTCCAACTCTCTCATTCTCTACTATCAACTTCAGCAACGCCATTGTCTCTAATGGTAAGAACTTGATCTCTTGCTTTCCTTTTTTTGGGGTATTGTTTCATTTAAGTTTGTGCTTAATGGGATAAAATGAGTTGAGTATGGAGGTCACTTCTGGTTTTGCCGGTGGTGATAGTGGGCTGTGGGGCATGTTAGTCAACGATGAAGAAAGTGTCACTGGAGAAAAGGTATAACAATTCCTATCAATTAGATTTGATTCTTCTAATTTTGCTTTTGTTCTTTTTTAACTTTATGGTATTCGTTTTTGTTATGTCCTTATACATAATAGCAAATATGATGAAGGAGGAGAACATAAACTTGAGTGTGGGGATGAGTGAATTGACCAACACAGCCAAGTTAGAAAGTTTAAGACACGAAGAATGGGCAATTTCAAGTGATACGGATGAAGCATACACAAAGGTGGGTAATTATAGTTGCGAAATTTTGAGTCGTTGAGTCATGAATATTTGTTTGTAAGTTTGTATGGTATTAGTCTTTAGCTTTTCTCAAGCAAGTGTGCAAGAATATGATCATGGGTGCATGGCGGATAATTTTAGTCAATGGTCATGGGTTGTTAAACATGAATTCGTATATATGGTTTAGTATATTTATATAGGTCATGTTAGATATGGGATTTTAGCTCGCATTTAAATTCTTTCGCTGAATCTGAGAAAAATATAAGCAACCATAACAAGTTGAAAATAGTTGTGATTCATGTTTAAAAGTTGACTGATCTGTTTGTAACTTTTGGCACACGCCAGGAACATTGTATGCTCTTTTAAATTTGAAAACGATGGCATTAGGTTCTTAATCCTAACGATATTTATGGCATTCGAATTTCAAATGCTTTATAATGAAACGTGGTCAAGAAGAAGACTAAGTTAGTTGTTCGGCTAATGTCAAAGCGAGTAGTAGTGAACACCTTATCCTAAATTCTGCATAGCCATTGTTGGTTTTATGGGAGGATAACGTTTGTCTTTGTGGTTTGCATTACGCGTAGTATTATTGACTTTGTAAATCTATAGTTTTATGTTTACATGTTTTTTTAACCGAGTGATTGCAACTGTTTTATATGATATTCCACATGTTGATTAAGAAACTCGCATCATCGTCATATTAGAGTCATAAGGCTCGTCATTATGGTGGGGTGGTCTACAACCACCGGAGCATGATCACGCGCCAAGAATATTTCTTTTTCAGCAGTTTGGTGGTCTGCACGAGCAAACATGTTAGTACTATGTTTGTTTGTGTGTGTGTGTGTATTGATGTACCTGATGACAGATTTCACATATTGTATCTCATTTCTCATTGCACCATCGCTGTACACATTTCCTGTGAGCATACTGCAGGTTCCACATAGCATGCTTTAGATTTTAGACAATAAACATGTAGGCCAAATTCAAAGATGACTATATGTCTAGCTTCTTTTTGTAACTGATACGACAGATGGAAAGTTATTTCGTTATTTTCCATTCTTATTATACACAACTTAAAGTAAGCAACAGGCCACTCATATATATAAGCGCATATCAACAAACCGACAAAGAAAACTACCTTGAGACGCATATATTATTGTCTTTTAGACTACCCATAACAGTTTCGAGAAAGCGACCAAGTTTAATTTTTATATATTTTATTTAAATAAAATAAAATATTACGATAATATTTGTAGTAAAATATTATTAAAAAAATAATTAAAAAAGGCTTATTAGATAAAGAGGATAAAATGAATTAACTAAACTAATTCTAAAATTAGTCAAATAGTATATATTGTGACAAATTAAACAAAGCTCAATATATATTCATTTTGTTATTCGTTAATCGAAGATTTTAAACGTTTGGTTTTAATTTTTCTTTGATATGGATTTCTTGATTGAAGGCAATGACAATGATCTGATGCTATCTTAGCCAAAATGGAGAGGGAGATGAACATAGCTAAAACGTTGACTGGGCAATAAGTGCACATCAGATGTATCATATATCACAAGGTTTTGAGGTCTAAGCAATAGGCTTAGGAGGTATGGGCATGTCTCCCTTACATGGGTCTGCTAAACCCGAACAAGATATGATTCAAATGATTCAGACTTCCAACGACTTGGGCATCACTTTTCAGGATACTTCTAACTATATAACCCTAACACAAACAGTTCATCATCGAAAAGGTCATTTTGTCGATACTTTTGATCTATACGAGCCTCAAAAGATGGATCTTCATCTAAGGCCGCCTCTAATTAATCATGTTACAGTTACATCACTTACTGGAATTAAGATCTCCAAAGCCTCTACTGTGTATACGCGGGCCTGTATATCATATTAGGCCTTTGGATTTCCAAATGCTAATGGACTCATCTGATGCCTCCCCCTATTTTAGCTCAGAAAATTTCAGGTCTGTTATTGCTTTCTTCTTTTATGTTCTTGTCATCGACTCATTGCAATCTTTAACGAAGATGTGATTTTGTGCAGGGCTAGCATGCTTGTAGCAATAGATATAATCTACAAGGGTATTGCTAACATTTATGAGGATTTGAAGTCATTGCTCGAGATTTTCACACCAATATGAAAACTACTACACTCAAGGTGAATTTGACCATTTACAAAGCAAGAAGTAAATAAGTTTGAAAAATAGCTTATGGAAGCCACACTAACTCTGATGCCAAGTCTATTAAGGTGCTATTTTGCCATCTTAAGTGGGGTTTTAAAGCAAATATATATATGTGATAAAATTAGAATGAATATGAATAACCAAGTATAACCATATATTCAGCTAATTGTTTCAGCTATCATATTATGTGTAAGCTAAATAAATCTGTTTTTTGTTTTGCTAGAAACAAATTTGGCGGCTTGAAATCAAAGGAATTACCTGGTCGGGACGCTTTGTACACTCCAGGTACCATCAGCTTTTATGCTTTAAGTCGTCAGTGAGGCACTTTTTGTTTCAAGAAGTAAAAAAAGTTGGCTTTTTGTCTTCCATTTTTTTCAAAAGTCCCTACGTCAAGGCACTACAGATTTTATTCGGGAGGTATTATCTGTTTGCTATTTATGTCTAATGTGTAATGCTGTTCAACTTACCTCAACAAGAAGAATACGATTTTTACAGATACTACATTCCAAGTTTTTTTCATATGTTAGTGTTTGAGTTATTAATTTTTATCATTCATTGCAAACATACATTCTCTCTTTTGCGAATTGCTGGAATATTATTAAAGTTTGATGGAACGAATAAAAGTCGTGTCCTTATATCATGGTTTTAGTTTCATTTACATTATTCCAATCTATTCAAAAGTTTATATTTCAAAAAGCTGATTACCGTTTATTAAAAATCTCGATCTCGAGGTTTAGTAAATTGGCTACATAGCTTGAAAAACATGGAAAAATTATTTGAATCACCAAGAGGTATTTGGGATAGCTTATTTTTCTACGTCATGTTTAACCAAATTATGAACTAAAATGCCTCAAATGAGTCAAACAAAAGAAATTAGCTATAGGGAATACATAAATAAATCCATCTAATTTAATCCCTTGAAATGATAATTATCAGAGCTTGCTTTGCCTGTTTGGCTTTAGCTAAAGATGACAAGTTTGACCCGTTTACTTTTTTTTTAACGGCGAAGATAGTTTGACCCGTTTACTAATGAATGGGTTATTTACGGTGAAGCACATTTCAATATATTCTTCTTGCCATAGAGGAGTCACATAGACTATCCAATCAAATTTTTCTCTTTAAACCCACACCTACATAAGTAGACATAAGATTTGAAACCTACTATATGTCATTGATCATGCTGTAAATCTGTTAATATTATTTCAGGTTGCATAATTTCATTTACTCTATGTTCAAGGCTATTCTTCAAGGTTGGTTTCCTCTCGAGTATATTGTTTGCTCTCGACAACACAGGGTGCAAATTTCCACATTTTCTATTGGGCCACTGAAAATTTCATTATCGATATGCGGAGAAAATCATTCCGGATAAGCGCAAGCTTGCACAGGTCTTGGAACTCATTTCATTCTATTTGGCTATTATATCTTTTTTGAGTAATCGTACGTACTAAACATTTTATAAAAGACCAAGATGTGGAGACATGACCTGAATGCAATTGCCTTAATGTGCTCAATTTTATTGACAGCAAAGTTATATCCAACTTGAAAGAAGCCATAAAAATAGTTAAAATAGATGCAGACGAGCACAATTGATGCAAAAGAGAAGTAAAAACTCAGCATAAGAAGGCACTTCATATGTTTTTCTTTCTTTTAGTTCAACACTAATAAGGCTCTTTTCTTTCAATTCAACATTAATAAGGCACAGCTTCAACAAAAAATTTCATTCTTTTCGAATAGGCGGCCTTTAAACTAATAAGCATTGGAAAACATGCAGGAAACATTTTAGCTATAAAAATTACATGTTGGTTTCATGCTATCTATTATTGCAAAATTTTTAGACACTAGAACATTTAACGAAAATGATAATATTGATTAGATGGATTGAAGTTATTGTCCTACCATGTACCGACACAAACTCCAAAGACATGAACATATAGTCATATATACAAAGCCTTTTGCCATTTAAACATTAGTAGTTTTGGGTTACTTTCATGCAATGTTTTCAAACCCGGGATCAATTGGTTGACCCGGTTCCGGCTAAAAAAAGGGTCATATTGACTCGTGTTTTATATTTTAGAAACTCGGTTAGACTCGCCGGGTTTGGGGTGACTCGGGTCAACCCAGTTCTCGAGACCCGAACAGGTTTTAATTTTTTTCAGTATTTTTTAAAAAAAGTTTATAAATTTTGCGTATTTTGCGACGGAATTTTATTTTTACATATTATATTGGTTGGTAAATAATTTATATTTTTAACA